>JARQOD010000005.1:1213682-1262757 GCA_033576555.1 Oophaga sylvatica | reverse complement strand
ATACGGAAACCGGAGGCTGACACCAAAAAACCCAAAAACTGAAGTTCCTGTACGGCAAATACACACTTCTCCAGTTTGGCGTATAATTTATTGTCTCGCAAGTAGTGTTGAGCATTCCGATACCGCAAGTATCGGGTATCGGCCGATATTCGCGTTATCGGAATTCCGATACTTAATTCCGATACTTTTTCAATATCGTATACCGGAATCGGAAGTTCCCATAATTCTTTGAGAGGCAATGTGATGTTAGTCAGCCAATGATGAATCTTATGAAGTGTGGGCACATCCTGTAATGCTGCGGTCATCTTAACTAATGGCATGGCTGTGATTGGCTGCTGAAATGATGTCAGAATGCACTATAAAAGGCGCCGCAGCCATTTTAGCGTCACTGTGCTGTGAACTCAGTTAGGGACAGAACGCTACTCTGCTCACTCTGAGGGACAGTTAGATATAGCGATTTTGTGTACTACTGTGCTTTAGGCAGGCTAGTTTACCAACCGCTGTGTAAAGCTTCATTTTGCCATGTTGTTTTTAACAGCTCTGTGCAAGGTGTGTGTGTGACAGTGCAGGTGACGCTGCAGTTTGCTCTGCATCCACCGCTGTTTGTAGGCATCTGCACGTGTCACTGACTCTTTTTTTTTTAATTTTATTTTGTGGAATTGGTGCAGCTCCATTATATTAGAAAAAAATCAAATCTATTAGTGTGACGTGCTTCCATCCGTATTGGTTGCAAACACTATAGAAGTACAGAAAGGAGCCTTTCACAGCTACTGAACAGTTGTCTGCAGGGTTTACTGTAGTCTGTGAGCTTTTAATTTTGTGAGTGCAGATTACGATCCAGTTAGTTCTTCAACCACTGCCGGTTGTAGTCTGCTGAGCGTGTGTCACTGCCTCATCCTTTACATTTTTCTCTAATTGGTGCTGCTCCATTTTAGTGGAAAAAAATCTAATCTATTAGTGTGACGCGCTTCCATCCGTATACAATACATTGGTTGCAAACACTATAGAAGTACACAAAGGGGCCTTTAACAGCTACTGAACAGTTGTGTTTCAGTGTTCACTGTAGTCTGTGAGCTTTTCATTTTGTGAGTGCAGATTACGCTCCAGTTTGTTCTTCAACCACTGCCGGTTGTAGTCTGCTGAGCGTGTGTCACTGCCTCATCCTTCACATTTTTCTCTAATTGGTGCTGCTCCATTTTAGTGGAAAAAAATCTAATCTATTAGTGTGACGCGCTTCCATCCGTATACAATACATTGGTTGCAAACACTATAGAAGTACACAAAGGGGCCTTTAACAGCTACTGAACAGTTGTGTTTCAGTGTTCACTGTAGTCTGTGAGCTTTTCATTTTGTGAGTGCAGATTACGCTCCAGTTTGTTCTTCAACCACTGCCGGTTGTAGTCTGCTGAGCGTGTGTCACTGCCTCATCCTTCACATTTTTCTCTAATTGGTGCTGCTCCATTTTAGTGGAAAAAAATCTAATCTATTAGTGTGACGCGCTTCCATCCGTATACAATACATTGGTTGCAAACACTATAGAAGTACACAAAGGGGCCTTTAACAGCTACTGAACAGTTGTGTTTCAGTGTTCACTGTAGTCTGTGAGCTTTTCATTTTGTGAGTGCAGATTACGCTCCAGTTTGTTCTTCAACCACTGCCGGTTGTAGTCTGCTGAGCGTGTGTCACTGCCTCATCCTTCACATTTTTCTCTAATTGGTGCTGCTCCATTTTAGTGGAAAAAAAATCTAATCTATTAGTGTGACGCGCTTCCATCCGTATACAATACATTGGTTGCAAACACTATAGAAGTACACAAAGGGGCCTTTAACAGCTACTGAACAGTTGTGTTTCAGTGTTCACTGTAGTCTGTGAGCTTTTCATTTTGTGAGTGCAGATTACGCTCCAGTTTGTTCTTCAACCACTGCCGGTTGTAGTCTGCTGAGCGTGTGTCACTGCCTCATCCTTCACATTTTTCTCTAATTGGTGCTGCTCCATTTTAGTGGAAAAAAATCTAATCTATTAGTGTGACGCGCTTCCATCCGTATACAATACATTGGTTGCAAACACTATAGAAGTACACAAAGGGGCCTTTAACAGCTACTGAACAGTTGTGTTTCAGTGTTCACTGTAGTCTGTGAGCTTTTCATTTTGTGAGTGCAGATTACGCTCCAGTTTGTTCTTCAACCACTGCCGGTTGTAGTCTGCTGAGCGTGTGTCACTGCCTCATCCTTCACATTTTTCTCTAATTGGTGCTGCTCCATTTTAGTGGAAAAAAATCTAATCTATTAGTGTGACGCGCTTCCATCCGTATACAATACATTGGTTGCAAACACTATAGAAGTACACAAAGGGGCCTTTAACAGCTACTGAACAGTTGTGTTTCAGTGTTCACTGTAGTCTGTGAGCTTTTCATTTTGTGAGTGCAGATTACGCTCCAGTTTGTTCTTCAACCACTGCCGGTTGTAGTCTGCTGAGCGTGTGTCACTGCCTCATCCTTCACATTTTTCTCTAATTGGTGCTGCTCCATTTTAGTGGAAAAAAATCTAATCTATTAGTGTGACGCGCTTCCATCCGTATACAATACATTGGTTGCAAACACTATAGAAGTACACAAAGGGGCCTTTAACAGCTACTGAACAGTTGTGTTTCAGTGTTCACTGTAGTCTGTGAGCTTTTCATTTTGTGAGTGCAGATTACGCTCCAGTTTGTTCTTCAACCACTGCCGGTTGTAGTCTGCTGAGCGTGTGTCACTGCCTCATCCTTCACATTTTTCTCTAATTGGTGCTGCTCCATTTTAGTGGAAAAAAATCTAATCTATTAGTGTGACGCGCTTCCATCCGTATACAATACATTGGTTGCAAACACTATAGAAGTACACAAAGGGGCCTTTAACAGCTACTGAACAGTTGTGTTTCAGTGTTCACTGTAGTCTGTGAGCTTTTCATTTTGTGAGTGCAGATTACGCTCCAGTTTGTTCTTCAACCACTGCCGGTTGTAGTCTGCTGAGCGTGTGTCACTGCCTCATCCTTCACATTTTTCTCTAATTGGTGCTGCTCCATTTTAGTGGAAAAAAATCTAATCTATTAGTGTGACGCGCTTCCATCCGTATACAATACATTGGTTGCAAACACTATAGAAGTACACAAAGGGGCCTTTAACAGCTACTGAACAGTTGTGTTTCAGTGTTCACTGTAGTCTGTGAGCTTTTCATTTTGTGAGTGCAGATTACGCTCCAGTTTGTTCTTCAACCACTGCCGGTTGTAGTCTGCTGAGCGTGTGTCACTGCCTCATCCTTCACATTTTTCTCTAATTGGTGCTGCTCCATTTTAGTGGAAAAAAATCTAATCTATTAGTGTGACGCGCTTCCATCCGTATACAATACATTGGTTGCAAACACTATAGAAGTACACAAAGGGGCCTTTAACAGCTACTGAACAGTTGTGTTTCAGTGTTCACTGTAGTCTGTGAGCTTTTCATTTTGTGAGTGCAGATTACGCTCCAGTTTGTTCTTCAACCACTGCCGGTTGTAGTCTGCTGAGCGTGTGTCACTGCCTCATCCTTCACATTTTTCTCTAATTGGTGCTGCTCCATTTTAGTGGAAAAAAAATCTAATCTATTAGTGTGACGCGCTTCCATCCGTATACAATACATTGGTTGCAAACACTATAGAAGTACACAAAGGGCCTTTAACAGCTACTGAACAGTTGTGTTTCAGTGTTCACTGTAGTCTGTGAGCTTTTCATTTTGTGAGTGCAGATTACGCTCCAGTTTGTTCTTCAACCACTGCCGGTTGTAGTCTGCTGAGCGTGTGTCACTGCCTCATCCTTCACATTTTTCTCTAATTGGTGCTGCTCCATTTTAGTGGAAAAAAATCTAATCTATTAGTGTGACGCGCTTCCATCCGTATACAATACATTGGTTGCAAACACTATAGAAGTACACAAAGGGGCCTTTAACAGCTACTGAACAGTTGTGTTTCAGTGTTCACTGTAGTCTGTGAGCTTTTCATTTTGTGAGTGCAGATTACGCTCCAGTTTGTTCTTCAACCACTGCCGGTTGTAGTCTGCTGAGCGTGTGTCACTGCCTCATCCTTCACATTTTTCTCTAATTGGTGCTGCTCCATTTTAGTGGAAAAAAATCTAATCTATTAGTGTGACGCGCTTCCATCCGTATACAATACATTGGTTGCAAACACTATAGAAGTACACAAAGGGGCCTTTAACAGCTACTGAACAGTTGTGTTTCAGTGTTCACTGTAGTCTGTGAGCTTTTCATTTTGTGAGTGCAGATTACGCTCCAGTTTGTTCTTCAACCACTGCCGGTTGTAGTCTGCTGAGCGTGTGTCACTGCCTCATCCTTCACATTTTTCTCTAATTGGTGCTGCTCCATTTTAGTGGAAAAAAATCTAATCTATTAGTGTGACGCGCTTCCATCCGTATACAATACATTGGTTGCAAACACTATAGAAGTACACAAAGGGGCCTTTAACAGCTACTGAACAGTTGTGTTTCAGTGTTCACTGTAGTCTGTGAGCTTTTCATTTTGTGAGTGCAGATTACGCTCCAGTTTGTTCTTCAACCACTGCCGGTTGTAGTCTGCTGAGCGTGTGTCACTGCCTCATCCTTCACATTTTTCTCTAATTGGTGCTGCTCCATTTTAGTGGAAAAAAATCTAATCTATTAGTGTGACGCGCTTCCATCCGTATACAATACATTGGTTGCAAACACTATAGAAGTACACAAAGGGGCCTTTCACAGATACTGAACAGTTGTCTGCAGGGTTCACTGTAGTCTGTGAGGAATAACCACACTTAGGCCTTATAACTTTTCTGACTTTCTTTATCAATCTACCAAGATGAAGAAGTCAGTGAGTAAGGCACGTGGTCGTGGTCGAGGCCGTGGATTTGCAGCAGGGAGAGGACGTGGGGGAAATTTTGTGGCTGCTGCCGCACCCAGTGACACAGCATCCACCAGTTTTCCCCGTGAGCGTTCCTTTATGCGCACTTTTGTAGGAGCTCAACGTACCCCCCTGCTGCGTGAAGAACAAATTGAAGCCGTTGTTGGTTGGATGGCAGCCAATGCATCGACTTCAATAGCTTCCACCTCCTCTCAGGACCACAGCACTGTTGAACAACCATCAGTCTCTTCACCGCCTGCCAAATTGCCCAGGCAGTCAGAGAGCTCTGTACAGGAGCCAGCTGAGTCTCTGCTTCTGTTCTCAGAATCTGTTGGCTTGCAAACAGGGGCCCAGCCAAGCAGCATTCTGGAATGTGAAGAAGAGGCAGTATGCAGTGATGCGCAACAGCTGTGTCTCTCTGAATCTGAAGAGGCGGGTGAGCCAGTGCCGATGGTCAGCACACCGCAGAACGCATCTGATGATGATGAGACTCAGTTGCCAGTTTCTGTTGAGCATGGTGCTGGCCAGACCACCCAACAACAGCAGGTGTTGGAAGAGGGTAGTGGTGGAGATGATGAGGTCCAAGACCCAACATGGCGTGAGGAACAGGAAGGTGGTGGGAGCAGCTCTGAGGAAGAGATTGCCCCAACGGTCCAAACAGTAGGGAGAGGTAGGCTGCAGACTCGCTTGCCTGTAGCCTCCAGTTTGGCACCCGTTCGGAGCAGTTCTCTTCCAACAGCCAAACCGGGCGCTCCCAGGACTTGCTCTGCGTGGTCCTTTTTTGATACAGTTGCAGATGATATTTGCTATGTCAAATGCAAGCTGTGTAATCAAAAAATTAAAAGAGGTAAAAGTGTCAGTAACCTTAATACAACAAATATGTGGAAACATGTGCGGTCAAAGCACTTTGTTGAGTTACAAAGACACACTGGAGATGTAGGCCAACCTACAGCAGCACCTACATCTTCAGCTCGTGTTGGAGCCTCTTCCTCCAGTTCACACACAGCTGGTTCGGCTTCCTCAAAGGATCGCCATGGAAGAACCTCTGTCACTGTTGTCCAGAGACACAGTGTTATTCCACCCACAGCTGCAAGTTCCCTGTCATCCTCACACACCCAGGCCACAAAACAGCCATCGGTAGCACAGGCATGGGATAAAAGACGGCCATACTCGGCAAACCATCCACGAGCACAGGCTCTGAATGCTGGCATTGCAAAACTCCTGTCCCTTGAAATGCTGTCATTCAGGCTGGTGGAGACTGACAGTTTCCGTGAATTAATGGCATTGGCAGTCCCACAATACAATGTGCCCAGCCGATTTTATTTCAGCAGGCAAGCCGTCCCTGGTCTGCAAAAGCATGTTGAGGCAAAAATTAAACATGCGCTACTAAACGCCGTCAGTAGCAAGGTCCACCTGACCACCGATGCGTGGACCAGTACCCATGGCCAGGGACGATACCTTTCACTCACTGCCCATTGGGTGAATGTTGTGGAGCCGGTACAGATCTTGCGAGTGGCGCTGTACGTGTTCTGCCAACTCCAAGGATTGCCGGAATCAAGTCTGTCCACATTGACTCCTCCTCCTACTCCAGTTCCTCAGAATCATCGCTGCAGGAGCCGTCACGGTCTACCTCCACATGGACCCGTGAACGCTTACCTGATGCGACCGATATGAGCACAGCCGTGGCCAAACGGCAACAGGCCGTTCTGAAATTAATTCCCATGGGGAATCGAAGCCACACAGCGCAGGAGGTCTGGAATGTCATCAAGCAGGAGAGCGACGTGTGGTTTTTGCCAGCGAATCTCCAGCCAGGCTTGGTAGTGTGTGACAATGGCCGAAATCTGGTGGCAGCTCTGGGCCTTGGCAAACTCACTCACATACCATGTCTGGCACATGTGCTCAACTTGGTCGTGCAGAGTTTTTTGAGGGACTATCCGGATCTTGATGCACTGCTGCACAAGGTCCGCCTAGAGTGCGCTCACTTGCGACGTTCCAGCATGGCCAGATCGCGCATTGCAGCTCTGCAACGCAGATTGCGCCTTCCTGAACATCGCATCATATGTGACGTATCCACCAGGTGGAATTCAACGTTACATATGTTGGAGCAGTTGTGTGAGCAGCAGCCAGCAGTTATGGAGTATCAGCTGCATCAGGCGCAATCAACACGCAATTTGCGCCGTCCACACTTCACCATTAATGAGTGGGCCACTATGAAGGACATGTGCCACGTTTTGCGTGCGTTTGATGAGTCAACGCGGATGGCGAGTGCAGATGATGCACTAGTCAGCCTGACTGTCCCCCTTATCTGCCTGCTTCAAAAAACACTGCAAGCAATAAGGGATGAGGTTTTGGAAGAGGTGGAGGATGAGGAGTCACAAATTCCATCACTTTCTGGAAAGTCAGCGCAACGTGGTTCCTCACAAAGGGCTGGGCAGGGCTCACTTTGTGAGGAGGATGAGGAGGAGGAGTCAATGGAGGAGGAAGACATCGCTCCAGAGGGAGGTACACAACGCTCTAGTCAGTATGTAGAGCGAGGGTGGGGTGATGCAGAGCAGGCAGAGATAACGCCTCTTGCAGAGGACAGCGTTTCTTTGCCAGTTGGGAGTCTGCAGCACATGGTTGATTTCATGCTGCAGTGCCTAAGAAACGACCGCCGCATTGCCCACATTCTCACGACGTCTGATTATTGGGTGTACACCCTCCTAGACCCTCGCTACCGGGACAACGTCAAAAGCCTCATCACACCGTTGAACCGGGAGCGTAAAATGCGGGAGTACCAAGACACACTGGTGCAATCCCTAATGTTCTACCTTACTGCCGAGAGCACTGCTGCTGCTACTGCTTTACAAAGCAGCTCTGTGCGTCGAGGCAGTGTAGAGAGCTCTGCAACAAGAGGGAGCACACGCAGTGCCTCTGCACAGGGAAAGACCAGTATGTTAAAAATGTGGCAAAGTTTTGTGGCAGCGCCACAAATGTCTACACCATCCGAGAGGGCTCCAGTCAGCGGGAGGCAACGTATCCGTCAGATGGTGACAGACTACTTGGCTTTGCCTCTCAGTGTACTCCCAGATGGCTCTTCCCCATTCAAGTTTTGGGTCTCTAAGCTGGATACATGGCCAGAGCTTAGCCAGTATGCATTGGAGGTGCTGGCTTGCCCTGCTGCCAGTGTATTATCGGAGCGCGTCTTTAGTGCTGCAGGTGGTGTACTAACAGACCGTCGCATGCGACTATCCTCCGATAATGTAGACCGGCTTACTTTTCTGAAAATGAACAAGGCATGGATCTCGCCAGAATTTGTCTGTCCGTTTTCAGATTAAATAACTGGTTCGCAACGTTATCCATGTCTCCTGTTATGTTCATCTTTCTACCACCTGAACTCTACTCCCTGGGCTCCAACACTGCCAGTTGCTGCTCAGAAGTGTCGTGTCCACAGAACAAAACACAAGCTCTACTGTTAGTGGGGTTCAGTAACGCCAGCTGTTCCCCTGCTGTGTGAACGGCAAGAAGTCTCCTGTTCCCGACACATGGACAGAAAAACACATGACCAACATGCTCCAAATAGGGAAGAGCCGTCACCCTGCTTGTTATGCTGAAAACATGAAATTGTGAAGTTTTGCAGGCCTAGAATGATAATTTTTATGACAAATATGGACAAATAATAATTTGTCATCACAGCGCATATCTGCACATGTCTATTAGAAATGGTAACAAAAAATAAAACATAGTCTACTCTTCACATTTTGAAATTAATGCATAAAAGTACATTTCAGACTTATGAATTAATGCTTTTTAAGGAACTTTATCTGTACCTGTAAGATAATGCAGTCAATGGATGTACGAATCATTAAATCCTCATCATCATCATCACGAGTTTTATTTATGACAGACATTATAAAATACACATACTGATGCCAACTGTAACTTCAAACACCATATATGAAATGGCCAGCATGTAAACATGGTAATAATGTCCAATAATAAATTATTACATCTAGAAAGTGCATCATGCATACTGACAATAGGTAGTTATACCTGCAAGTGCTGTTGAAACAACCACAAGAGATATAAATTAATACTGGTATATAGGTATCACAGTGCATAGTTACTCATGGACAATGTTGATGTAATACTGTATCTCAATTAAGTCAGCGTCAACCATTAGGCTTGTTAGTCTTGTAGATTGTTAAAGAGGGAACGTAATTTTTTTGTTTGTCATAGGTGGAGTATTACACATTTAATTATTACTGCTGTATTTTTTTTTGCGTCCCTAGTGCGCAATAACGCAGCCTAACCTCACATTTGATAGTCAGCTAATTGCCACACGCTACCCTACCCTACGCGTGACAGTAGGAAGGTAGTGTTGACGGATAAAGCTTTGCGCAACCAGACATTCTTTTACCCTCTTCAACACTCTACAAGCAAAAAATGCATGATTTCAGCCGCAGACTTTATTGACGTACAGTATAACATCGGCATTACCCATCAGAGGCTGTCCACTGTCTGATACAGACATAGAATATACCTTTGCTATCCGTAGCCTTTGTTTTACCTACACTTGCAGGCACACACTTAAATTGTGACAAACAATGCCTAATGTTTTTTTAAATGGTTATTTTTTATCGTACATTATTGTGTCATCAATCACATTGATGAGTCCATGCTGGACATGTCATACATGCTATAGAAAGTTACGATTTTATGAACTTAAATAATTGAAATGTCTGTGACTGTCACATAAAATTTGCGATGATGATGATGAGTGACTATTACAAAATCCATTGTCTTCACTATGTTATGGTTTAACATAGCGTTCCTTAAGCATTATTCATAAAAAAAAAAATGGACTTTTATTCTTAAATTTACAACACTATATTTTGTTACCAATTTTTTGGGTGTTGTGTTGTTCCATTTATTTTTGGCATGTGCATATATGCGTTTATATTTGTATTTTCTTTATTTTTCCTTCTTGAAATTAGAAAACATGTGTATCTTTGTACCGTGTTAGCCAGTAGATAGAAAAATATTTAGACTTCAGAGTCAGCAGTGGTTGATACCTTTTAATGGATAACTGAAAAGATGGAAACAAATTGCAAGCTTTCAAGGCTACTCACGTCTCTTCATCAGGCAAAGACTAAATAAAAAAATTAAGCATCACATATTTCTATACACAACAGGACACAGGAATAGTGCAATAGGTAAGACAAGTAAGTGACGTGTATCAGAACTGTCATTATCTCACAGGGATGAACATAAATATTGGAACAGTTCCTAGATAAGGATAGAAAAATATTTAGACTTGAGAGTCCTCAGTGGTTGATACCTTTTAATGGCTAACTGAAAAGATGGTAACAAATTGCAAGCTTTCGAGACTACTCAGGTCTCTTCATCAGGCATAGACTAATACAACATCTGAAGAATCACATATTTATACACAAAATAGCACAGAAAAAATGCAATAGGTAGGACAAGTGACATGAAGCAGAACTGTCATTATGGCAGAGGGATTAACATAAATATGACTAGTTCATAGATAAGGAGTGAAGGTTTTATTACCCTCTGATTGGGGTCTGGTATTGTGTTGTGATGACCCTAAAAGGTCAGGGAGGCAGATTCCTTAATTGTTGTAGAACGACATAAAACTCTGGGATATATTCATCCCAGCACTAAGAGTGTCAAAGGTCATCATAAGTTTATATTCCCAGACTTTTCTATCCTTCTCAGATTTGAAGTTAGATTTTAATACAAGTAATTCCATATCTGTCATGCTATGACCGGGCATACAAAAGTGTTTGGCCACAGGTAAATCCATTCTTTTTTCTCTTATCGTGTGGCGATGAGAATTCATCCTTGTTCTCAGTTTTTGCCCGGTCTCCCCCACATACAGACCCCCAGTTGGACATTTAGTACATATAATTAGGTACACCACATTAGATGTGATGCAGCTGAAAGTACCTGGTATCTTGTAGTCCTGATGGGAGTTGGGGATCTTTATCCTGTCCGTGGTCATTATAGATGTACAGGTCTTGCATTTCTTTTGTCTGCAAGGAAAGGTTCCTGCAGCTGTTGGGGAGGACAGGGAGCTTCTGACAATGATGCTTCTTAGATTTGGGGGCTGCCTAAAACATAGTAGTGGGGGGTCTGGAAATATGGATTGTACGATTGTACGGTACGAAGATACACATCTTTCCTATATCAAAATGGAGGATACCAGAATGTACCGCATCTTTATGGAACTGAAACCACTTCTGAAGAAACGCGCACAAATGGACAGCGACATTTTTTTCTTATCTAAATGCAAAAAGGAGAATCTAATTCCCAAAGGACTCTGGATTACAAACCCAATTCTTCACACCTACAATACCCATTATGCACAAAACCTTTGTCACAGGACTTCTGAAAGACTAAGGAACCATCTTTTGCATGTCTGCTACAGCATAAGGAGTAAAGTCCAAGGACAATTGGAAACTCTGAGGAAAACACTTACAGAAAGCACAGAGCAAAAATTACAACAATACTACAACAAACTACGGACCTTTCTGATTCAAAACAAGGAAAAGAAACTACACAGATTGCGCCTCCATTCCGGACTCTATACAAACAGATACAAAACAAAACCAAAACCTGACAACTCTGACAACCACTCCATTCCAGACACAAAAGCATCTAACTGTGTCATCAATCTCTCAGATTACAAACCCAGCAAAGTGGAGCTTGCCGTGCTTTCTAGAGGACTCTCATTTTGTCCTACTAAGGCCCTGGATAAAACCGAACTCTGCAGTGATATGGAACATTTTTTCAGGAGACTGCGCCTGAGGGAATACTTCAATGATACAGAAGATTCAGATAACACTCGGACTGAAGGAAGAGGGATCCCAATAACCAAGAAGAGGTCAGACTGGACACCTCCACCTGGACGTAACCCTCATTTGGATAAATATATAGACTCATTCAGACATTTGATAAAATCCACCATCATAGCCACCAACAAGAGACAAGCCTCCAACATCAGTGCCCAGGAGAGAAAGGCCATACAGTCTCTGAAAACCAACAAAGAAATCATCATTAAACCTGCTGACAAGGGAGGTGCAATAGTCATGATGAACACATCAGACTATATGAAGGAAGCAAACAGACAACTTACGGACACACGCTACTACAGAAAACTGGAGTCGGACCCTACACAGGACTATTACAAGGAACTAAGCAAGTTGGTATCTTGTCTGTCTGACAAATCCATAAGAGCTGATGACCTGATACCAGAAAGTCCAAGAACAGGGACATTCTACATGCTTCCCAAAATCCACAAAGCCGGAAATCCAGGGAGGCCGATTATTTCATGTGTGGACACCCTTACTGAGCAAGTATCTGGATGGGTAGAGGGTGTTCTTAAACCCCTGGTAAAGGATACACCCAGCTACATTCAGGACACAACTGACCTACTGAATAAACTAGCAGCAATAGGTTCTCTACCAGAAGGAACCATCCTGGCCACCATGGATGTGGAATCTTTGTACTCTAATATCCCACACCAGGATGGATTAAATGCCTGCAAAGTCTTCATGGGAAACACCGGGAATGATGCTGATTCTGTGGTGAAACTCACAAAATTCATCCTCACCCACAATTACTTCGAATTTGACAACAAGATCTATCTTCAGGAGACTGGCACAGCTATGGGAAGTAAAATGGCTCCACAGTATGCAAATCTTTTCATGGCCAAGCTTGAAAGCGAATTTTTGTCCTCCTGCCCCATCAGGCCTCGGGCCTACTACCGCTACATTGATGACATTTTAATCATCTGGACGGAGTCTGAACAACAGCTAAAGACGTTCCATGAACAGTTCAATCAATTTCATCCCACCATCAACTTAACACTTAACTACTCCAGCACTGAAATTAACTTTTTAGACACCACCATTAAGCTAAAGAACAATGAAATAGAGACATCCCTGTATCAGAAGCCAATCGACCGTCCAACATATCTTAAATGGGACAGTTTCCATCCTAAACACATAAAAAACTCTATTGTCTACGCCAAGCCATCAGATACAACCGTATATGTTCCAACCCCATGGATAGAGATGAACACCTTGGTCGCCTCAGAAAGACTTTTTTGAACCAGGGCTACCATCCAAGAACAATTGAAAACCAAATTACAAGAGCCACCAGAATATCAAGGAATCACCTGCTACATTACAAAGCTAAAGAAGAAAATAACCGGGTGCCTCTAGTGGTCACCTACAATCCAAGTCTGGAGATGCTAAGGGGAGCTGCACGGAAACTACAACCTTTACTACAAAAAGATGCCCGATTACAATCCATATTTCCAGACCCCCCACTACTATGTTTTAGGCAGCCCCCAAATCTAAGAAGCATCATTGTCAGAAGCTCCCTGTCCTCCCCAACAGCTGCAGGAACCTTTCCTTGCAGACAAAAGAAATGCAAGACCTGTACATCTATAATGACCACGGACAGGATAAAGATCCCCAACTCCCATCAGGACTACAAGATACCAGGTACTTTCAGCTGCATCACATCTAATGTGGTGTACCTAATTATATGTACTAAATGTCCAACTGGGGGTCTGTATGTGGGGGAGACCGGGCAAAAACTGAGAACAAGGATGAATTCTCATCGCCACACGATAAGAGAAAAAAGAATGGATTTACCTGTGGCCAAACACTTTTGTATGCCCGGTCATAGCATGACAGATATGGAATTACTTGTATTAAAATCTAACTTCAAATCTGAGAAGGATAGAAAAGTCTGGGAATATAAACTTATGATGACCTTTGACACTCTTAGTGCTGGGATGAATATATCCCAGAGTTTTATGTCGTTCTACAACAATTAAGGAATCTGCCTCCCTGACCTTTTAGGGTCATCACAACACAATACCAGACCCCAATCAGAGGGTAATAAAACCTTCACTCCTTATCTATGAACTAGTCATATTTATGTTAATCCCTCTGCCATAATGACAGTTCTGCTTCATGTCACTTGTCCTACCTATTGCATTTTTTCTGTGCTATTTTGTGTATAAATATGTGATTCTTCAGATGTTGTATTAGTCTATGCCTGATGAAGAGACCTGAGTAGTCTCGAAAGCTTGCAATTTGTTACCATCTTTTCAGTTAGCCATTAAAAGGTATCAACCACTGAGGACTCTCAAGTCTAAATATTTTTCTATCTACTGGCTAACACGGTACGAAGATACACATCTTTCCTATAGATAAGGATAGAAAGTTTGATTGCCCTCTCATTGGCGTCTTTTTTTGGGTTTTCATGACCCTGGAAGGGCCATATGACGCAGATTCCTTAATTGATATAGAATGACATAAATCCATGTGATCTATTCATTCCATCACTAACAGTGTCAAAGGTCATGATGAGCTTATATTCTGAAACCTTTGTACGTTTCTCATATTTGAAGTTATATTTTAATACCAGTAATTCCATATCCATGATGCTATGACCGGGCATACAAAAGTCTTTTGCCACAGGTAAATTCATTAATTTATCTGTGATTGTGTGGCGCTGATAATTCATCCTGTTCTCCTTTTTGTTGCCGGTCTCCCCTCACTTGTCCCTCCCTCACTTGTCTTAGCTATTCCTGTGTCCTGTTGTGTGTAGAAATATGTGATTCTTCATTTTTGGCTTTACTCTTAGCCTGATGAAGACACCTGAGTAGTCTCGAAAGCTTTGAATTTGTTACCATATTTTCAGTTAGCCATTAAACGTTATTATCAACCACAGAGGACTGTCAAGTATAAATATTTTTCTATTCTTGTAATTGAAATTCATCATTTTATTGTCGTAGTAAAACTTCATTTATTCTTGTTTGAAGTACATACATTTGCAATGGCCACGTAACAAGGCAATAACTCAATATTTTGTGCCTACACCCTCCTTGACCCTGGGCTTCAACAGCGCCAGTTGCTGCTCAGAAGTGTTAGATGCACAGATGAAAACAATCGCTGATGTGTTTGTGGGGTTCAGTAACGCCTGCTGTTCCCTGCTGTGTGTCTGGCAAAAATTACTGCTGCTAACTACAACTTCAACTTCAAACGTCTCATACTAGGCCTCTGCCTACACCCTCCTTGACCCTGGGCTTCAACAGCGCCAGTTGCTGCTCAGAAGTGTTAGATGCACAGATGAAAACAATCGCTGATGTGTTTGTGGGGTTCAGTAACGCCTGCTGTTCCCCTGCTGTGTGTCTGGCAAAAATTACTGCTGCTAACTACAACTTCAACTTCAAACGTCTCATACTAGGCCTCTGCCTACACCCTCCTTGACCTGGGCTTCAACAGCGCCAGTTGCTGCTCAGAAGTGTTAGATGCACAGATGAAAACAATCGCTGATGTGTTTGTGGGGTTCAGTAACGCCTGCTGTTCCCCTGCTGTGTGTCCGGCAAAAATTACTGCTAGCTACCTAATCATGTGAAAATAAAATGACTCTCAAAGTGTCTAGTGCTACACTAGATATGGGCTACACCCTGATTTCTAAGCTTACAACATTGAACGTCATTTCAAACCATAAATGATTGTCTTTGTCACAAATCTGTAACAAAATAATTGTGACATATTATTACAGATATGCACATGTCGAAAACAAATGCAAACACAAAAGCCTACTTATGCTATAGGATACTGATGGTCAACCTTGTCACTCCATAGCTTAGACAAATCCAACTCACATCATGATGACTCAAATACTGCAATGTTGGAAGTGCATAATGTGGGTTGAACTTTGACAACTGCTGCAGTGCGAAGGTTATACTTCAGTGTTCTTGCCTTTGAAATAAAAGCATACAAGTAAATATAATATCCAATGTTGATTAAGGGACGTGATGTACACCTGTAAATATTGTGCAAACAATGCATGTAGGAATAGTCCTCTTCAACATTACTTATATTTGTGTCATTTTAAAAAATACATATTTGATTAGAAAGTTAACAGCCCATATCATAAAGGTCCTTCATGTAAACATGATAATCGCTAACAAAAATCATGCATTACCTTGGTAAAGTCAATAGTGCATAGTCACAATAGCAAAATATATACCTGTAAGTGGTGCTGAAAGAACGACAACTGATAGAATAGGTGAATGATATCTATTTATCAGACTGAATAGCGACACCTGTACAATGTCGATATAATACTGTACCTTAACAAAACAGCTGTGTCACACCTCACACGCATTTTTCTTGTAGCTTGTTATGTAATAGGGCACATGCGTGTATGTTTCATCATAGGTGCATGTTTACTGAGTAAAGCAGTCATGACAACGCCTTTGTGTTGTCGGTACGCTTGCGATGATGAACGATGCGCACCGTGAATGTTAGTCTGCGTCATAAGACGCACAGACGCTCCAATACCCAACGCGTCACAGCAGGAAGCCAGTCTGTGCGTCCAAACAAAGGCGCAAGCATACATGCACGTACCCTTTTATAAAGCTATATAAAAAAAAGGATGTAGTAGTAACGCACACTTTATTGAGGTACAGTATTACATCGCCATTCACCATCTGTGGCTATGCAGTCTCATCTATATATACCTTATCTATCCGTTGTCATGCTTGCAAGTCCACAGTCAGGCATAAATAGCTGTTTTCACTATGCACTTTTTAAAGGTTTTTTTTGTTAATATAAATGATTGGCACATATTATCAGTATTACATGATGGAAATTTTAGATATTTTTAAAAACTTTTTAGTGATATTATTCAGCAAATGAAAATGGTGTACATACTGTTACTTATCCATCATTAATGGATTCTGATATGTACTTGTATGCTTTTATTTAAAACCGTATAGCAGATTATTTAACCGATTTTTATTGTGGTTTGCATTGCTTTTCAACATGTTAATGTATGCGTTTATGTTTGTCAATTATTAATTTACATATATTTTTTAAAGTAAAATCATCATCTTATGGTACTAAAGGTTATATTTCTCTTGTTTGGAGTATAGACATTTTTAATTGACACGTAACAAGGAAAATACTTGATCTAGTATTTAAACATCCTCCTTGACCCTGGGCTCCAACACCGCCAGTTGTTGCTTTGGAAGTGCTGTTAGCACAGTCTACACTTGCTCCTGTGTTACTGGGGTTCAGTAATGTCAGCTGTTCCCTGCTGTGTGAACGGCAAAAAGTCCTGCTGCCTCCACCTGTTCTTTCTCATCCCTGGGTTACAACACCGCCAGTTGTTTCTCGGAAGTGCTGTTAGCACAGTTAACACTTGCTCCGTGTTACTGGGGTTCAGTAATGTCAGCTGTTCCCCTGCTGTGTGAACGGCAAACAGTCCTGCTGCCTCCACCCTGTTCTCTTCTCATCCCTGGGTTACAACACCGCCAGTTGTTTCTCGGAAGTGCTGTTAGCACAGTCTACACTTGCTCCTGTGTTACTGGGGTTCAGTAATGTCAGCTGTTCCCCTGCTGTGTGGAACGGCAAACAGTCCTGCTGCCTCCACCATGTTCTTTCTCATCCCTGGGTTACAACACCGCCAGTTGTTTCTCGGAAGTGCTGTTAGCACAGTCTACACTTGCTCCTGTGTTACTGGGGTTCAGTAATGTCAGCTGTTCCCCTGCTGTGTGAACGGCAAACAGTCCTGCTGCCTCCACCCTGTTCTCTTCTCATCCCTGGGTTACAACACCGCCAGTTGTTTCTCGGAAGTGCTGTTAGCACAGTCTACACTTGCTCCTGTGTTACTGGGGTTCAGTAATGTCAGCTGTTCCCCTGCTGTGTGAACGGCAAACAGTCCTGCTGCCTCCACCATGTTCTCTTCTCATCCCTGGGTTACAACACCGCCAGTTGTTTCTCGGAAGTGCTGTTAGCACAGTCTACACTTGCTCCTGTGTTACTGGGGTTCAGTAATGTCAGCTGTTCCCCTGCTGTGTGAACGGCAAAAAGTCCTGCTGCCTCCACCCTGTTCTCTTCTCATCCCTGGGTTACAACACCGCCAGTTGTTTCTCGGAAGTGCTGTTAGCACAGTCTACACTTGCTCCCGTGTTACTGGGGTTCAGTAATGTCAGCTGTTCCCCTGCTGTGTGAACGGCAAACAGTCCTGCTGCCTCCACCATGTTCTCTTCTCATCCCTGGGTTACAACACCGCCAGTTGTTTCTCGGAAGTGCTGTTAGCACAGTCTACACTTGCTCCTGTGTTACTGGGGTTCAGTAATGTCAGCTGTTCCCCTGCTGTGTGAACGGCAAACAGTCCTGCTGCCTCCACCATGTTCTCTTCTCATCCCTGGGTTACAACACCGCCAGTTGTTTCTCGGAAGTGCTGTTAGCACAGTCTACACTTGCTCCTGTGTTACTGGGGTTCAGTAATGTCAGCTGTTCCCCTGCTGTGTGAACGGCAAAAGTCCTGCTGCCTCCACCCTGTTCTCTTCTCATCCCTGGGTTACAACACCGCCAGTTGTTTCTCGGAAGTGCTGTTAGCACAGTCTACACTTGCTCCCGTGTTACTGGGGTTCAGTAATGTCAGCTGTTCCCCTGCTGTGTGAACGGCAAACAGTCCTGCTGCCTCCACCCTGTTCTCTTCTCATCCCTGGTTACAACACCGCCAGTTGTTTCTCGGAAGTGCTGTTAGCACAGTCTACACTTGCTCCCGTGTTACTGGGGTTCAGTAATGTCAGCTGTTCCCCTGCTGTGTGAACGGCAAACAGTCCTGCTGCCTCCACCATGTTCTCTTCTCATCCCTGGGTTACAACACCGCCAGTTGTTTCTCGGAAGTGCTGTTAGCACAGTCTACACTTGCTCCTGTGTTACTGGGGTTCAGTAATGTCAGCTGTTCCCCTGCTGTGTGAACGGCAAACAGTCCTGCTGCCTCCACCCTGTTCTCTTCTCATCCCTGGGTTACAACACCGCCAGTTGTTTCTCGGAAGTGCTGTTAGCACAGTCTACACTTGCTCCTGTGTTACTGGGGTTCAGTAATGTCAGCTGTTCCCCTGCTGTGTGAACGGCAAACAGTCCTGCTGCCTCCACCATGTTCTCTTCTCATCCCTGGGTTACAACACCGCCAGTTGTTTCTCGGAAGTGCTGTTAGCACAGTCAACACTTGCTCCTGTGTTACTGGGGTTCAGTAATGTCAGCTGTTCCCCTGCTGTGTGAACGGCAAAAAGTCCTGCTGCCTCCACCCTGTTCTCTTCTCATCCCTGGGTTACAACACCGCCAGTTGTTTCTCGGAAGTGCTGTTAGCACAGTCTACACTTGCTCCCGTGTTACTGGGGTTCAGTAATGTCAGCTGTTCCCCTGCTGTGTGAACGGCAAACAGTCCTGCTGCCTCCACCATGTTCTCTTCTCATCCCTGGGTTACAACACCGCCAGTTGTTTCTCGGAAGTGCTGTTAGCACAGTCTACACATTGCTCCTGTTTACTGGGGTTCAGTAATGTCAGCTGTTCCCCTGCTGTGTGAACGGCAAACAGTCCTGCTGCCTCCACCCTGTTCTCTTCTCATCCCTGGGTTACAACACCGCCAGTTGTTTCTCGGAAGTGCTGTTAGCACAGTCTACACTTGCTCCTGTGTTACTGGGTTCAGTAATGTCAGCTGTTCCCCTGCTGTGTGAACGGCAAACAGTCCTGCTGCCTCCACCATGTTCTCTTCTCATCCCTGGTTACAACACCGCAGTTGTTTCTCGAAGTGCTGTTAGCACAGCTACAATGCTCCCGTTTACTGGGTTCAGTAATGTCAGCTGTTCCCTGCTGTGTGAACGGCAACAGTCCTGCTGCCTCCACCATGTTCTCTTCTCATCCTGGGTTACAACACCGCCATTGTTTCTCGAAGTGCTGTAGCACAGGTCTACACTTGCTCCTGTGTTACTGGGGTTCATAATGTCAGCTGTTCCCTGCTGTGTGAACGGCAAACAGTCCTGCTGCCTCAACTTTAATTTCCATGGGTACCTTCTGCTACCCATCCGGGTTCCAGTACCGTCAGCTGGTTCTCCGCAGTGCCTTTGGCCTAGGTGCCTCCATGTCGGTATCCGAGTTCCAGCAACGTCTGCTGGTCCTTGGTAGTGCTTTGGAGCACAGGTACCTCCTGCTTAGTAACCGTGTCCCAGTAACGTCAGCTGGTCCTCGGTTGTGCCATTGGCTCTTTTCCTTCTGCTGACCCTCCGGGTTCCAGCACAGTCAGCTGGTCCTCGTTACTTTCATTGGCTCTTGTACCATCTGCTACCCATCCGGGTTCCAGTACCGTCAGCTGGTTCTCCGCAGTGCCTTTGGCCTAGGTGCCTCCATGTCGGTATCCGAGTTCCAGCAACGTCTGCTGGTCCTTGGTAGTGCTTTGGAGCACAGGTACCTCCTGCTTAGTAACCGTGTCCCAGTAACGTCAGCTGGTCCTCGGTTGTGCCATTGGCTCTTTTCCTTCTGCTGACCCTCCGGGTTCCAGCACAGTCAGCTGGTCCTCGTTACTTCCATTGGCTTTTTTACCATCACCAACAGGACAAAGAAGGTTAAGACAAACTACAAGATACAGAACAAGAGACAGAAGAACAATAAGCAGAAGATCAAAAAGCAGAAGAACATTAAGTATAAGACCAAAATGAAGAGCAAAATATATGCTCTAAATTCTAAGCAGAAGAAGACTAAGCAGTGTATGGGGGTGAGTCCGTTCCTCCTCGTGGTGCCCCTGGAAAATGCCTGATGCTGCTGCAGGCTAAACTGAACGCGGACAAATACTGTTGTAATTAAAATCTTTCGTGACAGCAAGAACGGAAGGATGAAAATTCAGAGTTTTACAGATTACAAGTACAGGAATGTCTGTCACAAATAAGAATATGATGAAAAGGATGAATAGGAAGAAGATGAAGAAGTAGAATATGAAGAATAATAACTGTTTAATAAGAACAATATAAGTAATGTTAACAAAAAGATGAATAGCAAGAAGTTTTAGAAGATTAAGAAGGTGAAGATGAAGAATAATTTGATGAGAAAGATGATGCTGCTGAAGATTATGAAGGAGAAAGTGTGTGAAAAGTTAAAAAGGTGAAGAGCATGGAAGTTGTGAAACAGACATATTTGACAAAATAGAAAAAGGTTAACAACATTGTCAATTTCTTCGTCAATCCAAACGTATTTCAAAAAAAGAAATATTAATGCTATTCCATTGCATTGTGTTAAACATCTATGCCTTTAATGTCTCCTCAACCTCCCCCAATAAATTCTACATTACTCTTTGTTGTTTTCCTTCATGTACAATTAACCAACAAGGCAAGAATGGGTTTTTTTTAATTCCGATATTTTGTTCCCATAGACTTACATTGTATTTCCGGTATCGGTATCGGGTATCGCCGATATTTTTTGTGTATCGGCGATACCATTCCGATTCCGATACTTTTGGATATCGGAAAGTATCGCTCAACTCTACTCGCAAGATCTGCAACACCTGTCTCACATGCTCCTGATGAGACACAAGATCTGGCGAGTAAATTAAAATGTCGTCCAAATATACAACCACAAACAGCCCCACAAGGTGACGAAAAATGTCATTAACAAAATGTTGGAATACTGCTGGTGCAGTAGTCAGACCAAAAGGCATGACTAGGTTCTCATAATGTCCCTCCGGCGTGTTAAACGCCGTTTTCCACTCATCCCCCTCTTTTATCCTAATCAGATTATACGCCCCCCTGAGATCCAATTTAGAAAACCATTTAGCGCCAACAATTTGATTGAAGAGATCAGGAATAAGAGGGAGTGGATACGGATCTCGAACAGTAATCCGATTAAGTTCGCGGAAATCCAAGCAAGGGCGTAGGCCTCCATCTTTCTTCTTCACAAAGAAGAACCCCGCGGCTACTGGGGAAGATGAAGGTCTAATATGCCCTTTGGCCAGACTTTCAGAAATATAATCTTTCATAGCCTGCCTCTCAGGACCAGAAAGATTATACAACCTAGCTTTAGGCAACTTAGCATCAGGAAGGAGATTAATAGAGCAGTCATACACGCGATGAGGAGGCAACTCCTGACACCCCTCCTCAGAGAAAACATCCCCAAAATCCTCCAAAAAAGGAGGCAATGTACTAGGCACGACCGCACTAATGACTGTGTTCATGCAGTTGCTTTTGCAAAACTCACCCCATTGGCTTATCTCTCTGGACTGCCAATTAATCACAGGGTTATGTTTAACCAACCAAGGAAGTCCCAACACAATGGGAGTAGGTAGACCCTCCAACACATAACAAGATAATTGTTCCCTATGTATTGCCCCTACCCGAAGGTCAATGTTATGAACCTCATGAACAAAGCTACTGTTAGGGTTCGAGTTCCCGCTCCTGCACAAGGGGAGTCTCGAACCAGTGCCGCTGCGGTCTCCCATTCGTCTCCGGCCGCAGTGGAGCCTGCTCAGCAGAGACGTCGTTCCAGGCGTCTTGCCCACTCCACTACTGGGCAGTGACTTGCTGCTGCCTTTCCTGGATCTGCTATTGTAGCCAGTTCTGGAGCAGACGTCTTTGGGATAAAGTCCTGCATTTTCCCTTCTGAGCGTGCCCAGAGTGAGATCTCTCATTGGAGATCAGGGGTCACATGCTCAGGTACTGCAGCGGCTCCTATTGGCCCGCCAGGAAGGCCCTGTTACTACTAGTCTTCTGAACAGGTTCTCATTGGTCCTTGTTCCTGGAAGGTCCTGTGGCTGTTGCTATAAAAGGGTAGCATGGCTGGGCCGCCATGCGCTAATATCAACCATTGTATGCTATGCGCCAGTGTGGTCATGCGTGTGTGTGGTTAGGGACCCGGCTGAAATAAGCCACTAGAATACCGACTTAATCGGTGAGGAGTTTAGTGTGCTAGCTGGTCAGGGTCGGTGTCCTAGATGCCCTAGATTACCGGCATAACCGGTGAGGAGTTTGATTGCCGTATTCAGGGTCTGGCGTTCAGACGCCATAGATTGCGGGTGACTCCCGCGAGGACATTAGCGCATGACCACGTATTATGCTCGCTTAGCAATTAACCGTGTGCCTGAGAGCCTGACAGGACATGGTGTTTGTTCTCAGCGGCTCTGTGACGTAACAGGGTTCGCTCTCGACGCTAGACAGCGCCCTAGCGTTTTACTTTGCGGCTCACTGAAGCTAAGTGAGTTCGCACATATCGCCATATAGCACTGTGGCATCCCGTTAGCGGCTCTGTGAATTAACAGAGTCTGCACTTACTGCCACAACGCACTACGGCGTTTATTTTAGCGACTCTGCGGGATAACAGAGTTCGCTACTTTCGTCATCTTACTAGCAGCAGGCTTTGCTTGCACGGTGGACCCCGGGCTGCGAACGCACCTCTCCACTCTATATATTTGGTGCGTTCCGCAGACCCTAACATAATATTAGCGCATCGGTCTGGCTAGTAAAATGGTGGACGAACAGCGTCTATTGCAGTACATCCAGCAGCTGAAGGGTAGGTTGGAGGCTCTTGAGAGCACAACCTCAGCTGTGGATGTTACCGCAGTCGCTGTTCAGGCTGCTAGCGTGGCTGCAGCCAGTTTGTCCTCTGCCACCTCTGCCCCTACATTATCCCACCTCCCGCTTCCTGACAAGTTTGCCGGTGATAGCAAGCAATGTCGGGGATTCGTGAGTCAGTGCTCTATACATCTCGAGCTTCTGGCTGCACGTTTTCCCACGGATCGGGCACAAGTGGGTTTTGTACTTTCTCTACTCTCGGGCAGAGCGTTGGAGTGGGCAACGCCGCTGTGGGAGCGCGATGATCGTGTGGTGCAGAGTGCTCCTCGTTTCTTGGAGGCTCTTAAAAAGGTCTTTTTAGGACCCCAGGTCACCCACGATACGGCGCTACAACTGCTGGCATTGACACAGGGTTCGTCTTTGGTCAGTCAGTTTTCCGTCCAGTTTCGGACTCTGGCTGCTGAGCTAGATTGGTCTGATAAAGTTCTTATTCCTATCTACTGGCGGGGACTGGCTGACCATGTTAAAGACGCTTTGGCTACCAGGGAGATTCCCGCCACACTGGAGAAGCTTATCTCCATATCTACCCGCATTGACCTCCGTTTTCACGAGCGGAGGTTGGAGCGGGCCCAGTGTAGGCAGAGGTTTCGGTTGGCTCCTACCTTTGCCAAACCTCTCGAATTCCCCGATCTGGCGTCCGAACCTCAAAAGGCCACAGAAGTTCCTCATGCAGGACCTAAGTCTCGGTCCGTCCGAGTATCCGTGGTTTGTAACCATTGTCAGCAGACAGGACACTATGCCAACAGATGTCCACAGCGATCGGGGAAGCGATCGCGTCTAGTGGCCCTGGGAGGAGGTTCACTAGAGACAGCGGCATTTTCCTCCAAGATAACATTTAAAGGGACAATCACTGTTGGTACTTCCATTCTCACCGCCGACCTTTGCGTGGACTCAGGAGCAGAGGGGAATTTCATGTCCTCTAGCTTTGCTCACCGTCATGCAATACCTCTGGTGGCGCTTGACAAATCAGTGACTGTTCGGGTAGTGAATGGGTCGTCATTGCCCTCACAAATTACACACCAGACTGTCCCACTTGCATTGTCTGTATCTCCTTCCCATCAGGAATTTATTTCCCTACTCGTCCTTCCCGAGGGAATAGACGAGATCCTACTAGGTATACCTTGGCTCCGTTTCCACTCCCCACATATAGAGTGGACTTCGGGTAGGATACTGGGTTGGAGTGATGCATGTACAGGCAGATGTGTCAAAAGTTGCGTTCAGGTTGCCATTACTGAGTTACCCGCAGATCTTACTCCACTTCCCAAGCACTACTGGTCATATGCAGACGTGTTCTCCAAGAAGGCTGCGGAGACTCTTCCGCCTCATCGCCCCTATGACTGTCCTATCGACCTCTTGCCTGGCGCAGAACCTCCTCGGGGAAGGGTCTATCCCCTCTCTCTTCCTGAGACAGAGGCCATGTCGCAATATATTCAGGAGAACCTGGCAAGAGGGTTTATTAGGAAGTCGGTGTCACCGGCAGGGGCGGGATTTTTCTTCGTGCAGAAGAAAAAGGAGAATTGCGTCCGTGTATTGATTACAGGGGTCTTAACGCCATCGTGGGGTGTAAGGTGGTACGGGGCAAAAAGTTTTATTTGGTGGACTGGAGGGGCTATGGGCCTGAGGATAGGTCTTGGGAGCCTGCCGAGCATGTTCACGCTCCGCAGCTCATCGCTGCCTTTGAACGCAGCGAGGCCCAGAGAAGGGGGGGCCCTAGGAGGGGGGGTAATGTTAGGGTTCGAGTTCCCGCTCCTGCACAAGGGGAGTCTCGAACCAGTGCCGCTGCGGTCTCCCATTCGTCTCCGGCCGCAGTGGAGCCTGCTCAGCAGAGACGTCGTTCCAGGCATCTTGCCCACTCCACTACTGGGCAGTGACTTGCTGCTGCCTTTCCTGGATCTGCTATTGTAGCCAGTTCTGGAGCAGACGTCTTTGGGATAAAGTCCTGCATTTTCCCTTCTGAGCGTGCCCAGAGTGAGATCTCTCATTGGAGATCAGGGGTCACATGCTCAGGTACTGCAGCGGCTCCTATTGGCCCGCCAGGAAGGCCCTGTTACTACTAGTCTTCTGAACAGGTTCTCATTGGTCCTTGTTCCTGGAAGGTCCTGTGGCTGTTGCTATAAAAGGGTAGCATGGCTGGGCCGCCATGCGCTAATATCAACCATTGTATGCTATGCGCCAGTGTGGTCATGCGTGTGTGTGGTTAGGGACCCGGCTGAAATAAGCCACTAGAATACCGACTTAATCGGTGAGGAGTTTAGTGTGCTAGCTGGTCAGGGTCGGTGTCCTAGATGCCCTAGATTACCGGCATAACCGGTGAGGAGTTTGATTGCCGTATTCAGGGTCTGGCGTTCAGACGCCATAGATTGCGGGTGACTCCCGCGAGGAAATTAGCGCATGACCACGTATTATGCTCGCTTAGCAATTAACCGTGTGCCTGAGAGCCTGACAGGACATGGTGTTTGTTCTCAGCGGCTCTGTGACGTAACAGGGTTCGCTCTCGACGCTAGACAGCGCCCTAGCGTTTTACTTTGCGGCTCACTGAAGCTAAGTGAGTTCGCACATATCGCCATATAGCACTGTGGCATCCCGTTAGCGGCTCTGTGAATTAACAGAGTCTGCACTTACTGCCACAACGCGCTACGGCGTTTATTTTAGCGACTCTGCGGGATAACAGAGTTCGCTACTTTCGTCATCTTACTAGCAGCAGGCTTTGCTTGCACGGTGGACCCCGGGCTGCGAACGCACCTCTCCACTCTATATATTTGGTGCGTTCCGCAGACCCTAACAGCTACCTTGGCCGAGAGGCCTGGCGTCAATGGAGAATATAGGGATCGGTTTGACCAATACACTCAGATGCATACCTTGAGCCTGAGCAAACTGAGCGTCAACCAGATTAGCCCCGGAACCACTATCAAGAAGAACAGACAATCTCTCCACTCTCGTACCAACTACCACCTCCACTGGTACAAGGAACTGAGAAGAACTGGCGGATGAAATACATACTCCCAGGTTGTCGTCCACCACACAACCTGGGATTAACAGTTTTCCGGCGACTTTTGGCTCAACAAGGCACGGAATGGACATTCTCCAACAAAATGTCCCTCTTTCCCGCAGAAAAAACATCTTCTAGTCCTGCGGCGTACCGCCAATCCCCTCCTACGAAATGATGTCCCTCCCAACTGCATAGGCTCATCCGAACAGACAAGGGGAACCTCAACATAAGGGACTTTAGTGGTAGGAGGAGAAACAACAGGGAGTGGGGTTACCTCACCCCTCTCCCGAAGCCGTCTATCAGTACGGATAGCTAAGGCCATAGCAGCCTCCAGAGAAGGAGGAGACTCATACTGAGCCAAAACGTCTTTTAATTTATCAGAAAGCCCATGACAAAACTGGCTCCTAAGAGCTGGGTCATTCCACTGAGTATCTGTGGCCCATCTACGAAACTCAGAAGCAAATTCCTCTGCCGGACGATCTCCCTGCTGTATCTTACGTAATTTTGTCTCAGCAAGAGAGACCCGATCTGGGTCATCATATACCAATCCCAGGGCAGTAAAAAATTGATCTACAGACAGTAGAGCCGGGGATCCCGGAGGAAGGGAAAATGCCCAGGATTGAGGGTCCCCTTGCAGAAGTGATATAACAATTCCCACTCTCTGCTCCTCACTCCCTGATGATCGAGGCCGAAGCCGAAAAAACAATTTACATGCCTCCCGGAAGGTGAAAAATTTGTCTCGCCCACCAGTGAACCTGTCCGGGAGAGCAACCTTAGGTTCAACTCTGGTTTGCTCCAGGGGAGACAAAACTTTGGACTTAATGTCCGTCAGCTCCATGGATAATCCCTGCAACTGCAGAGCCAGCTGGGCTACTGGATCCATGGTAACTGGAGATAATTTTTAAGGCTAGTGAAAATGTCACGCTGTCTAATGATATGTATACAATGTCAGTAAACTATTAACACAGGAACAACACTCTATACAACAACTAGTATAGCAACATCAGCATGTAAGTATAGAATAGATTTACCTGACACGATATCTGCTGAACCCAGGGTTAATCTTGAGGACTTGATGAGCTGAAACAGGAAAGAGGTGGACCGGGATCTAACCTGACCCTAAACTGGGGTCCTAACTAATCCCTCACCTTGGAGGTACTGATAATGGTTCAGAGGTCCAAGTCACCAACCTAACCCTGTCTCCTATCAGACCCTGAACCCTGTAATCAGTCCTAAGAAGGATCCTGACTACCACCAAAGGGATATGGGCTGATCTTAGCTAAATACACAGATTAGACATATAAGACAGACAGGATAACACTCGCTTGCATACACACTCAAACACCAAAGGAACATAAATGGTCTGGGAAATAAACTCTAACCAAGTTGAGCTTAGAACAACTAAGGAGCTCACAACTAAAGTCTATACAGATTCATTCCTATCTGTGGTCTGCATGAAGGTTTCACTGGCAACTCCCCAAGCAGACAACCAGGAATTTAAAGGAAACCAATCAACAAATAATCAATTGCAGCCGGGAGAAACTGCACCCAGTCCCAGCACCGAGCACAGACAGAATTAACTCCCTAGCTGCCAAACACAAAGAAACAGCAGCTCAGCTGTGAGAAGTCAAAATGTGCAACCGCGACGATCTTCGTGGCAATGCACACATGACAATTCCGATCGCCGAATTTGCAATGTTTGCCGATTAATTTGTGAAATATTCGCCAAACATAACCGAATGCCATTCATGTCAATGGGAGGCAAAAACAAACGCATGCACAACACCTTATAATGGCCCAAATGTTGTCAAAACACATCAAATGAGGGACATACACCAGGAATGAGGTGGGTGAGGATCGATGTAGGCCTCCTTTGCTGGAAGCCCTGATAACACATGCAACACCTCTACCTGCTTTCATGCTGAGCCACACTCAGGTAGCACAAATATCAGTTTTGTAGACAACCATTGTCAGAAAAATGTAAGGATAGTAACACAGGTAGTTGAGTCCAAGGAAGTGGAGGCCTGATGTTCTCGGAGGCCTACTACTAAAGGCAATGTGTATGAAAGAGACCCAACCAGGAGTGTTCACATTTCCAATAATTATTGGCAGACACCAACAAAGTGGCATCAATTTCACCACAGTAGAAATAATATAATATGGAGAGACAGGTCTTCCACTACCTCCAATCCAGCAGATGGACACCCTACCAGGAGAATTCACATTTCCAAAAATTAATGGCAGACACCAAAGTGGCATCAATTTCACCGCAGTAGAAATAGTATAATAAGGACCAACAGGTCTTCCACTATGCCCAATCCAGCAGATGGACACCCAGGGTCGGTCTGGCCTGGCGTGGTATCGGGGAAATCCCAGGTGGGCCCTTGGCTGTGGGTGGGCCCTTTGCTGTAGGAAGAAGGAGAGGAGGAGAAGAAGAAGAAAAAAAGTCTGCGTTTTTTAGGGGTGTGGTCCCTTTAAAAATGCAGGAAAAGTATGTGCAGGGGCATGCACACCTGAACATTACCTGAACCACCTCGGCGCACGTCCCAATCAATACTAAAGAGTATGCACTCGTCATCACCGGCATACGACGTCAGTGTCATGCGCCGCATTTGACGGGCGCATACATTCAGCCGCCGGCCTCTGCTAGGTCGGCGACCATTTAACTATGAGCACGCTAGACCTGAAGAGGAGGAGGACGCATGACACCAGGACAAGGGGGCAGGATGGATACACATGCGGGGCCTGGATTGATACATATGGGTGGCCTGGATGGATACACATGGGGGGGCCAGGATGGAGACACATGTGGGGCAGGATGGAAACACATGGGGGGCCTGAATGGATACACAAGGGGGCCTGGATGGATACACATGGAGGCCTGGATGGATACACATGGGGGGCCAGGATGGATACACATGGGTGACCGGGATGGATATACATGGGGGCCAGGATGGATACACATGGGGGCCAGGATGAATACACATGGGGCCAGGATGGATGCACATGGGGTGCCAGGATGGATACATATGGGGGCCTGGATGAATACACATGGAGGGTGGGCAAGGGGCCAGGATGGATACATATTGGGGGCCAGGATGGATATATGGGGGTGGCAGTATAAGGGACCAGGATGAATATAAAGGGGGTCAAGATGGATATATGGGGGTCCACGATGCATATATATATATGGGGATCAAGGATGCAGATCTATGGGGGAGCCAGGATGCAGATATATGGTAGAGCCAGGATGCATATGTATGGGGTCCAGGATAGATTTATGGGGGGCAGGGCAAGGGACCAGGATGCATATATAGGGGATCCAGGGCAAGACACCAGGATAAATATATGGAGAGCCAGGATGCATATATATGGGGAAGTGGATGGATTTATTGGGCGGGGGATCAGAACAAGGGACCAGGATGCATATATGTGGGGGGCCAGGATAGATATATGTGGGGGTAGGATATATATATATGGGACCAGGTTGCATATATTTGGTGCCAGGATGGATATATAGGGGAGGACAAGAGACCAGAAAGCATAGATGGGGATCCAGGATGCATATATGGGGGGCCAGGATGGATATATGTGTGGGGGTGCAAGATATATATATATGGGGGCCAGGTTGCATATATTGGGGGCCAGGATGTATATATGGGGGGTAGGACAAGAGACCAGGAAACATATATATGGGGAGGCAGGATGCATATATATGGGGGGGCTAGGATAGAGATATGGGGGAGCCAGGAAATAGGACAATGAGTGATATATAGTGGTCCCAGAGAGATATATGGGTAGCTAGGACAAGGGACATATGAGGGCCAGTATGTATAGCGGAAGGCAGGAGGGATATCTGGGGCACATTAAAAAATAAAGAGGGCCAGGCTGGGAGAGATTATTAAAGGGGACATGGATGAGGGATTTAATTAGTTTGGGGGCCAGAATGAGGAGCATGCTACACTAGTTTATGGTGACAAATGGAGAACATAAATTCTTTAGGGTTCAATTACGGACATTATTACTACTGTAAAATAATTTACTTTATAAGAAACTGTTTTCCATGGAGTGAACAAAAGAGAGGTCCTGTTACTATGCAGGACGTCACTACGTTGATTTTTTCTTCATCTGACGTAGTGTAGAAGTCAGGGAAAGTGCTATGAAAGCGATCAGCTATTGATGACTGTTTGTTATTTTTTGCAGAAACGAATCCTGGCTGGAAGAAGTGATGGCAGTCTGTGCTTATTGAAGAAGAAAAGCGAAGATGAAGGACTTCAACTACAGATGTCACTGATGAGTCAGTGTATTACATGTACATGCACATTATACGCTTTATACTGTGTACAGAGCTCTCTGTGTATAATGTCACCAGTGATCACTGTATTATCTGTACCCAATACATTATATACAGAACTTCTGTGTATAATGTCACTGGTGATCACTCTATTACATGTACAATGATAATATATACAAAGCTCCTGTGTATAATTTCACTGGTGATCACTGTATTATCTTTATACTATATACAGAGCTCCTGTGTATATTGTTACTGGTGATCACTGTATAACCTCTATGCTGACACTATATACAGAGCTCCTGTGTATAATGTCACTGGTGATCACTGTATTACCTGTACACTGACACCATATACAGAGCTCCTGTGTATAATGTCACTGGTGGTCACTGTATTACCTGTACACTGACACTATATACAGAGCTCCTGTGTATAATGTCACTGGTGATCAATTGAGATTGATAAGCTAGCACACTTTACAGGATAATGCATCCAAGAAAGAGCCAAAAATTCTGAGTGAAAAAACTTCGAAGAAGAAGATCGCCTAGAAGAAGGCAAGTTTTTTTCACTAGAAATTTTTGGCTCTTTCTTGGATGCATTATTCTGTGAAGTGTGCTAGCTTAAAAATCTCCATGTACAACCTCTTTATAACATGTGGTGGGTTCCTGGTGTCAATTTTTTGGTTTCCCACTTTTTAATAACCTTGTCTGTCTTTTTGTTTTTTTCTTTGTCAATAAAATGTTGTATTTTTTGTTATTATTGGTTCCTGTGTACATTTTTTCTTTTTCTGATTCTACCATATTGTACTGAACCCTATGTATGTAAATTTTTGTTTGGCACTTTATCATTATTTCTTACATATTGTATTTGGTGTATTTTAATTTGATGCCCTAATTATTGACCCAACTCCCCTATATAGGATAAGTGAAAACATATTGATAGGTGGGGGTCTGACTACTTGGACCCATTCAGCAAAATGTGGCACTTTTTATCCCCATTAGTCTGGAGTGGCATGTCCAACTTGACCAATGATCCATTCATTCCCTCAGTGGCTGGAATTGTTTTTTTTCTTGGAGCCCCAAAGAGAATGAATGGAGCTGCGGTCACCTGCTGCGCCATTTTAAAATGGGGATAAGTGTCCTGTCAGGGATAAAACTTCCTCATTCTTCCGATCAGTGCAGTTTCTAATGGTCGGACCTAAGTGATCACCTATCCTGTAGATCCCAATCCAGCAGATGGACACCCAACCAGGAGTGTCCACATTTAAACAAATAAACAAATGAGAGCCTTACACCACAGAAGTGACATCTATTTCATCACAGTATAATAGGGATCGAAAGGTGTTCCATTACACAAGCATGTAGACATGGATTTTATGAAATATGAACAGCAATTCTGCTCTAGATAATTAGAAAACATTTTGACGTGTAGGACATAATAAGATGTAACTTTTATTTTATATTGCATAAGGAGGTGGCTGCTCCTAGTATGCACCTATTCACATTAGCTTGCAACTGCCAGTCAGTCTTTTGTTATTTGTCTCGGAATCACTTTGTTATGTAGAAGCGTTCCAAAGTTATTACCACAATAAGTGACACAGGTCAAATTTCGAAAATTGGGAAGGTTCACTGAGGTCTAAATTGTTCCTGACACTAAGAGGCAAAGGTGCTGTTGCTGCTGTATATCACAAATGCATAATTCCCAGAGTGGTCATGATGAGACACTACAACAGGTCACTGTATATCGCCTGAATCTTGGAAAAGTCAAGAGTCAGAGGAAGATGTCAGTGGAGGACTGGACATGGAGTGGCCAGGACAGCTAAAGAACCAAGTGAGTAAAAGAAAGACAATTCCTAATACTCTTCAGTAAAGTTAAGGAAACCATGGTTAGATTCTTGGAAAGTACAGTTAAAAAGACATAAAAAGTGAATCTCATCTACAAAATACCAAGAATAAAAACAAATATTGGTTCATTTCAGCATCCAGCAATACAAAATAACCCAAAAAACTTGTGGACGCTGTTCTGCGTTTTGATCCCTAGTTTGAGAGTTCTTAATCATAACTATCACATTCATCTGGATCCTCCAACTACAGGTCACCATTTTATTCTGGTGATTAGATTTGATTTTTTAATAATCAAATACGGATTTGATTTACATTTATTGTTTTGCTCATTCAATTTGCATTTTGTTAAGTTCTAAAATTAAACTATAGACATTCCAATCTTTGAAAGGTTTTTACTTTGCAGAATTTTTTCCACGATACAATAAAAAGGTAGTGAAAGTGGCAAAATACATGGATGGTAACAAATATGTAGCACAATGCTTATGAAATCACAATAACTACCAAAACGGATGCCTATGGACGAATAAGACCAACTGCAAAATATATATATCAAGAACAAAAACAGACACAAATGCAGCCAATAGGTCTATAAAACTAACAAATTTTATTGGAACATATCTAAAAGTATATATGTGACAAAGTAGGATGGCAACTGTAGGGGAAACCCACATCACAGAAACACACACGATAATTGGGCTGCCATAGCAACAAAACACTGCAGATAAATATAACAAAAAGTCCTATGAAGTGTAGAGTACAAACTCTGTATAACAAATGTCTATAGACATCGATAATGTAAAACAGACATCAAAAAGGCAATGACTATCCAGCTATATGCTGTAGACAAATATATAGATAGGCAAATAGCAGCTTGTGCTGAAAATCACTATGTAAAAACATTGCCAGCTTGTGCTAAACATAGCCAGGACACAGTAACAACAGAATAAGCACATTGGGTGAAGGCATATTTACCAAAGATAGAAAGCACTGCAGGTGCCCGCTGCCAGACAGCCCTCCCCGACGCGCGTTTCGGAGTGACTCCTCACTCCTTCCTCAGGGGGCGTGTCAAATGGGCAGCAAAAGCGCCCTATATATCCTACCCTGTTCAGATGTCGCGCAGGTGAGGACAACATCCATGCGATCAGCACACGGACACCCCGGGCGACGCCATGACCGGAAGCATGTGGGGCCCCACGTGCTCCGGCGTCTGACGTCACCGGAAGTGACACCGGCGTCGCAAAGGTTGCAGGTGCCTGCGCAAGTCTGAAAAACAACCGGGGTACTATACAATTGAATGAACCACATGAACCACTATATAAAACATAGTACAAAGTACAGGAATTATTTACAATATATAAGGGATAATGCGGAACAAGAGCAGATTTGTGTAATATAGTACAGAAAAAAACAAAATAAAAAACAACAATGACCTGAATATACATCTTACACTTACTTGGGACCAGTCCAAGATTAATTTCTTGGACGTGACTATTTTGAAGGACTGTTCTGGTTATTTACAAACTGATATTTTTCGGAAGGAGACTTCGACTAATACAGTTTTACATGCCACATCGTGCCATCCTTCCCATGTTGTGAGGGCTATTCCTGTGGGGCAATTTCTCCTTTATGGCGCATTTGCTCCACTGATTCTGATTTTGAGGTCAGGGCCAAGGAACTGAGATTGCGGTTCCTTTCTAGGGGCTATAGTGGTCGCAGTATTAAGAGAGCTTATCAAAGGGCTAGACGTGCTACACGGGATTCTTTACTGTATGGTACTAAACCACCTAACAATAATTCCAACAATATACGGTTTATTACCACCTATCATCCTCAACATCTCAAAATGAGAGAGGCTATACAGAAAGCTTGGCCCATTCTTAAGGTTGATCCCGTGATTGGTAAATTTCTCCCAGAGAGACCATCATTCACCTTTAGGAGGGCCAGAAACTTACGTGATCAACTAACTGCCAGTCATTATCCTGATGTACAGATGGCCACGTTTCTTGACAGGTTTCCCCCCGTGGTGGGTTGTTCGCCGTGTGGAACCTGTGTGGCTTGTCCCAATGTCGAGCGATGCTCTTCTTTCACCAATTCTGACGGTACTAAAAACTATACCATTAGACAGTGTATCACTTGTACTACCAGGTATGTTGTTTATTGTGCAAGTTGTCCATGCGGCCTTTTTTATATTGGCCTTACTACCAGACAATTGAAAGTCAGAATTAGAGAGCATGTGCTTCGCATTGGGGCGGCTTCCACTTGCACTGACGTCTCCACTTTAAAAACTTTACCGCGTCATTTTCATCAAATGCATCGGTGTGATGGCTCACTTTTGTGGGTCAAGGGCATTGATGCCTTACACATTAATATACGGGGAGGCGATTTGTCAAAGCGGTTGGCGCAGGCAGAAACAAAATGGATCTGGCTATTAAAAACTCTACATCCTAGTGGTCTGAATGAAAACATCTCATATGTCCCGTTTTTGTGATCCTCTAGCTCTGATATCTCCACGTATCCCATTAACCGCATGATATTGTTTTTTATTTGATTTTAACTTGTTGTATTTTTATTCTAGATTCTCTTTCTGTCCTGTTGTTCCGGGGTATTATTGAATTACTGCACAAGACCCTCATACGGCCGTGATTCCATCTTCAGTGCACATATGGTTATGCGGTGCATTTATTTTGCATATATTGCTGTAACTTAGATTCTATGTATTAGTATGCAATGAGTTGTTGTTTAGTGTATGGGTATACTTCATTTCTGATATATATGTATATACTATTCATTCATGTTGTTATTGATGTGACTCATATATTGTATATGTACATATTGATTGAATTATTATTTTGTATTATGCTATGCACACATGTGTATTATTTGATGATATCTGACGTATGTAAATTTACATTATGTATTCATGTTGATGTTGATGTGACTCATATATTATATATGTACATATTGATTGAATTACTAATGTGTATTATGTTATGCACATATGTGTACCCTTTTTGTTGACATCTGACATATGGAGATTTACATTATGTACCCATCTGTTATATTTATGTGTTATCTGTATCATTCTTTGTCGTTTTTTGCTATCTAGCGTTATATTCTTTCTCTTCTGTTTTGTGGTTTTGTGTTAATATACATATCTCGTTATATTTTGTTTTTTCGTGCACATTTCTCTCTTTTTTATCTTTGGTTTTTTCTGTACTATATTACACAAATCTGCTCTTGTTCCGCATTATCCCTTATATATTGTAAATAATTCCTGTACTTTGTACTATGTTTTATATAGTGGTTCATGTGGTTCATTCAATTGTATAGTACCCCGGTTGTTTTTCAGACTTGCGCAGGCGCCTGCATTCTTTGCGACGCCGGTGTCACTTCCGGTGACGTCAGACGCCGGAGCACGTGGGGCCCCACATGCTTCCGGTCATGGCGTTGCCGGGGTGTCCGTGTGCTGATCGCATGGATGTTGTCCTCACCTGCGCGACATCTGAACAGGGTAGGATATATAGGGCGCTTTTGCTGCCCATTTGACACGCCCCCTGAGGAAGGAGTGAGGAGTCACTTCGAAACGCGCGTCGGGGAGGGCTGTCTGGCAGCGGGCACCTGCAGTGCTTTCTATCTTTGGTAAATATGCCTTCACCCAATGTGCTTATTCTGTTGTTACTGTGTCCTGGCTATGTTTAGCACAAGCTGGCAATGTTTTTACATAGTGATTTTCAGCACAAGCTGCTATTTGCCTATCTATATATTTGTCTACAGCATATAGCTGGATAGTCATTGCCTTTTTGATGTCTGTTTTACATTATCGATGTCTATAGACATTTGTTATACAGAGTTTGTACTCTACACTTCATAGGACTTTTTGTTATATTTATCTGCAGTGTTTTGTTGCTATGGCAGCCCAATTATCGTGTGTGTTTCTGTGATGTGGGTTTCCCCTACAGTTGCCATCCTACTTTGTCACATATATACTTTTAGATATGTTCCAATAAAATTAGTTAGTTTTATAGACCTATTGGCTGCATTTGTGTCTGTTTTTGTTCTAGAATTTTTTCCACACAGTGCTAATAGTTTAATGTTATTTTTATTAACAAAATGCAAATAAAATTAAACAAGGAGACATTTAAATCAAACTCCTATTTTATATGACTACTATTTTCCTTTAATACAGCATCAAAGCAACAATTCTTCTACAGTATGTACATGTAAGGGGATATATTATGTCCTTGCTTTCTTACTCATCCTGGGACCGTACGCTCTGTTTGACGTAATGTTTTTTAGCTGATTTGTGATAGTGTAAAATGTCCCATGTTGTATGTATTTACTGTTGCTGCTAGGTACATATTTACTATTGTAAGTGTTTAGTAAGTAGAGACAGTGTAGTACCCTTTTATAGCCACAAGATGGGGTACATTATAATTCTAGGTATAGCATTGTACAAAATATGGTCGGAAATTAGAATAGGAGCTTCACAGAGTAAATAGTTAATGTAGGAGGGGTCAGCTGCAGCTAAGAGAGGGAGAACTTCCTCATAGGAGTCAGACGGGCCACAAAACCCAAACCGCCTGCACGGGCTTCAATGCCCAGGAATATAGCATGGACTTAAGTGTCCAGAATCATAGCAGAAACCCCAAAACGTTATAAGAAATGAGGATCCCAGCCATCTGCAGTAGCAGGCCAGGAAATCAGCAAGACAGAAGGATAGAGGACTACAGCATTGTGGTGCAGAAACCGAAGGAAAGGCCCGGAGAGTACAAGGACTCAGGAGACTCCATTATGTGGCAACTTATCACATGGACTAATGCCCTCAGATCCGGGGTTAAACGGCTGAGGGAATCCCCAACCGCAGTGAGTGTAAGAAGAGAGGATGCTGCATTACCGTTAAAGGCGGTAGGTCCCCGTAATCTACTGGAGGTCATAGAAAGTACCACAGGAGTAGCTATGACAGTAGAGAAGGGCAGGTCTCTTGCCATGTGGCAACTGATTTCGGGAACAGATGATCTGATGTCTGGGGCAAAACAGACAGAGGAGTGTCTAACCATGGCAGAGCTAAACAGGGAGGATGCTGAGAACCGCATGATACGGTCCAAACCGGGAACGTGCTGTGACAGTGAGAGAAGTGCAGGGAAAGAGAAAGAGATGTGTAATGTTGAACATGTGATTAATGCTGTGAAATTCTTGGATGTACTGAGAAATGAAAACAGTAAAGTTGTTTAGTTTCAAGTTGAAATAGACTGTGTCTGAATCCATGCAAAATTGTTTTGTTGACAGCCTTCAGCGGCGCAGAAGAGATCCTGATAATGTTGGACCTGAAGACACAGGTATGCTGACTAATGGACATTATTTTCATGTGATGGGATGCCAGGGCCTAGAAGCCCCGGTGTCCTCGGCCATGACTACAGCCCTGGCCCTCCCTCACATACACATGAACACTTGTTATGAAGGAACTTGGCAGGAGGTTGTTCCAAACATCTTGGAGACCTGACCCCAGATTTTCTGTGCATGAGGCTTGTGTGGATCCTTCTGTCTCTTCATGTGATCCCAGATCGACTTAATGTTGTGAGATCTGGGCTCTGTGTTCCCAGATCATCACCCCCAGGACTCCTTCTTCTTAATGACATTTGATATAAGTGTGGGTTAGGGTTGTTTCCTGGGTGGAAAATAAATTTTCAGCCAATCAGACACCTCCATGATGATTGTTAGGTGTGTGGCCCAGCTACGCCAGGCACACATATTCCAGGAAAATGCACAAGAAGGTAACCGTGAAGCTTGATATTCATTCACGTCACTCACATTTTCCAACACACCCACTAGGGGTATAAAAGGTAGTGACACGTAGCAGTCAGTGTTCAGTTTCAGTTCAGTCTGGACTTGGAGGGAGAGGAGTTCAGTCAGAGTTTAGTCTAGTTCCTGTCTCAGGACAAGACACACCGTTCAGTATCACTTCAGTCTAGTCTTGGAAGAAGAGGAGTGCAGACTAGATTCTGGCAGAGCAAGTTCATGAAGTGGAGTCTGGTTTGAGTGTAAGGAGTCACTCTAGCCCAGTCAGAACTACAAAGCCAGTACCACAGCACAAGCTACCTGTATTCCTTGGAAAGTGGAAGGTGACTCTCGGAGCTACAGCGTGTACACAGTTTGACAGAGTTCCTGTGCGCTGCTCTGGACAGGGTCTGAGAAAGGAAGGAAAGAAAGAAGGGAATCACAGGGGCTGCAACAGTGAGTGTACTGGGAACTGTTCAGTGAGCTCTGAAGAAAGCTGACATTCACATCATCGCTACTTGTGCTTATGTTAAGAGCGAGAGCAGGACGAGGGGCACAGTGGAGAAAGATAGAGACAAGTGCATCAGGTACCGGATTACCCGCACTAATTCACCGGACACCGGGGTCCGAAGCGTTGCTAGTGCTTTACGCCTAGTAATAAGAAACACCGGAGGCCTTCCTGGACTTCAAGTCACAGAAGGCAGCCCTAAGCGCTGATACGTAAACGGAGTCAGGTAGAACAAGGACCTTGAGTGGGACGCTACAAAAGTAGGGACTCTGTTCTCACCAACTAGAAGGCTCTACCACAATGTCGGCCGGGCGTTGCAGCTATTGAACAAGCTGGAGATTAACAGAGTTAACTTGACTTCATGCAAGTTTGTACTCACATACATACAAAGTTAAAGGAGGCCTCTAACCTGCTCAGCGGTTATCCTGAATGTGCATTCTCCACCCCGACCAGCTCCCCGGGACCTGCCTGAAACATCTACAAGTAAAGGTATGGAAAGAGATTGCCTTGTGTGAGACTGTTTCATTTACTACACCCTGCACCACCATAGACTTCCAGGGACAGTCTCGCCTGTGGGAGACTTACCATCCAGCTGCCTCATAACATCCCCTAGGAAGATCCATATAGCAGCGCTGGTCAAATTGATCAGAAACCACAGGTGGCGTCACGAACTATAACTACAATCCCCTGTAAATATTCCCCCATTGCATGACCGCCAGGGCCACGGACCGAGCTCTGCTGCCAGTGACAACTCCCATAGACTTCCATGGGCTCGGTGCCAAGTACCCCATAGCCCTGGTACCACCAATGTGGTGCGCGTCATCTTTGGCGTCACGAACAGGATACGAAGCTTGCAAATTATAAGTCCTGTGTTGCCTATATTGACTGATTTGTGCAGAAAAGACTGTTTTGCTGTTTGTCACTTTTGGCGCCATTTTCCGCCATTTTACCGCCATATTCGCGCCCTGAGGCGCTGGTGAAGAAGGTGGGCGTGCATTCGTGGGCGTGTACCCCCCTGTGGCGCGAAAGTTATGGCCGCCCCAAAAAGAGCTGTACCTGATCCTCTATGTCATGGAGAAGGTGGATGCGGTGCTGGAAGATGTGGCCCGCCACCGCAAAGGAATGAAGGAGATTGAGAAACGCTGGCGTACCCGGAAACAGCGGCTGCTGTGGGACGCCGTGCTCACCCCTCCAGGAACGAAATCGTTGCCTGCGTCCCCTGTGCCACCAACGCCAGCGGCTGTAAGGTTCTATGTATATATTCCTGAAACTCAGTTTGTTCGTCAGCCATTTTACTTTCTGTCTTGCTGCAGCTATCTTGCCCTCAGTCAAAATGGAGTTTCCAGCTTGCATGTTCCCGCCCTGATTCTCTCCTTTGCTTCTTAAGCAGCCACAGCTGAGCAATCAGTGCTTCAGAATCTAGCCTGCAGTGAACCTGTGACTTGACTCCTGTAAGCCTTGGACCTTGTACTCCAGCTATTCCTACTGAGGAACTCTGAAGCACTTGTGGACTCTGAACCCTGCTCTTTGAAAGACCCACGTTTGCATGGACTTACGGTAACAGAGAAGAAGATCCTGAATCTGTATTGGAGAGTGATTGCTGAGCTTGGATTACTCTGGCCTGCTGTGTCTCCTGTTTCTGTGTCTGCAAACTGTGTGACTATTTCTGCCAACTTGTATGAAGTAATGCAGGACTTTTCTATATCAAACCTGTGACTCCTGTGTTTTCATCGCACCCAAGCACAAGACGCTAGTGTTGAGCATTCCGATACTGCAAATATCGGGTATCGGCCGATATTAGCTGTATCGGAATTCCGATTCCGAGTTCCGATATTTTCGTCTTATCGGATACCGGAATCGGGATGTCACTGTCACTGTCAGTGTCCGTCGGTCGGGTCTGTCAGGAGTCAGCGGCACTTACCCGGCAGAAGATCTCCGGCGGTCACGTCCTGGACTGCTTCATGGCCGCAATCTTCTTTCCCCGGCGGTCACATGCAGTTTCTCGCGATAACTGCAGTGACTGCTGGGTAATCGCGGCCGTAAAGCAGTCAGTCCGATGACGTCACCGCCGGAGAAGCAGGTAATCAGCTGTGCTGCGTCGCGATGACAGGCTCTGCCTGTCATTGCGATGTAGCAGAGTTGGATCGTCGTGGGACAATCGTTACTATGGACTGCGTCGGACAGGTGGTATACTGTTGGTTTGTTTTTTTTATTTTTTTACAGGAGATCGATGGCGTCGCAGGAATGAGAGAGTAATAAAATTAATGAAAACTGTGTTGTCTCTTTTATTTCATTAAAATACTTTTTTCTTGCTTTGTCTTTTTTTATAACATTTAATAACTTTGGGATTAATAATGGATCGGTGTCTTATTGACACCTCTCCATTATTAACCGGGCTTATTGTCACCGTGCAATCAACGGTGACATTAACCCCTTATTACCCCGCTTGCCACCGCTACAGGGCAAGTGGGAAGAGCCGGGTAAAGTGCCACAATTGGCACATCTTTTGATGCGCCAAATGTGGGGCTGCTGTAGCCTGGTATTATCAGGCTGTTGAGGGCCAAAATCCATGGGCCTTGACAGTCTTTTAATACCAGGCCGCAGCAGTCTGCATTTTACTTGGCTGGTTAACAAAAATAGGGGGGATCCCCACGCCGTTTTTTTTTCGAGGGGATCCCCTATTTTTGTTAACCAGCCAAGCTAAGCAGACTGCTGTGGCCTGGTATTATCAGGCTGGCAAGGTCCATGGATATTGGATCCTTACCAGCCTGAAAAACCAGGCCTCAGCGGTCTGCTTCATCTGGCTGGTTAACAAAAATAGGGGGGACCCCACGCCAATTTTTTTCAAGGGGATCCCCTATTTTTGTTAATCAGCCAAGATATGCAGACTGCTGTGGCCTGGTATTATCAGGCTGGCAAGGTCCATGGATCTTGGCTCCTTAACAGCCTGAAAATCCAGGCCTCAGCGGTCTGCTTCATCTGGCTGGTTAACAAAAATAGGGGGGACCCCACGCCAATTTTTTTCGAGGGGATCCCCTATTTTTGTTAATCAGCCAAGATATGCAGACTGCTGTGGCCTGGTATTATCAGGCTGGCAAGGTCCATGGATCTTGGCTCCTTAACAGCCTGAAAATCCAGGCCTCAGCGGTCTGCTTCATCTGGCTGGTTAACAAAAATAGGGGGACCCCACGCCATTTTTTTTTCGAAGGGAACCCCTATTTTTGTTAATCAGTTCCCTCTGACGTCACTGATGGTGTCCCTGGCTGACCTGAAGTGAAAGTGGAAAGCAATCAATTAAGCTTTCCACTTAAGGGCCCGTCTCACATAGCGATATCGCTACCGAGATCGCTGCTGAGTCACTAGTTTTGTGACGCAGCAGCGAGCTCACCAGCGATATCGCTGTGTGTGACATTCAGCGACGATCAGCCCCCCTGCCGGGTATCGCTGATCGTCGCTGAAATGTCAGGACCTTTGATCGCTGGTTTCCCGCTGACAGGCACACATCGCTGCGTGTGACAGGCGGGAGACCAGCGATCCGCTGGTAACCAAGGTACACAGTGGGTTTCCAGGCGCGGGGCTGTGCCTAGAAACCCGCTGTGTACCTTGGATACCAGCGCCCTGATGCAGGGAGCTGGTATCCAAGGTACACAGCGGGTTTCCAAGCGCTGCGCGGTGCCTGGAAACCCGCTGTGTACCTTGGTTACCAGCGGATCGCTGGTCTCCCGCCTGTCACACGCAGCGATGCGTGCCTGTCAGAGGGAAACCAGCGATCAAAAAAAGGTCCTGACATTTCTGCGACGATCAGCGATACCCGGCAGGGGGCTGATCGTCGCTGAATGTCACACACAGCGATATCGCTGGTGAGCTCGCTGCTGCGTCACAAAACTAGTGACTCAGCAGCGATCTCGGTAGCGATATCGCTATGTGAGACGGGCCCTTAAGCGATGTTACCCGCAGTGTCGCTGTCCCAGATCGCTGCCTGAGCTGCCTGTTTGGCAGCTCAGCAGCGATCATGTAGCGATACACCAGCGATCCTGACAAGTGCATATCGTTGTCGGGATCGCTGGTGTATCGTTATGTGACACCCAGCCTTTACTCTCCTGTCAGGCAGGAGAGGAACTCATTCATTTGGGGTTTACTGTGAGGCTGCAGCATTAGCTGCGGTCCCTGCAGTAAACATTAACTGTTATGTTACGGTAGCTGAGGAGTGCAGGTAAAAAAGGAAATACACCAGAGCAGTTGGAATCTATGGGATTGCAGTACCCTGACTAACCACCACAACTAGAGGCAGCCGTGGAGCGTTCCTACGATGGTCCTAGACGCCTCGTCACAGCCTGAGAAACTAACTACACCTAAAGATAGAAATAGGAAAGCTATCTGCCCCGGAGCAGAACCCCAAAGATAATAGAAAGCCCCCAAACATGAAATGGCGGTTAGACAAGAGGAAATACTGACACAGAAAGAAAATAGTATGAGCAAACGCTGGGGCCAAAACTATCTAAAAAGAAAAGGACAGGAAGGGTACTTACTGCAATCCCAGAAAACCCTGAAAAACACCAACACTACTAATTTCAAAATCACCTGAGATCACACGACCTCTACCACCTAAATTAGCTCTCTGGTGTAACAAAAACAGCAGCCACTGAAAAAACTGGAAAAAGCAAAAGTACAAAACATCAGTGGCTGAACTAAACTGAGAGGGCAAAAGCCCCCGGAGGGGACCCAGAAGGCCCCCACAGAAGTGCAGGACAAAATGCAAAAATATAGCAAAAACAAAAAATAAGAAATTGTCTTATCTGATAGCAGGAGATGCAGACACGACACAGCAGGCTACAAGGGAAACTGGAAAGAAGGATTCAGACCAGAACAATTGATCACCGGCAACCCTGATGGGAAAATGATTCCCTTAAATAAGACCAATCAGTAACACCTGATTCCCAATCCTCACTAGTACCGCTTGTAACCACCAGAGGGAGCCTCTGCTCAGAACTCATCTCAAACCCATTCACAACAGTACCCCCCCCTTGAGGAGGGGTCACCGAACCCTCATTTGAGCAACCAGGTCGGTCAGGATGAGTTCTATGATACGCACGGATAAGTCTCCTAGCATGAATGTCCGAAGCAAACACCCAAGAATTATCTTCCTGACCATAACCTCTCCATTTAACCAAATACTGGAGTCTTTGTCTAGAAAAACGAGAATCCAATATTTTCTCAACCACATACTCCAGATTGCCCTCAACCAAAACAGGGTCAGGAGGCACAGCAGCAGGAACCACTGGCTCAACAAACCTCTTCAACAAGGACTTGTGGAACACGTTATGGATCTTAAATGTCCCTGGAAGAAGCAAACGAAAAGAAACAGGATTAATAATCTCCATGATCTTATAAGGTCCAATGAACCTAGGCTTAAATTTAGGAGATGCTACTCTCATAGGAATATTCTTTGAGGACAACCAGACCAAGTCCCCCACTTTAAACCGAGGACCATCAGTCCTATGCCGGTTAGCAAACCGCTGGGCCTTCTCCTGAGAGAGGGACAACCTCTCCACTACCTGGTCCCAAATCTGCTGCATACGCTCAACAACAGAGTCAACACCTGGACAGACAGAAGCCTCCGTCTGTCCTGAAGAAAATCGAGGGTGAAACCCAGAATTACAGAAAAACGGAGACATCAAAGTGGCAGAGCTAGCCCTATTATTAAGAGCAAACTCAGCCAAAGGCAAAAAAGAGACCCAGTCATCCTGATCAGCAGACACAAAGCATCTTAGATAAGTCTCCAATGTCTGGTTTGTTCTCTCAGTTTGACCATTGGTCTGAGGATGAAATGCCGAGGAGAAAGACAATTGAACACCCAGTTTAGAACAAAAAGTCCTCCAAAATCTGGAAACAAACTGGACTCCTCTGTCAGACACAATGTTCTCAGGAATGCCGTGTAAACGAACCACGTGCTGAAGGAACAACGGCACCAATTCAGAGGAGGAAGGCAACTTAGGTAATGGCACAAGATGTATCATTTTGGAAAACCTATCACAAATTACCCAGATGGTGGTCATTCTCTGAGAAACAGGAAGATCGGAAATGAAATCCATAGAGATATGGGTCCATGGTCTCTTGGGCACAGGCAATGGCATCAACAAACCACTAGAGCGAGAGCAAGGCTTGGAGCGAGAGCAAGTCCCGCAGGACTGCACAAATTCCCTGACATCGCGAGACAAGGTAGGCCACCAAAAGGACCGACTAACCAAGTCTCTGGTACCAAAAATTCCGGGATGCCCAGCCAATGCGGAACAATGAATCTCAGACATCACACTCTTTTTCCATTGGTCCGGGACAAACAATTTTCCAACAGGGCAGCGCTCGGGCCTATCCTCCTGACACCCCTCCAGAGCAAGTCTCAAATTGGGCGAGATGGCGGAAAGAACTACACCCTCCTTCAAAATAACAGAGGGATCAGATAGCTCAGGAGAGTCCGCAAGGAAACTCCTCGAGAGGGCATCCGCCTTAACATTCTTAGTGCCAGGAAGAAAGGAAACCACAAAATTAAAACGTGTGAAAAACAAGGCCCACCTGGCCTGTCTAGGATTGAGTCGCTTGGCAGATTCCAGATAGACCAGATTCTTATGGTCCGTAAGGACCACCACCTGATGTTTGGCTCCCTCCAGCCAATGTCTCCACTCTTCAAAAGCCCACTTCATGGCCAATAACTCCCGATTACCCACGTCATAATTACGTTCAGTAGGAGAAAATTTTCGAGAGAAAAAGGCACAAGGGTTACTTTTAGAGGTCTCTGGATCTTTTTGGGACAAAACGGCACCTGCCCCAATTTCAGAGGCATCAACCTCCACCTGAAATGGCAGAGAAACATCAGGCTGCCGTAGAACAGGAGCAGAATGAATCTCTGCTTAAGTTCCTGAAACGCAGAGACTGCCTCAGGAGGCCAATTCACCACATCAGAAACCCTTTCTGGTCAAATCAGTTAATGGTTTAACAATAACAGAGAAATTACCAATAAATTTACGATAAAAATTGGCAAAACCCAAAAATCTCTGAAGAGCCTTTAATGAAGTAGGTTGGACCCAATCACAGATGGCCTGAACCTTGACCGGGTCCATTTCAATAACAGATGGGGACAAAATGAATCCCAGAAATGAGATCTTCTGTACGCCAAAAAGACACTTTGATCCCTTCACATACAGAGCATTCTCTCTCAAAATCTGGAATACAGTTCAACATGTTTCACATGAGAGTCCCAGTCATTAGAAAAAATCAAGATATCATCCAAATAAACAATCAGAAACTTGTCCACAAAATCCCTGAAAATGTCATTCATGAAGGACTGGAAGACGGAAGGAGCATTAGTGAGCCCAAAGGGCATCACAAGGTACTCAAAATGCCCTTCAGGGGTGTTAAATGCCGTCTTCCATTCATCCCCGTGCTTAATGCGAATAAGGTTATACGCCCCCCTGAGGTCAAGCTTGGTAAACCAAGTAGCGTTTTTCACCCTGGAAAACAGGTCAGAAATCAAGGGTAACGGGTATTGATATTTCACAGTAATATTGTTCAAGAGACGATAATCAATACACGGCCTTAATGAACCATCTTTTTGGCCACAAAGAAAAAAACCGGCACCTAAGGGTGAAGAGGATGGTCTGATATGACCTTCTCCAATGATTCCTTGATATAAGACCGCATAGCGTCATGTTCAGGTACAGACAAGTTAAAAAGGCGACCCTTAGGGAATTTACTACCTGGCACTAATTCAATAGCGCAGTCATAGCTCCTATGGGGAGGTAAGGATGCAGATTTACTTTCGCTAAACACATCAGAAAAATCAAACAAAAAGTCAGAACATCCTCAGCCTGGGGGGAGGCAGAAAAAACAGGAGTGTTGGTATTAACACATTGGCAGCCCCAACTGGTTACAGACACAGATTTCCAATCCAAAACAGGATTATGAGACTGTAACCAAGGGAAACCCAGCACGATAATGTCATGCAGATTATATAGAACCAAAAATTTGCAGCACTCCTGGTGATCAGGTTCAACCCTCATTATCACCTGAGTAGAAAACTGGGGTTTATTCTCAGCCAAAGGGGTAGAATCGATCCCAGTAGGGGAATAGACTTCTGTAGGGGTATCAAGGGAAATCTACAACGTTTAGCAAAATCATAATCCATCAGGTTAATAGCTGCTCCAGAATCAACGAAAGCCTGAGCAGAAAATGAGGACAGAGAGCATATCAGAGTGACAGTTAATAAAAACTTAGTCTGAACACTACCCAAGACAACTGAGCGTGCAAAATGTCTTCCCGCTTAGGGCAGACTGAAATAGCATGAGAGGCATCACCACAGTAGAAACATAACCCATTGCGCTTTCGAAACTCATGACGCTGTGCCCCAGACACCACTCCATCACACTGCATGGGCTCAGCAGCTGGCTCACATGGCAACACCACTCCACGCATACTTCTCCGCTCACGCAAACGTCTGTCAATTTGAATCGCTAATGACATAGAATCATTGAGACCAGAGGGGACAGGGAATCCCACCATAACATCCTTTACATTATCCGACAGACCCTTCCGGAAAAGGGCCCAAAGCGTCGTCATTCCATTTGGTCAGGACTGCCCACCTACGGTATCTCTGACAGTATAACTCAGCTCATCAAGCCCCTGATTCAATGCCAACAAGGCTTTTTCAGCTTGATCAGTGACATTAGGCTCATCGTACAATAACCCCAAAGCCTGAAAAAATGCATCAACATCACTCAAAACAGGATCCCCAGGTGTCAGGGAAAAAGCCCAATCCTGAGGATCGCCGCGCAGGAGAGAGATGACAATTTGAACCTGCTGCGTGCGTTTCCGAGGACTTAGATTTTAAGGCAAGAAACAATTTACAATTATTTTTGAAATTCTGAAACTTAGCTCGATCCCCAAAAACAAATCTGGCATGGGAATCCTAGGTTCCACAACAGGCAACCTAGCAAGATATGCAGCAATACTCTGAACCTCAGTGGCAAGCTGATCCACACGGCCAGACAACTGTGCAAACTCCATTGGGAGAAAAGATCCTCCCAGCACCCAGAGATACAGAGGAAAAAAAAAATGCAACAAACAGAAAAATATCTCTGACAACTTTTCTTCCTTCAAAATATTTTTTCCCTTCTGTGAGTACCATACAATTTTTATGGCCGGTGATACTGTTATGTTACGGTAGCTGAGGAGTGCAGGTAAAAAAGGAAATACACCAGAGCAGTTGGAATCTATGGGATTGCAGTACCCTGACTAACCACCACAACTAGAGGCAGCCGTGGAGCGTTCCTACGATGGTCCTAGACGCCTCGTCACAGCCTGAGAAACTAACTACACCTAAAGATAGAAATAGGAAAGCTATCTGCCCCGGAGCAGAACCCCAAAGATAATAGAAAGCCCCCAAACATGAAATGGCGGTTAGACAAGAGGAAATACTGACACAGAAAGAAAATAGTATGAGCAAACGCTGGGGCCAAAACTATCTAAAAAGAAAAGGACAGGAAGGGTACTTACTGCAATCCCAGAAAACCCTGAAAAACACCAACACTACTATTTCAAAATCACCTGAGATCACACGACCTCTACCACCTAAATTAGCTCTCTGGTGTAACAAAAACAGCAGCCACTGAAAAAACTGGAAAAAGCAAAAGTACAAAACATCAGTGGCTGAACTAAACTGAGAGGGCAAAAGCCCCCGGAGGGGACCCAGAAGGCCCCCACAGAAGTGCAGGACAAAATGCAAAAATATAGCAAAAACAAAAAAATGAAATTGTCTTTTTGATAGCAGGAGATGCAGACCGACACAGGGCTACAAAGGGAAACTGGAAAAAAGGATTCAGACCAGACAATTGATCACCCGGGAACCCCGATGGGAAAATGTTCCCTTAAATAAGACCAATCAGTAAACACTGTTCCCAAAACCTCATAGTACCGTTTTAACCACCAAGGGAGCCCCCTTTCTCAGAAATCATCTCAAACCCATCACAACAATTAACCCTTTTGAAGGATTACAAAAGGGGGGGCTGACTGTGCATGGGAAGGTAAAAATAATTTTGCTTTTTTTTTTTTATTTTTATTTCAGGGAATGGTTTTTTAGTAAAATAAAAGATGGTCAAAAAAATTGTCTTTATTTCATTAAAATGATTTTTAATTAAGTTGTGTGTTTTTTTTTTTTCATGCAATAGGTTAATATTGTAGTTGTCTAATTGACAGCTCTCAATTTTTTAACCTGGGTTAAGGTCACCTTTTAATAGCAAGGTGGCTTTAACCCCTATTTTAACCCCTTGCCACC
>JARQOD010000005.1:900514-1213582 GCA_033576555.1 Oophaga sylvatica | reverse complement strand
GGTGTTCATTTGTTCATTTAGAGTGATCATTTGCTCATTTCTCTCATTTGTTCATTTGCTTTTACACAGCACTGTGAGTATATACAGTATTTCTATAACTAATTTATTTATTTTCTAATTAAATGTGTATTTTATTGCTTTCTGGTTGATGTGCTGAGGCTTCATACAGTAACTAGTAATGAACGAGCACTAAAATGCTCGGGTGCTCGTTATTCGGGTCAAGCACATTGGAATACTTGGGTACTCGACCCGAGCAACGAGCCCAATGTAAGTCTATGGGAAAACCAAGCTTTTCTGCCGCGATCCCCCCGGGGGTCCTTTTAAAATCTAAAAACGTCTGTAAATGATGGAAACAGTGCTCAAATGACACGGGAACATCATGGGGATCGCCCCTGGAAGCATTTCTGACTCCCAGGTCACAGCTATGAGCAATGTTGTCAGAGTCTTACGCCATTTTGACAGGCGCACCAAAAAACATACAAAAACGAAACCAAAATGGATTTTCCTGGGAAATATGCCAAGGAACATCCTTTCCAGGCTAATAACTTTTATATAAGGCAAAATAATGAACCCAAATTAAAAATGTTCCAGCACCAATTTGTCTATTTTCACGTAGCGTTCTTGATGTGTTTTTCAACGTTACCATTGATTTCAACCAATTCAAATGCATTTACTGTGAAATGCCATTGTAGCATTTAGCAACCTTAGCTGGCCATGTGGTGTGTGACACATCATCAGACACATCTTGTTTCATTTATGAAGGAGGGACTCTTAAAGTCACAAAAACCTATTTTTATAGTGGTATCAGTCGGCATTACTATTCTTAACTGGCCAATATTAAACACTGGGTCTATTATACTGTTACTGCCTATGCATTGAGTGGCTGGGCTGCCAAATATTAGGACACACCCCAATACCCCTTTGATGAGACGTACAGGAGGGCCTCATGAAAAAGTGTTCCAATTATAAGAAAATAGGTCTCCCATAGTGTTAGCCTATGCATTAAATTCAAGGCCTGCCCTGCACCAAAGTAATGCGCACCGCAATAAGCCTTTTAACCCAGGTACTGGATGGCCACAGGAAAACTAAGTTCACATTACTCTTTTGCCACTGCCATACTGTTAGCCTATGCATTTACTGCAAGGCCCGACCCGCATCAAATTCAAACTCACCCAAAAAAGGCTTTGAACTGATGTAGTGGATCTACACAGGAAAACCAATTTAACATTATACTTTTGCCACCGCCATACTGTTAGCTTATGCATTGAATGCAAGGCCCGCCCTGCATGAAAGTAACACACACCCCAATAAGCCTTTGAACCCACGTACTTGATGGACACCTGAAAGCATTCTTCCTATTAATTTGTTACTCCTATATTGTTTGGCTACCCAGTGAATAGTTGAGCCTGAAGACCCAGCGGTGGACAATTGCAGTGTTGATGGTGAAGACCCAGCGGTGGACCATTGCAGTGTTGGCGCTAAAGACCCTGCAGTGGAGCATTTCAGTGTTGAGCCTGAAGAATCATCAGTGGATAATTGCACTTTTGAGGCTTAAGAACCTGCATTGGTCAATGGCTGTGGTGAGTCAGAAGACCCTGCATTTTAGCAGTGCAGTGTTGAGGCTGAAGAACTGGCATTGAAGAATTGCATTGTTGGGGAATATGTTATGTTTTGGTAGCTGAGGAGAGCAGGCAAAAACGGCAATACACCAGAGAGGTTGGAATCTACTGGATTGCAGTACCCTGACTAACCACCACAACTAAAGGCAGCCGTGGAGCGTTCCTACGTTGGTCCTAGACGCCTCGTCAAAGCCTGAGAGGTTAACTACACCTAAAGATAGAAAGAGGAGAGCTATCTGCCCCGGAGCAGATCCCCAAAGAAGACAAGACAGTTAGACAAGAGGAAATACAGACACAGACAGAAAATAGTATGAGCAAACGCTGGGGCCTGATCTGCCTAGACAGAAAAGGATAGGAAGGACACTTACTGCAATCCAAAAAAACCCTAAAAAAGCCAACGCTACTAATTGCAAAAAACACCTAAGATCACACGACCTCTACCACCTAAATTAGTTCTCTGGTGTAACAAAACTAAGCCGCAGCCACTGAAAAAACTGAAAAAGGCAAATGAACAAACAACAGTGGCTCCAGAGGAACCGAGAGGAGCCCAAGTCCCCCGGGGAGGGGAACCTGGCCAACCTCACAGAAATGCAGGGGAATATGCAAATGGCAAGCACAAAAACAAAAAACAGAAAATATCTTATCTGAGAGCAGGAGAAGAGGCAAGACTCAGCAAGCTTCCAAGTGAACCAGGAAACAACGTTGAGACAAGAACAATTGATCACCGGCAACCATGATGGGGGAGAACCTCCCTTATATCCAGCCAGTCTGTGATTCCTGATTGCCAATCCTCATTGAATGGTTCAGTACTGTTTGTAACCACCAGAGGGAGCTTCTGCTCAGAATTCATTTCTAATACATTCACAACAGGAATATTAACAACCAACAAAGTTCACATTATTATGAAGTGGGTTTCTCATACTATTAGCCTATGCATTGAATGGAAGGCCTGCCCCAAATTTGGACAAACCAAAATACCACTTGGAAGAGACGTGTATGAAGTCCTCCTACAAATCAGTTTCCATTACAAAGAAGCAGGTCTCCTATACTTGTAATGGCCATACAGTAAGTGCATAGGCTGAAAAACATTTTCCCCTGGGGTGGGGCACATCAACCGACTGTGTAAATATTTGTAGTTACGGACATCATAAGCACCATGGCAAAACAATAAAGTGACTGTTTCATCACGGAATACGGTCACCCTGGTGATCTAAGGGTGGTGTCGGAAAGACATGGAGTATGGCCTGCGAAAAAGGCCTTCCCAGTTTAAAGGAGCGGGTGTCCTATACTTGGAATGCTCATACACTAAGTGTATGGGCTGGCAAACATTTCCTCCTGGGGGGTACATATCAACATAGTGTGTAATTTTTATTTAGGGCATAATAAACACCTTGGAAAACAGAAACATGGTTTCCTACACAGTTGCTGCTGGGAAGGGGCAGGTTTTTAGTAAAATCTGGCGGACGAATCGTTGGATGAAGTGATCAAGAAAAGGGGCATGGTGACGACAGGAATGGTAACTTACAGGATTAATAACAGCGGTGGCTATGGGAGGTATGAGATCCAGGATACAGCCTACAATGATTACTTAAATATATATATATGTATAGACACTGGCGCTCACTAATTAGGACAAAGTATATGTGCTTGAACCTGATGTAAAACCACTAAGAAAGCTGCTGGTGATGTTAGACAGGTACTGTGCACACCTGTCACGTCTAAAATTGAAAGAAAGGGGGATAAATCACCGCGCTAAATGGAGGTACTCACTTGAAGAAATGTTGGTGATATCGTGGATAATAGTTCCAGCCGTTGTAGAATAGGCATGGAATAATAAATTCCCCTACCAGAAGAATGTATATATCTGCAGGAAATGATAGAGTTTTAGGAACAGTATACAAGTAGAGGTGTATTCCCTTAGACCAGTATATATAGGATCAGTACCTTTCTTCCTAAATGGTGCTGGAGCAGATAGTACCCAATTTGATGAAGGGGTTAAGTTGTCTGTCAGGAAATGGATCTGCTGGTGTTGCAGTATGCGGAGCTTTAATAGAGGGTTTTATTAAGTTATAAATAGATACCTGTACATACTTCAAATATATAGTGTATTAAAGGGCTGACTCAGTATGTGTCATACATTAACAAATAATATTAGTGGCCCCACAGGGTATATTATACTCACTGTTATGTAGAGCACCAAAGAATGGAGGGAGAGGTATCTTTGTATTTGGATACCTGGAGATCCTGGAGGCTGTGCACCGCTGCAGAGGGATCTGTTAGATTTGATGTTTTGTACAGGGAAGCCAACAAGCGATGACTGCACTAGTTATAGTTCGGTGTGGACAGTGCTGCCGCTGGGGAATGAGCTCTGAGCTGCTGAAGTGTGTCCTTCAACTGCAAGGAATCACTGGACCGCAGCGTGCCCCGGCCGGAGGCGACGCTAGGAATCTCAGTGATAGAAGGGGGGCGTAACTACAGTGACGTCACTGTGGAGCACTGTGAGGCTTGGACGGGTGCACACGTGGGACACTAGCCAACGCATTTCGAGGGACGCTATCCCTCTTCGTCAGGGTTGTGTCTACTCACGCTGCACGTCCTTATGTAGAGGAGATGTGTGTGTCTCCCTCCCACCTATTTAATGAGTGCAGCTGTAAGCGGTTGACAGGATAAGGGGTCAAGATGCTATGTAAAGTAGCAGCTAATCTTGAATGGAGATCAGAGTGTTTAGATTTTAGAGAAAGGGAGGAGACTGGTAAATATGAGAATCAATACTTTTTACAAACACACGGGACCGCGATGGGAACGCGGTTCGCGCCAAGTTACGCAAATTTGTATGTAGAAAAGTGGAAACAGGAATACATATACAAGGATGGCACACCACAGGCTGGACTCATCCTGTGGCGTAGGTTCATCGATGACATCCTCTTTATTTGGGACGACTCATTCATAGCCTTGCAATCATTTATCGCCAGTTTAAACACCAATGATTTCGGTCTTATATTCACCCCTACCATCAGTAAAACTAATGTAAATTTCTTGGATCTTTCCATCTGCATAGAAAACAACACACTGATCACTAAATGCTACCGTAAAAAAACGGACTCAAACATCTTCATACACACCACTAGCTGTCATCTTCCTATATGGTTGTCAACAATTCCTAGAGGCCAATATATGCGCGTTAGGCGCAACTGTACAAACATTGAGGACTACCATAAGGAAACTGACCACCTAACAGCTGAATTTGTAAAAAAGGGGTATAACGCTACAACCCTAATACAATCAAAATATGCTGTAGCTAGATTACCAAGAAAACCTATGATCCACAAGACTCAAGACCAGTCCAATCCTCCAACTCTTCAAGAACAGATTTTCCAGCTGCCCATTATCACCCAATTTCACTCTAATTATAAAAAATTCAGGAATATTATCCAAAAAACATTGGCCGATCTTACAGGAGGACAAAACCATCGGGGACCTACTACCAAACCAACCAAAATTTATCTATACCAAGGCCCAAAATCTAGGCCTTCTGGTGGCCCCCACCACCAAATCAGTAATACCTAAACCAAAAAACATTCAATAGCTAAATCGGTGGGTTTCCAATCCTGTGGTAGCTGCCCATGCTGTCTGCGAACAGGATGTGGCAGAACCACGTACACTTCTTTTACCGATGCAGATAACACCGCTAAATACCCCATTAAGTCTATGATTACATGCCACTCTACAGGCGTAATTTATATTCTGAAATGCCCATGCGGCAAAATTTATGTAGGCCGCACAAAAAGGCGCCTCAGAGATTGAATTAAGGAACATCTGGACAATATAAATAAGGGTTACATTGGTCACCCCTTATCTAGGCATTTCTACGAAAAACATAACAAGTCATACAGGGGGACAATATTTTTTGGCATCCAACTGGTTCCTAAAAACCCAAGAGGGTGGGATTACATTAAAAGCATGTCAAGGGTCGAATCAAAATGGATTTTCACCCTTAACAGCTTGGCCCCAAAAGGGCTAAACCATGAAATCGAATTATACGCTTTTTGAGCACTTTCTTGGAGCCTGGACACCATCACGGACAAACATTCCATTGTTTTAATTAATCACGGTCGGGTATTGCATAAAGCTAACCACTGATAGCCTTAACAATTTTTGAATATTTTATATTCTTTATATTTTTTGTTTTTATTTGGTTTTTATCTCTATACCCGAGCATTGATACGCCGCAATTTGCATGTTCCAACTATATTGTGTTTGGATACATTCCTTTATTGGGTATACAGTATATTATACTCTGGTGTAGCCTTAGTCCTTTATAGAAATTTTATCATTATTTTTATTAACCCTTTGATGAAGTAATAAATATATATAAAAATTTTTTTTATGATTTTAACTATAATTTTTATCAATGATATGTTGATTCATATATATAGGTATTCCCCTTTCTTTGCTCAACCCGTTTTATTATTGACCTGTTTTAATTTTAATTATTTAATAAAGAATGGTAGTTTTTAATTGACTCAATTCCAGGCGTTACATTATGCTAATTATTATTAATCTTATCTACATTTCCAACAATATAGCTGCCTGCTAATCACAGCTCTTTCTCCTCTTCCTACCAGCCTCCTCCCTTTCTCTAAAATCTAAACACTCTGATCTCCATTCAAGATTAGCTGCTACTTTACATAGCATCTTGACCCCTTCTCCTGTCAACCGCTTAAGGTACTGCCACACTTAGCGATCTCGTTAGCGATCTCGATAACGACGCAATCGTTGGTGTGATCTCTTTTAGGTCGCTAGTAGCTGCCAAACAGGAGATCTCATAAACGATACATCAGCGGTCAGCGATCTCTTTAACGACTTTGGCGGTCGTTAGGATCTGTCATTAGCATGTACTGAGCGCTTCTGATTCATAGGAATTTCCAGCATCGCTCCTGCTCTCTGCGTCCTGCTCTCTGCTTTGCAACTTCTGCGATCCTCTCTGTGACGCAAAAGAGAACTTACAGATATTGTGATCCACTCCGTGACGCAAAACAGTCATATGCGTCACAAACGAGGTCGCTCGTCGTTCGCAAAAGGCGCCAAACACAGCGATTCAGGCTCACCAGCGGGACGCCAACGATCAAAAAACGGTCCAGAACTCTAGTGAACGATCAGCGACATCACAGCAGGGGCAACATCGTTGCTACATGCCACACACAACGAGGTCGCTAACGAGATTGCAAAATAGTGACGTTTTAGTGATCTCGTTAGCGATCTCGTTTGCGATCTCGTTTAGTGTGGCATACCCTTTACAGCTGCACTCATTAAATAGGTGGGATGGAGACACACACATCTCCTCTACATAAGGACGGTATGAAGGGTGAGTAGACACAACCCTGACGAAGAGGGATAGCGTCCCTCGAAACGCGTTGGCTAGTGTCCCACGTGTGCACCCGTCCAAGCCTCACAGTGCTCCACAGTGATGTCACTGTAGTTACGCCCCCCTTCTATCACTGAGATTCCTAGCGTCGCCTCCGGCCGGGGCACGCTGCGGTTCAGTGATTCCTTGCAGTTGAAGGACACACTTCAGCAGCTCAGAGCTCATCCCCCAGCGGCAGCACTGTCCACACCGAACTATAACTAGTGCAGTCATCGCTTGTTGGCTTCCCTGCACAAAACATCAAATCTAACAGATCCCTCTGCAGCGGTGCACAGCCTCCAGGATCTCCAGATATCCAAATAAAAAGATACCTCTCCCTCCATTCTTTGGTGCTCTACATAACAGTGAGTATAATATACCCTGTGGGGCCACTAATATTATTTGTTAATGTATGACACATACTGAGTCAGCCCTTTAACACACATATATATTTGAAGTATGTACAGGTATCTATTTATAACTTAATAAAACCCTCTATTAAAGCTCCGCATACTGCAACACCAGCAGATCCATTTCCTGACAGACAACTTAACCCCTTCATCAAATTGGGTACTATCTGCTCCAGCACCATTTAGGAAGAAAGGTACTGATCCTATATATACTGGTCTAAGGGAATACACCTCTATTTGTATACTGTTCCTAAAGCTCTATCATTTCCTGCAGATATATACATCCTTCTGGTAGGGGAATTTATTATTCCGTGCCTATTCTACAACAGCTGGAACTATTATCCACGATATCACCAACATTTCTTCAAGTGAGTACCTCCATTTAGCGCGGTGATTTATCCCCCTTTCTTACAATGATTACTTGTTTAGCCATCAATTACCAGAATGTGTTTCATGGCCGTCAGAAGATCGGTGTAACAGATGCACGTGTGAAGCTTGGCATGAAAAATGGCATTAAAAAATATGTTGCCAAAGACGCACGTGTCTGTATAAACGCCAAACATGTTTGTGAGATGCTGAATTAGAGAAAGCAGATCAGTGTTGGAGGAAAACCAAACAAACTGATGGATGCTCATGGAAAAGCTAAGTTTAAAGAGGAGTGCACCATCCGTAACTATCAACACACCCTTGGGACAAGTTTCTTCATCTTCACCCATATATTACAAATAATATCAAAATGTCACAGCCAAAAATTATTTATTCTAGTGTAACAAACACTGTTAACCCCTTTCTGACATCGGATGTACTATCCCGTCCATGGTACCTGGGCCCATATGACCGTGGAAGGGATAGTCCGTCATCGCGATCAGCTGCGCTCACGGGGGAGCGCAGCTGATCGTAGCTGGGTGTCAGCTGTTCATCACAGCTGACACCCGGCACTGTGTGCCAAGTACGGTCATGGACCGCTCCCGACACAGTAACCTCCGGTACTCTACGATCAAACATGATCGCAGTGTACCGGGGTCACAGGGAAGCATCGCGCAGGGAAGAGCAGCGCTGAGAAAGTCTCCTGCACTGCTTGTCAGATCACAGATCTGACAGAGTGCTGTGCTCAGTGTCAGATCGGTGATCTGACATTATACAGTGATGTCCCACCCTGAGACAAAGTAAAAAAAAAAAAAAATTAACATGTGTAAAAATAATTAAAAAAAATCCTAAATAAAGAAAAAAAAATATTCCCCAATAAATTCATTTCTTTATGTAAATAAAAAAAAACAATAAAAGTACACATATTTAGTATCGTTGCGTCCGTAACGACCCGCCATATAAAATTGTCCCACTAGTTAACCCCTTTAGTGAACCCCTTAAAAAAAAAAAGAAAAAAACAAGGCAAAAAAACTGCTTTATCATCATACCACGAACAAAAAGTGGAATAATACGTGATCAAAAAGACGGATATAAATAAACATGGTACCGCTGAAAACGTCATTCTGTCTGACGAGCCGCTATACAGTGTCATCAGCGAAAAAATAAAAAAGTTATAGCTCGCAGAATAAGGCGATGCAAAAATAATTATTTTTCATATAAAATTGTTTTTATTGTATAAAAGTGCCAAAACATAAAAAAATTATATAAATGAGGTATCGCCATAATCGTACTGACCCGAAGAATAAAACTGCTTTATCAATTTTACCACACGCGGAACCGTATAAACGCCCCCCCCAAAAGAAATTCATGAATTGCTGGTTTTTCTTCATTCTGCCTCCCAAAAATCTTAATAAATCAAAAAATGTCATGTGCCCGAAAACGGTATCAATAAAAACGTCAACTCGTCCCACAAAAAATAAGACCTCACATGACTCTGTGGACCAAAATATGTAAAAATTATAGCTCTCAAAATGTGGTGATGCAAAAACTATTTTTTGCAATAAAAAGCATCTGTTAGCGTGGACAGCTGCCAATCATAAAAAACCCAATATAAAAACCCGCTATAAATAGTAAATCAAACCCTCTTTATCACCCCCTTAGTTAGGGAAAATATTAAAATAAAAAAAAATGTATTTATTTCCATTTTCCCATTAGGATTAGGGTTGGGATTAGGGTTAGGATTAGGGTTTAGGGTTGGGATTAGGGTTAGAGGTGTGTTGGGGTTAGGGTTGTAGTTAGAATTCCACTGTTTAGGCACATCAGGGGCTCTCCAAACGCGACATGGCGTCCGATCTCTATTCCAGCCAATTTGGCGTTGAAAAAAATAAAGCGGCGCTCCTTCCCTTCCGTGCGCCAAAACAGTGGTTCCCTCCCACATGGGTATCAGCATACTCAGGACAAATTGCACAATAAATTGTGGGGTCAAATTTCTCCTGTTACCCTTGGGAAAATAAAAAAATTGGACCTGAAATAATTTTTTTTGTGAAACAAAGTTATATGTTCATTTTTTTTTAAACATTCAAAAAATTCCTGTGAAGCACCTGAAGGGTTAATAAACTTCTTGACTGTGGTTTTTAGTACCTTGAGGGGTGCAGTTTTTAGAATGGTATCACTTTTGGGTATTTTCTATCATATAGACCCCTCAAAGTCACTTCAAATGTGATGTGGTCCCTAAAAAAAATGGTGTAAAAATGAGAAATCGCTGGTCAACTTCTAAGCCTAATAACTTCGCAACAAAAAAAATTTTGGTTCCAAAGTTGTGCTGATGTAAAGTAGACATGTGGGAAATGTTACTTATTAAGTATTTTGTGTGTCATATCTTTGTGATTTATGGGCATGAAAATTTCAAAGTTGAAAAATTGCGAAATTGTCAAAAATTTTGCCAAATTTCTGTTTTTTTCACAAAGAAACGCAAGTTATATCAAAGAAATGTTACCACTAACATGAAGTACAATATGCCACGAGAAAACATTTCAGAATCACTGGGATCCATGGAAGCGTTCTAGAGTTATAACCTCATAAAGGGGCAGTGGTCAGAATTGTAAAAATTGACCCGGTCATTAACGTGCAAACCACCCTTGGAGGTAAAGGGGTCAAAGGAATGCCACTAAACATAGATAACTACAACCCTGGGAAACACCAGATTTCCTCTCTACAAGAAATGGACGATGATGGTATTGATGATTATTTTGAACTTTACCACATCCACACCAAGAAGATGATTCTATGAAGATCACAGCTGCAAACAATGTTCAAAAAAGGCCGTGAATGTCTGGAAATTCATTTTCTCTTGGGCAAACTTTCCCTCTTACTAAAGTGGAACCGAATGATACATACACAGCTCTCATGTCTACTCAGCGTGAGATGGTTGAAAGATGATGTATTCTGTTTTGTCCATGTCCACTTTCTGAAAGCGAGCAGAAAAGAAGGATGAAATAGCAGGAAGACATGGGATTTTGGTCAGTAAGTCGGTGATGTCAGGTACAGATTGGTAGATCTTTTTGTCTTTGGCGTACTGATGATGTTGCAAACTGTGTCATTATATGAGCTGTCCCAGGCCGAAGGTGTAGATGGAGAAGAGTAGGGGTCCTAGAACTTATCTTGGGGAACATCGAAAGACAGGTGTCGAGGTGAGGAGGTGGAGTGGGAGATGAAGTGAATGAGCCCGTAACAGTCTGTTTTTTTTAAAGACTCTGCCGATAACCCAAAAAGGCCATTTGTACCATCGGCCATGTCTGCATCAGCAGGCGTATCAAACCTACCAGCCTAACCACCACCAGCATGATCAGACACGTGGCAGGAAAGCACCCGACTTTGTTGGCCGAATACCAGGCTCCATGAACAGTGTCTTCGGGTGATACCACTGCTTCTTCCGCTGTTGTGCATGCAAGTCAAACCCCTGTCTATGGTGCATGCAAATATGCCTCCTACCCTGCATCTGTAGTTGCACACAAACTCAACTTAGCACCATCAACAAGCACAGCCAGTCCTTGTCCCAGCACAGCGTTCAGTTGTCCGTACCAGTGTCCTTGGAACGCAAGCGTAATTTCTCCCAGTCTGCTGGCACGGCATTACACAAACACGCACGTGTCCCACAACATTACCCATGCCCTACACAATGCTGTTCTTGGGAAAGTGTACCTAAGCACAGACACGTGGACAAGTGCTTGCGGTCAGGGATATTACATCTTTCTGACGGCACACTATGTTAACATAGTGGAAGCCGGGACCCAGTCCGATGTTGGGATGGTTCACATAATCCAAACCGAGAGCATTGTGGGACCTATGTCAATCTGGGTTGCCCCCACAGTCAACAGCTCCTGCACCTCCGCCGCGTCTTCTTCAGCCTCCATCTTCGAAAGTAGCACATCAGTCACAAGCTGGAAGCACTCCATCACTGCCTCATCCAAGCGGCAACAGGCTGTATTGAAGTTAATATGCTTAGGTGACAAACCGCACAATGCTGAATATTTGTGGACAGCTCTGAAAGAGCAGTCAGATCTGTGGCTGACACTGCTGAAACTACAGCCAGGCATGGTCATGTGTGACAATGGCCAGAAACTGGTGGCTGCTCTGAGGTGAGGCGAGCTCACACACATGCCATGCCTGGCCCATGTGCTTACCATCATTGTTCAACGGTTTAGGAAAAGGGACATGAATCTGCTGGATCTGCTAGGGAAAGTACCATGCCCTGCGTACCCATTTTAGAAAGTCAGCTAGAGCTTCATACGCCCTTGCTATGCTTCACAAGCAAACGCAGCTTCTTGGTCACCGACTTGTGTGTGATGTCCCCACGCATTGGAACTCTACACTGTAGATGTTGGAAAGGATTTCTGAGCAGAAGAGGGCAGTTGGTGACTACTATCATCAACAAGACCGTCAGTATTCAGTTCTGACTTCTCATATAAGATCTCAGTAGTGGACATGGATGTCAGACATAAGTACCATCCTCCAAAACTTTGAGGAATCCACCAAGATGGTGAGCTGCAATGACGCCATAATTAGTGTCATCATCACGCTTCTCTGTCTTCTCCACTGTCTGCAGCTTCTCCTCTGCTCACAATCAAAGAGGATGCATTGCAGACTGAGCACGATGAGACGGAGCAAGAAAACATACATACATCCATCCTGCTTCTCTGTGTTCTTATAATAAAATTTTTATTTTTTATATAGCGCCAACATATTTATAGTTTAACAGTTTCCAACACAAAAGTCCTAAGTAACAATGATAACAATATACAATTATTAAAAATAAAACTACCCTGCTGGTGACAGCTTACAATCTACACTAAGTAACAACGATAAAAATAGTTAAACCAAAAAAAAACAATCCTGCTCGTGACAAATTACAATCTACAATGAGGTGGGGGAGACAAAAACTACAGGGTGTATTTACAATGATGTATTTACAATGATAGTACTGAGGTTAGTGGAAAGTTGTGGAGGCCTGAGGACAAAGAGGAGGAGGAGAACATGGTCAGTCGTCCTCTTGGTGAGTAGAGAGGACGAGAGGCTAGCACTCAATATAGTAAGTGGTGCAGGTGAACGAGATCAAAAATCTCCAAAGACCATAATGTCAAATAACACCGCACTCTTTATAGTTATGCTTCAAAGTGGAAAACTTTATTAAACGTGCTTCTTATGGAAAACGACAAGCAATTTTAACGTTTCGGCCACAGCCTGGCCTTGATCACAATGTCGCTGTAATAAACGAAATAAAGGTGTTTATTATATCATATACAAAGAACAAAAGATAATATACAATATATACAAGATATATACAGTGTCAAGTTCGTATATCAAGGTATCATATGTATGCATTTCGTTGCCAAGGGTACTGTGGGCATCATGCCGGACTGAAAAGCAGAGAGACAGAAGCCATACATAATACATAATGAGATGGGACATACCAATATAGAGATGCTTTGAAAAGTATGGTTGTCAAGGATCTCCTATAGAGAATCTGTGCAGGGCATGAGGAATAATCCTGTATGAAGATAATTTATATTAGATACTAGATGATGCACGTAATGCATAATGAAGGTAAAAGGTGCATGAAAAATTGAGATACTATATAGTAGTGGGATTACATCAGTGGTAGTTAGACCAGTATTTACCCCGTTATTGTGTTCAATCAGATACAACAATTCTACGTGATAGGGTTTGTATAGGGTGATATTCTACGGGAAGAAAAAATAAAATTGAATAGGGAATATACATTCTGATGTCGATATTCATAAGTCAAGATATATTTACCACAGTAGCAGACCCATGTAATGTTGATAATGGTGTAGGTATAAACACCATATATAGGTTCATTGTATTTAAAAGAGTAGTATTTTGCTGTGAAAAAAGAAAAAAATATGGAGATATCGCAGATTGTCATGTCATAGAGGATATATGTATACTTGATGAAGCAGAGTATAATTACCCCATAAGCTGTGGGGTTCTGGGATGCAGAGTATCGATAGGGCAGAGTAGGGTATATAACGCTGTGCTGTGAGAAAAGATCGGTGTTAAAGCCATACATCTCCTTGAATATGGGGGTACTTATCTTACTAGGTGGCGCTCACATCCGTTGGTGATGTAGTGGTATCCCTGTGATATGTCTCAGGATCAGGAGGCGTTGGTGGTACAGTGGAACGCTGGCACACCAGTGCCTTAGCTGGGAATCGCTGCCAAAAGGACTGTGGGCGTGGATCTTTAAAGCGCGGCCGGTCACATGTCAGGAAGTGACGTATGACGCCGGCGCATGCGCAGTATGTAAGGGAGAGGGAGCGGTCAGCGCTATGTGTGGTATGTTACCATGGCAATGACTGGGTGGAGCCGAGAAGGCATAAGACGTTCTGAGATGGGCAGTGCATATAATAAAAAGAGCGGTGAACGCTCTGTGTTACTAGCAAATGAATGGGTGAAACAAAAAAAGGCATATATGCGCCGGCGTCATACGTCACTTCCTGACATGTGACCGGCCGGCGCTTTAAAGATCCACGCCCACAGTCCTTTTGGCAGCGATTCCCAGCTAAGGCACTGGTGTGCCAGTGTTCCACTGTACCACCAACGCCTCCTGATCCTGAGACATATCACAGGGATACCACTACATCACCAACGGATGTGAGCGCCACCTAGTAAGATAAGTACCCCCATATTCAAGGAGATGTATGGCTTTAACACCGATCTTTTCTCACAGCACAGCGTTATATACCCTACTCTGCCCTATCGATATTCTGCATCCCAGAACCCCACAGCTTATGGGGTAATTATACTCTGCTTCATCAAGTATACATATATCCTCTATGACATGACAATCTGCGATATCTCCATATTTTTTTCTTTTTTCACAGCAAAATACTACTCTTTTAAATACAATGAACCTATATATGGTGTTTATACCTACACCATTATCAACATTACATGGGTCTGCAACTGTGGTAAATATATCTTGACTTATGAATATCGACATCAGAATGTATATTCCCTATTCAATTTTATTTTTTCTTCCCGTAGAATATCACCCTATACAAACCCTATCACGTAGAATTGTTGTATCTGATTGAACACAATAACGGGGTAAATACTGGTCTAACTACCACTGATGTAATCCCACTACTATATAGTATCTCAATTTTTCATGCACCTTTTACCTTCATTATGCATTACGTGCATCATCTAGTATCTAATATAAATTAATGTTCATACAGGATTATTCCTCATGCCCTGCACAGATTCTCTATAGGGGATCCTTGACAACCATACTTTTCAAAGCATCTCTATATTGGTATGTCCCATCTCATTATGTATTATGTATGGCTTCTGTCTCTCTGCTTTTCAGTCCGGCATGATGCCCACAGTACCCTTGGCAACGAAATGCATACATATGATACCTTGATATACGAACTTGACACTGTATATATCTTGTATATATTGTATATTATCTTTTGTTCTTTGTATATGATATAATAAACACCTTTATTTCGTTTATTACAGCGACATTGTGATCAAGGCCAGGCTGTGGCCGAAACGTTAAAATTGCTTGTCGTTTTCCATAAGAAGCACGTTTAATAAAGTTTTCCACTTTGAAGCATAACTATAAAGAGTGCGGTGTTATTTGACACTATGTCCTCTTGGTGAGGACACGGAAGTATTGACTGTTAGCAGTCTTGTACACATGGCTGAGTTTATGTTCCGCTGCCTTTACCGTCACCCTTGCATTCTCAAAATTTAGGGTGACAGGCAATACTGATTGGTGACACTTCTAGGCCCACGCTACAAGTAGAATTTTATATCTCTTATTCCAGAGGCAGACAGGTGTACTAAAATATTGGAGGACCAGAGGGCCTTTCTTGAGGAATTATTAAAAACATTCCCATCTGAAAACACTGGCTGCAGAGGTCACAGACACAGATCATTGGAAAAGCAAGGAGTACAGGCAAGAGAGACACAACTCCAATCCAGCAGAGGCAGTGGAACACTGGTAAAGTTCTGGGAGAGTTTTATCAGACCCTCCCATCGCCCTGGCCCTGAGGCACGGGTGACTCTCACAAGGAGTGAGTGCAAAGTTTGGGAAGATGCTGAGGGATTACCTTCTTTACTGTACCAACGTCCTCTGTCATTCCTCTGTCCCTTATAATTTTTGATTAGCAAAGCTGAACACGTGGCATGTCCTGACTCTCTCTAATGCGCACATGCGCTGTACTCACGGTCATTGAGTGCACGGCGCCTCGCTCTCTGGTGGTCATTGGGCACACGGCGCCTCGCTCTTTGGCAGTACTGCTTTTAGTGGCGTGAGCCAACAGGAACAGTCCTTTGCGGTGCCAGTGCGCTAAGGACGGAGCATGCTGCTCAGCCTCCTATGCGCTGCTTGTCCACGCAAAAAATCTCTGCTGTTGTACCCACTTTCTCTTAAGCTGGCCCCCTGCCTCTAGGTCATGGTGTCTGTCTGCTGCAGTTCTTCGCATCGCCGGCCCTTCGGTTGCGTACTGCACTGCACCCCTTGCTGCTCTCACGCTGACAGCTGGTGACTCACTCTTGCTTTGCATGTTTTTTCATTAAGCTTCCGGCCAGGTTCCCTGTCGAAACACGCCCCCTCTTCCTGGGTAATGGGGCCTGTCCGTTCCAATATTCCTTCCTCCGGGAAAAGGGGGACGCAGCCTTGACATTTCCTTAAACGGCACAACACAAGTACCCGCATCCCCGTCATCCTGAGTACGTACATATGTGGCCAATCAGTTCTTTAATGCAAGCATCATAGAAGGCATGTTCTAATTCTCAAGAGTAAATTGTACATTTCATCCAGAACAGTTTCATTTTGAAGGACTTTGTGGCTCATATCAATCCACAAGATGACACTAGTCTCATACTTCAAAATTTTGGTGGTAAATCATTTCCCCACAGATAGGTTATGTACTGTATGTTCTGACTTCTGTAACATAATTTTGGTGATAATTATTCATACCTATTTGCTTCACAATATATTCATCTTCTTCAAGGCTTCAGAATATAATGTTGTAAAAGTGAAATCAAGTTGGTGAAGTGTGTGTTAACTGAAATGTGAAAGTAATTGTCATCTTTACTATTTCTACATTGCGTGTGCGGCTAACCTCCTCACTGATCATATTTTTTTTCTTTTGCAAGAAAACAAACGCTCCATCAATACCACGTGTTTTCCCTATTAATTCATCATGCTGGTAAAGTAGAGGTGAGATTAGGGATCTACATAACATCTGTGGACTGTAGTCAACATGACACTTTGACAAGACCCACTGGGGTCTAGCTACAAATATGACATAGTTTGTGCACAGCTGAACAGATTTGCGAGAAAAAAAATATTTTTATTCATTAACATGTTGGATGGATTGTCTAGTGGAAACACCCATATCGAAGAATTCACATCTACGAACACCACGCTCTACAATTGACGCCTCTTTAAATACAGCCGAAATGTCAAAATCTCTAGCTTCTGTTATAGAAACTGCAGGGGCTCCTTTTTTTTCATCCTCGTCCAACAAGTTCCGAATTAGTAGATGATGGATTGTCAGAAACAGGCCCAGGAACACAAGGCTTCAGTAGTTGCGAGTCCTGGCCCTGTGCTCTTCCACGTGCTCTTGCTCTGGCTCTTCCAGTCCTGATTTAATCTAGAAGTTTTCTCTGTCGTAATCCAGAGACATAGTACAACACCGCCCAAGCATTCACCCTCTGCTCCTCAGACTTTCTATCTGTGCAGTGACTGGCTCTAGACAGAAGATGATGATGGTGGTAGTAGTTGGTGCATTTAAGACAATCCTGAAGCAGCCATAACAACTTGAAACAGAAGTATTTTTACAGAGTTACCACACTGTTCAATATGTGGCCTTTGTTTTTATCTTTTCTCAAAAAATAGTGTATAGAACTACAGTAACAGACAGCAAATATAGTGGAATGTAGGCCTGAATTGCCTCAATTTGTAGGCCCCAAACAGCTCAGCCGTCTGACAGCGATACCACACTGTTCAATATGTGGGCAGTATTTTTTACATTTTTGAGCCCTAAATAGTGTTTACAGCTAGGCTAACACTCAGCAAATAAAGGTGAATCGAAGCCTCCAAAGCACACTTTGTAGCACTCAGATACATGAGATGTGTCACAGAGATACCAGACTGTTCAATATGTAGCCGGTGTTTTTGTATTTTTTACACAAAAAAAAACTGTTTTGAGCTACCATAGCACACAGCAAAAAAAGCTAAAGGGAAGGCTCAAAAGCACACTTTGTAGCCCACAGATAGATGAGGCGTGCCAGAGTGTTCAATATGAGGCCGGTATTTTTTTATTTTTTAGGCCAAAATAGTGTATACTACATCTAGGATAGCAGACAGAAAAAAGGGCAAGGTAGGCCAGGAAAGCAACTATATGTAGAGCACAGATACAAGTGGCCTCTGATGGAGATAATAAACTGTTCAATAATTGCCCTGGAGATTTTTAAATTTTTTTTTACCAAAAAAGACTGTCTAGAAATAGGGTAAGACACAGCAAAAAAGGGTAATGTTTCCCTGATTTGCCACAATTTTTGGCACCCAGAGAAATAGGAGTCTGACACAGATACCACACTGGTCACTCGATGTAGCCCATATTTTTTGTAGTTTGTGCCACAAAATATTGTACAAAACTAGGGTAAAAGAGAGCAAATGCAGTGGAATATAGGCTGGAAATTCCACAATTTGTAGACCAGAGATAGATCTGATGTCTGATGAAGATAGAACACGGTTACATATGTGGGCTAAATTTTTTTTGAACCACAAAAATTGTGTCAATAACTAGGCTATGACACTAAAAAAAAATTGTTGGAGTACTAAAATTGTAAAATAGTTATCGTAATAATATGCGATGCGTGCTGAAGCAGAAGCGAGTGGGCCCCCAGCGAGTACATAAGCAGGATAACCAGAAGGGAGTGGATGACCTAGTAGATGTATATTTCCGTGACTGGATTGAAGTGTCTCCAGGGAAAGAGATCGAAGTGTCATTTTCACCGGGCTCCTCGTCCCGCAGTTACTTTGTGTTCCATTCTGGTATAGCAGAAGAAATGAAGCGGAGTTGTGGAAGATGTATTGCTGGTACCGTGTCAAGCGTGCTAATGGTGTTTTGGATGTGCTGTGTCCGGAGGAAAATAAAGCTGAACTGTTTGACGTTGTTCTGGACTCTGACTCTAGTTATTTGAACTCTGAAGCGGGTGAGAATTACCCCAGGGATGAAGCAGCCGCCAGGGCGAAGAATGCAGATAGCATTAGTGATTCCTCCCCCCGGAGAGTGCTTTACATGTGGCGTAGTCGGCAGGATATCGCTGCCCCATCAGGCAGTGAAACCATAGCGGTGATGAAGTACATGGAAGAGCTAAACTGGAAGCCATAACCCTTTAAATACTGATTGAAGAGTTTTATGAGAAGTTCCTCAAATTGGATGTGACTAAAATTCCGGATTTGACTGAGGAAGAACTGAGAAAAGATTCTACAGACCCCAAGATGGCGACCGTCAAGACAGAGGAGTGTGGCGCCAAAATGGACTGTTCTTGTCAGCAAGATGCACTTCGTGGGCGTGATGGCGTCCAAGTTGCGCAAATCAAGAACTGTCAACAATGTCAGGACCGCCTCTGCAAGGAGGAGTGTGCACAGATGGACGTTCGCTCTCTCCCACCTAATGCTGGAAAATGGGTGGAGAGACCAGCGAGAGCCCCACCCTGGAACAGATCGGCCCTGCAGAATGTACTGAGTGCAGCGGTCTGGCGTCAGTCACACCCAAAGCGACAGATACGATACACCGGCGCAGCTATAGAGGGATCTAACGTACGGAGTGGCGGTGGCGACGGGAAGGAGAGGCCAGACGTCTCACCTGCAATTGGGAGGAGATGCAGGAGGACCAGGCCCTCACCCGTAGTGAAAGTTTCCGGCGGGGGATGGAGTTATTTGAACTCTAGTTATTTGAACTCTGAAACGGGTAAGAATTACCCCAGTGGTGAAGCAGCCGCCAGTACGAAGAATTCAGAAAGCGTTAGTGATTCCACCCCCCCGGCGAGTGCTGTACACACAGATGTGGATATGCGCATATAGACTCCACACCCTACCTAGCACTACAATCCATGTGCCCCTAATTAGCCCTTAAAAGGACTGTTGGTTTAGCTGGATTTGTGATTTGAACAATGGTAGACGCACACTAACTAATAAAAGCACAAATCTCTCCCTATCTCAGCAGCAACTCTCCCTACACTGTCTGAATCCGGAGCTGAATGCATCAGTCAGGGCTGCATCCGGTCTCTTATACACCTGATGACGCTGTGCAGCCAGCCAATCACTGTAATACCGCAACAAAGATGGCTGTGGCATTACAGTGCATGGCAGACAATCCCTGCTCTAAAGACCGCCAAAATTGCAGGGCGGAGACCCGAGCTCCTGCCGAATAATCCCAGAAATGCTCGGTGCTCTCCGAGTACACCGAGTACAGTGATACTCGGGCGAGTAACAAGTATTGGCGAGCACATTCGCTCATCACTAACAGTAACCACAAATAATAATAAAAAAATCACTTAGACTAATAGTCAAATTTAATCACATTCTCCTACTTTGTATAATATTCATGTGCTCTATTTTTGCATTGCTATTTGCATCGAACTTTGCTATTTACTGGATATCTCGCAGAGTGACTCAGAAGTCATCTGGAATCTGGACCAATACTTAATCTTTCAAGGCATCTAAACTACTGAAGATAATTCCTCATCTATTGAAAGAAACATGTCATTTCTGGCTGTAACAACCATCCTAGCCGTAGGAGTAATGACACATTTGATGATGGTGGGAGTCAATGTGACAGACTGGTTGAGCAGGAGACCACTGACCTCTGTAGACCACGTCATCACCTCTCTTGCCACTTCCAAGTTTATCTTCCAGATTGTTTTTCTCTTTGATCTATTGTGGCATTTTTTCCATCAAGAATCTTCAATTACTTTTTTCATATGTGTTGATTTCATTTTGGGGTTTTCCATGTATTCCAGTTTTCTATTGTCCAGTCTTGTCTCAGTCGTCTTCTACTTCAAAATTTCCAGTTTCCATAATCCCTTATTTCTAAGAGTGAAGAAGATGATATCAGAAAACATTATTGGGATAATTGCTGGTACTGGACTCTTAGCTGCTGTTTACACTTCAGTAATTATCTTGTTCAGAAACATTTTAGAAATTCCAACAGATTCATTTCAAAATGCAACTTCATGGAAAAACGTGGTGACAACCATATTGGATTCATTTTTACATGTTGTAACATTTATCATATCCTTTGTTTCGACTGTCCTTCTCATAATCTCTTGTGTCGTCACATTTTTAGGATGAGAATCAATGGAAATAGATTGAGACATTTGGAGATTTATATTAAGACTATAACATTTGTGACTTTTACTTTCCTAAACTGTGTTTCATATCTTTCAATTAGTGTAGCAGCTGATTATTTTTTATTATTCCATTGACTTTTTAGTGGCTCTTGTCTTGTGGAATTCTTTTTACACACTCAATTCATTAATTTTGATCTGTGCAACGAAACGGTTAAGGAAACTTTTTTCTCATCTTATTCGACTTACAGCCAACTGTTTTCTCAACATTCAGACTTGTGACCCTGATGTAAGAGGTCAGATTGAGACAATAACTCAGTGACAAAAGTAAAGTTTATACACAGTGTCATGATCCAGGTCGGGTTTTGAGTCCTGTCTCCCTCTTTTCCAGTCTGGTCACGTCAGGGGTTAACTTTTCTCTGCCTCGTTCTGGTGCCAGGTCTGCTATTTCTCTCCACTGCATCCTGCAGGCGGTGTCAGTTATATTTTCTGCCTACGGTGTGAGTAGCTGACTCTGGTGATACCCTCATTTGTCCTGCTGTATTTAGCTGTCTTTGTCCGTGTCAGTTCCTTCCTCTCATCCCGCCCTGACTCAGTATTTCCCTCAGAGTTTGGATTTCCTTGTATTTGACTCGGCATTTGCTTTGACCTGATTCTGTCTCTAGCTTCCGTTACTTCAGCTTTTGACCGGCATTGACCCTCTGGCGCATCTCTGACCCATTGGTTGTTACTTCCTTTGGTACTCAGTTACTCTCTGGTATTGACCCGGCTTGTTTGACTATTCTGCTGCCAACTGGTGGTAGCCTCGATGCAGTGCTCTGCTCTGTGCTGTACTGTAGCTCTCACTCCACTCTGCTGCCATCTAGTGGAGTGTGCTTTTACTTGCAGAGCTGCAACGTGACACACAGATGATAAAAGTAGTTGATAAATAGTAATCCTATAATGATACCCCAACTCATTTCTTGGTAGAATTGTGTTCATGGAGGCTGTGCAGTATGAATATGACTTTATAGTCATGGGTGATGCTTCCACAAGCCACCCAATTTTTGAAATCACCACCAATAAAATCAAAGCTTCTGAAGATGAATAGCTTTATAATATGCCATACAAAGGGCATGGCTTTTTTTTGTATTCAATATGTAAAGTATCTAGAGAATATTGAGAAAAGATTATAGGACCATACATTTTTTATAGACATTGTGTACAACTGGCAATGGAAGCTGACTAGTGATCAGGGAACGTGCTTGGATAACGTCTTATCCGAGCATGCTCGAGTGATATCCGAGTATCTTCGGCATGCTCATATATTATTATCCGAGTATGTTTGCTCATCATTAAAGCTCACACTTGTTGTCAAGAGTTTGCTGGGACAGAAAGGAGCTGAAAGACCTCAGCATTTAAGTTCACGTACTTCTGCACTGAATGGATGCAATTCTCCCTCATATTAAACATTGCAGGTTTCTTTCAGCAGTGCAGGGGTTAAACTGTTCATCTTAGAGTGTCTGTAGCTTCCTGCTTGGAGGATCTCAGCTGTGCAGTATAAGCTATTCCCCTCTCCTATATGTTCTTGCCTTTGGCAATCTGGATTGCTAATGTAATGTCTTGCATTGCCTGGTTAAAAAGTGGAGGATTCGGTGTTCAGTAGAGGCATTTTGGAGAGTTGTTCTGTGACTTGCTTGGTTTCTCGGCTGTGTACACAAGTTCACATCCTACCCTATTTAGATTACCTTTCTTATCCCTCTGGTGTATTCCTCAGTTGTCTGAGTGCATATTTTGTATCAATGGTATATTCATTTATCCCAGTATGTCCTTCCTTGTTTGTCTGGTATGTGTATTCGTATACACTATTCCTCACCACTTCTCTGGGAGGGGACAGATAACGGTTGATTCAGGAGCACAGAAAAGGCACGTGGCCTCAGCATCTTCACCATCAGAAGTAATCTGGGGAGCAGGAATAGCTACGACGCCCCTAGCGTTAGGGATAGGGTTTGAGCCCATCGCTCCTGGTTATCAGACAATGGAAATGTGACATTTATTATGGTAATATACAGTAGAAGTTAGCAATTATGTGTAATAGATCATAAAAATGAAACAAAGTAAAAATATTATGAGACTGAAAATAAAAAAATAAATAGATATTATTTGTGATTTTTTTTATTCTTTTAAAACATTGCCCATAAGATTATACCCTTTGGCTGCAATACATGGTCCACTGTACAAAAATAACCTGGAACCATGGTGGTTCAAGAGAACAAAACCTTGACTTCTATGGTGACTTTGGCACAGTGATGTCCATGAGAAGTCCATGTCTTGATACTGTAATCTTCGCATTGACACGTGGCTGCCTTTCTGTAGTCTGAATGTTGAATTAGATAAACCGTTCTCAATTTTCATGTGAACACATAAAGGCGGAAATATTTAATTAATAAAAAATTTGGATCATAAATTAGCAAACTAAGATGTGATAACTAGTGTTGAGCGATACGATACTGCAAATATCGGATATCGGCCGATATTAGCTGTATCGGCCTTTCGATTCCGAATACCGATATTTTCGTCATATCGAATACCGGAATCGGATTTGTCACTGTCACTGTCTGTGTCCGTCGGTCGGGTCTGTCACTGTCAGTGTCCGTCGGTCGGGTCTGTCAGGAGTCAGCGGCACTTACCTGGCAGAAGATCTCCGGCGGTCACGTCCTGGACTGCTTCATGGCCGCCATCCTCTTCTCCCCGGCGGTCACATGCAGTTTCTCGCGATAACTGCAGTGACTGCTGGGTAATCCCAGCCGTAAAGCAGTCAGTCCGATGACGTCACCGCCGGGGAAGCAGGTAATCAGCTGTGCTGCGTCGGGATGTCAGGCCCTGACTGGCATTCCGATGTAGCAGAGCTGGATCGTCGTGGGACGCTCGTTACTATGGACTGCGTCGGACAGGTGGTATACTGTTGGTTTTTTTTTTTTTTTTTTACAGGAGATCGATGGCGTCGCAGGAATGAGAGAGTAATAAAAGAAATGAAAACTGTGTTGTCTCTTTTATTTCATTAAAATACTTTTTTCTTGCTTTGTCTTTTTTTTATGCATTTAATAACTTTGGGATTAATAATGGATCGGTGTCTTATTGACGCCTCTCCATTATTAACCGGGCTTATTGTCACCGTGCAATCAACGGTGACATTAACCCCTTATTACCCCGCTTGCCACCGCTACAGGGCAAGTGGGAAGAGCCGGGTAAAGTGCCACAATTGGCACATCTTTTGATGCGCCAAATGTGGGGCTGCTGTAGCCTGGTATTATCAGGCTGTTGAGGGCCAAAATCCATGGGCCTTGACAGTCTTTTAATACCAGGCCGCAGCAGTCTGCATTTTACTTGGCTGGTTAACAAAAATAGGGGGACCCCTACGCCGTTTTTTTTTTCAAGGGGATCCCCTATTTTTGTTAACCAGCCAAGCTAAGCAGACTGCTGTGGCCTGGTATTATCAGGCTTGCAGGTCCATGGATATTGGATCCTTAACAGCCTGAAAAACCAGGCCTCAGCGGTCTGCTTCATCGGCTGGTTAACAAAATAGGGGACCACGCAATTTTTTCGAGGGATCCCTATTTTGTTAATCAGCAAGATATGCAGACTGCTGTGGCCTGGGATTATCAGGCTGGCAAGGTCCATGGATCTTGGCTCCTTAACAGCCTGAAAATCAGGAATCACGGTCTGCTTCATCTGGCTGGTTAACAAAAATAGGGGGGACCCCACGCCAATTTTTTTCGAGGGGATCCCCTATTTTTGTTAATCAGCCAAGATATGCAGACTGCTGTGGCCTGGTATTATCAGGCTGGCAAGGTCCATGGATCTTGGCTCCTTAACAGCCTGAAAATCCAGGCCTCAGCGGTCTGCTTCATCTGGCTGGTTAACAAAAATAGGGGGGACCCCACGCCATTTTTTTCGAGGGGATCCCCTATTTTTGTTAACCAGTTCCCTCTGACGTCACTGATTGTGTCCCTGGCTGACCTGAAGTGAAAGTGGAAAGCAATCAATTAAGCTTTCCACTTCCTCTCCTGTCAGCCAGGAGAGGAACTCATTCATTTGGGGGTTTACTGTGAGGCTGCAGCATTAGCTGCGGTCCCTGCAGTAAACATTAACCCTTTCTGATGGATTACACCGTGGGACCTGACTGTACATCGGATTGGTAAGAATAATTTTGCTTTATTATTTTATTTTTATTACAGGAAATGGTTTTAGCAGGTAAATAAAATATGGTCAAAAACTGTGTGATTATTTCATTAAACTTCTTTTTTATTAAAGTGAGTGTGTTTGATTTTTCTTTCATACAATAGGATTAATAATTGATAGTTGTCTGATTGACAGCTCTCAATTATTAACCTGGCTTAAAGTGACCTTTCAATTGCAAGGTCATTTTAACCCCTTATTAACCCATTCGCACCGCTACAGGGCAATGGGATAGACGGGCAAAGTGCCAGAAAGGGCAAATCTAATTAGAGATTTGCCCTTTCTGGGGTGTCTGGGGGCAGATGTTAGTAGCCGGGGGGGGCCAAAAATAATGGTCCCTCTCTGGGCTATTATTATCTGCCCCCACTCACTGGCTTTGTCTGTCTGGTTGCGAAAATAGGGCGGGAGCCCACGCATTTTTTTTCAGCAATTTTACACCTCATATATATATATACATGTCATTGAATTTGTGACACATATATATATATATTTATATTTATAGTTCATACACTTCTACATAGTATAATAGCCGCTAATTCAATTGCCGGCTTTTGTGAAAATGCAGAACCCGACATGAAATGACACTTGGTTTACATAGGGTTAACCATGTCTTTTCATGTAGTTTGATATCTGATTTGCACAAACAATTACATGAGTGTAAGTGTGCAAAATTTCACACCTGTAGGGGTTAATTAAAGGTGTAACTTCGTAGCAAAAAAGTCCGTTTTTTTTACAACGAATTTACACCTTTAATTAACCCCTACAGGTGTGAAATTTTGCACACATAGACTGATGTAATTGTTTGTGCAAATCAGATTGCAAACGACATGAAAAGACATGGTTAACCCTATGTACACCAAGTGTCATTTCATGTCGGGTGCTTCTGTCTTTTCACAAATGCCTGCTTTACCCGGCAATTGAATCAGAGGATATTTTACTATGTAGAAGTGTATAAACTATACATATATGTATATATATATGTCACAATGACATGTATATATATATATATATATATATATGTATTCTATGTGTGTATATTTAGTGTTTACAAGGAAATAAAGGTTTTTTTTTAGTTGCGATATTTTGTTCCCATAGACTTACATTGGACTTCCGGTATCGAAATCGGATATCGACGATATTTAGTGATATCGGCGATACCATTCCGATCCGATATTTTTAGATATCGAGCACTATCGCTCAACACTAGTGATGACTCATTTTGATATCATCTTTATGTAATAGCATTGAAGATCTCGAGGGTAAGTGTTTCATCTATCATAAGCTTTATTCACTTGTCAGCAGAAAAAGTCATGAATTTAAATGAGATCCAACATGAGACTTCTATTACTATTGATCTTTAATTTATGCCTGCAGAGAGATCTACTGCTTGAAGAAGGCATAATGATCCACAGAACACTGCATTTCCTCTAGTTTTTAATAAACAAATATCACTGGCGCTAACCGAGAGAACCTTACTGATCCCCTGCTGCAAATAGACGTTCCTGACCACCACAGAGTTAATATAAAATGAAAAAATTAAACTATTCTATTGCACTAGGAGAAAAGGTAGGAATATTTCCACCAGGCAGAAACAAAGATGAGGTCACAATTACCTTAATGGATGTTCATGTACTAAATCCTAAAACTGGCAGCCCACACTTCAAATGTCTGTAGATAAATAAAAGAGAGTCAAAAGTCCAAATCCATATTGACCAATTCCCACTGGGCTTGACTTTGCAAGTTCAACTTCACCAGTGCTTCTGAGATAGTGCTCCGGCCCGCGGCTACTATCGAAATGTCCGTGATGGACAAAAGGAACTGTGGATGCAGATGGTGACTTCACCTTGAATAACTAAGAAGTCCTGCTAGGTCCAGAAAACTGCGTTATCCTAAGTGTTTCAGAGAACTCTGTCTCCTTCACTCTTTAATTCCAGTGTTAACCCTTTAAGCTTCAAAGTATCTAATGCTCTTAATAGAATCTCTCCCTCTCCAGTGTGCTTTAACTGATTGTATAGATAAATAAGACAGTAAAAAGTTTATTAAGACAAAAATAATGGGCTGAAAAATCTTGAAGGCCGAGAAAACAGGAACAACATTTCAGGAGTATAAAGATCTAAATAAGAAATGTAAAAAATAAATCAAGCTACAAAGTTATCTGCAGAGAAACAAAGTAAAATAAATCCCCAAAAATTTTATAAATACATTAATGCCAAAAAACATAAAAAACAGATAGTATCGGACCCTTAAAAGACGATAATAAGAATTTCATTAGAGGACAAAGAAAAGGCTGAGATATTAAACAGGCACTTTTCATCCGTGTTCATCAATGACCAGTTTGTTCCAGGGATCATTCATCAAGGCAAAAATTAATGTTCACTACCTGATATAACGAGTTTAACACAAAAAGAAGAACATCTGCATCTGAGCAAATTAACCCCTTCACCCAAGGGTGGTTTGCACGTTAATGACCGGGCCAATTTTTACAATTCTGACCACTGTCTCTTTATGAGGATATAACTCTGGAACGCTTCAACGGATCTTCGCGATTCTGAGAATGTTTTCTCGTGACATGTTGTACTTCATGGTAGTGGTAAAATTTCTTCAATGTAACTTGCGTTTATTTTTGAAAAAAACACAAATATGGCGAAAATTTTGAAAATTTTGCAATTTTCAAACTTTGAATTTTTATTCCCTTAAAACAGAGAAATATGTCACACAAAATAGTTAATAAATAACATTTCTCACATGTATACTTTACATCAGGACAATTTTGGAAACAAAATTTTTATTTCTTAGGAAGTTATAAGGGTTAAAAGTTGACCAGCAATTTCTCATTTTTACAACAAAATTTACAAAGCCATTTTTTTAGGGACCACCTCACATTTGAAGTCACTTTGAGGGATCTATATGGTAGAAAATGCCAAAAAGTGACACCATTCTAAAAACTGCACCCCTCAAGGTACTCAAAACCACAATCAAGAAGTTTATTAACCCTTCAGGTGCTTCACAGGAACTGAAGCAATGTGGAAGCAAAAAATTAACATTTTACTTTTTAGTCACAAAAATTGTCTATTACAAACATTTTTTTTATTTTCACAAGGGAACAAGGAGAAAATGGACTGATAAAGTTGTTGTGCAATTTCTCCTGAGTACGCCGATACCCCATATGTGAGGAAAAACCACTGTTTGGGCACGGCAGAGCTCGTAAGGGAAGGAGCTCCGTTTGACTTTTCCAAACCAAAATTGGCGGGAATTGAGATTGGACGCCATGTCGCATTTGGAGATTCCCTGATATGCCTAAACAGTGAAAAAACCCCCACATGTGACCCCATTTTGGAAACTAGACCCCCTAAGAAACTTATCTAGATGTGTGGTGAGCACTTTGAACCCCGAAGTGCTTCACGCAAGTTTATAATGTAGAGCCGTGAAGAAAAAAAATCATATTTTTTCCAAAAGCATGATGTTTTAGTCCCCAATTTGTTATTTTCCCAAGTGTAAGAGGAGAAATTGGATCACAAAAGTTGTTGTCCAACTTGTCCTGAGTATACTGATACCAATATGTGGGTGGGAACCACTGTTTGGGCACACGGCAGGGCTCGAAAGGGAAGGAGCGCCGTTTGACTATTCCAAACCAGAATTGGCTGGAATTGAGTACGGACGCCATGTCACGTTTGGAGTGCCCATGATGTGCCTAAACTGTGGATACCCCCCACATTTGACCCCATTTTGGAAACTAGACCCCCTAAGGAACTTATCTAGATGTGTGGTGAGCACTTTGAACCCCCAAGTGCTTCACGTAAGTTTATAATATAGAGCCGTGAAGAAAAAAAAATCATATTTTTTCCAAAAGCATGATGTTTTAGTCCCCAATTTGTTATTTTCCCAAGTGTAAGAGGAGAAATTGAATCACAAAAGTTGTTGTCCAACTTGTCCTGAGTACGCTGATACCCCATATGTAGGGGGGAACCACTGTTTGGGCGCACGGCAGGGCTCAAAAGGGAAGGAGCGCCGTTTGACTATTCCAAACCAAAATTGGCTGGAATTGAGAACGGACGCCATGTCGCGTTTGAAGAGCCCCTGATGTGCCTACTTTGATGGAATGGTCTGCGGGCGTCATGTTCCGTTAGCAGAGCCCCTCATGTGCCTAAACAGTGGAAACCCCCACAAGTGACCCATATTTTGCAAACTAGACCCCCTGAGCAACTTATCTAGGTGTGTGGTGAGAACTTTGAACCCCCAAGTGTTTCACTAAAGTTTATAATGCCCTGGCGTGAAAAAATAATAATTTTTTTTTCCACAAAAATGATATTTTAGTCCCCACTTTTTTATTTTCCCAAGGGTAAGAGGAGAAATTTGACACCAAAAGTTGTTGTCCAATTTGTCCTGAGTACACTGGTACCCCATATGTGGGAAAAAACTGTTTGGCACAAGTCGGGGCTCTGAAGGGAAGTCGTGACGTTTTGGAATGCAGACTGATGGAATGGTCTGTGGGCTCATGTTCCGTTTGCAGAGCCCCTGATGTGCCTAAACAGTAAAAAAAAAACACAAGTGACATAATTTTTGAAAGTAGACTCCCAATGAACTTTTCTAAATGTGCCCCCCTTCTGGAACTAATCTTTCCTGTAAAGTAAATTAGTAGTGCATGGAGGTGTGGTACAATTTGAAACAATCCTTCATACACAGGCCAGGTTTTTCAGGGCAGGTGTCGCATTGGTAAGTGGTGTCCTTGCGTATTCCCCTTTTGTGACACACTTGGCACCTTTTTTGCAGCTTACCTTTTTTTCCAGTTGGCGGGACAACCCCTGGAAATGCTGACCTGGTATGATACTTCAGTTCCGGAAGTACTGGGACCCGCTCTTTCCTGAGCGCCAAACATCAGGGCCTTAACCACTACCTCCTGAAACTGAAGGTACGTCGTATCGCTGTTGCGTGCACATCGTGACAGCAGGAAAGCGTTGAGCATTGCCATTTGGACGATGTGCACGGACAGCTTTTTGTACCACACCTTGGCCTTTCTCAAAGCACTGTACGGTTGGAGGAGTTGATCAGAGAGATCAACACCCCCCATGTATTTATTGTACCCCAGTACACAGTCCGGTTTGCGAAACTGTGTAGAGGTACCCTGTGCAGTGCTGAGGGCGCTGCCATCACCATGTATGGTGGTTAAGAGAAGGACATCCCTCTTGTCCTTGTACTTCACCACCAACAGGTGGTCGCTACATTGGGCTCTGCTCTCACCCTTTCTGAGCATCTGCCCAAGTAGCATCTTCGGGAGGCCTCTCTGATTTTTGCGGACAGTACCGCAGGCTGCGGTACCTTGCGCAGAGAGGGATTTGTAGAGTGGGACACTGGAATAAAAGTTATCGGTGTAAAGGTGATAACCTTTATCCAGCAGTGGGTGCACCAAATCCCACACAATTTTCCCACTCACTCCCAGGACGGAGGGACACTCAAGGGCGTTCAATCCTGGTGTCCTTTCCTTCGTAAACTCTAAAGCTGTAGATGTACCCTGAGGTACTCTCACACAGCTTGTAGAGTTTGATTCCGTACCTTGCCCTCTTGCTGGGCAGGTACTGGCGGAATAGGAGCCGTCCCTTAAAATGAACCAAAGACTCATCCACGCAGATGTCCCTTTGGGGCACGTACACTTCAGCAAACTTTTTGCTGAAGTGTTCGATGACCGGCCGAACTTTGAACAGACGGTCAAAGTTGGGGTCATCTTGTGGGGGACACTGTGCAATATCATTATAATGCAGGAATTTGTGGATGGCCTCAAAACGCGTCCGGCCCATGACCATTCGGAACAGTGGAGTGTTGTATAAAATATCAACACTGCAATATTGCCGAAGTTCTTGCTTCTTCAGGATCCCCATATGGAGGACCAGGCCCCAAAACTGCATCATTTCACCTGTGTCTACAGGAGACGAGTTGGATAATGATGGCACAGGGTTTTGCGCCAAAAATTGCAGAGCGTACAAATTATTTTGCTCCACCACGAGGTTAATAAAATCCTCAGAGAAAAAGACTTTGAAAAAGTCTATTTCTCGGAGGCCCGTGGTGTCAAACTTGATTCCTGATTCCACCACAAAATCAGGAATCAGTGGCTCGTAATTTTTGGGGGGCGGGGTCCATACGGGGTCCGAAGAGGGGTGCGCTGGTTCATTTTCAGGGGTGGGCGCTGCCTTATCTTCTGTCCTGGAGCGTCTGCATGGCAGTTCCGCAGGACCCGAGGAGGAAGATGAGGAGGAGGAGGAGGAAGAAGAAGAGGATGAATAATCTGAAAAGCAAAGAAATGTGGGATCCTCTCCCTCGCTATCAGTGTCGGAGGCAAGGAAAGCGTATGCCTCCTCCACTGAATAGCGCTGTTGGGAAGAACGTGACGAGCGGGACATTTTTTTTGTGAATGTGATGCTTTGTGTGTACTTTATTTATAACTATGTGTGTGTGTGGGGGGGATAGTGGTTGGTGCAAACTATTCTGAAAGGAAAAAGCTATAGAATGAAAGCGAATAGGGAAAAAATGGCTGTGAAAAAAAATTAAACGCAGGCACGAGCTCTGATAAGTGACCGGTGTCACTTATCAAAGTTCCGCGGCTGCTGGATGTGTGCACGGGAGTGGCGGAAAGGGGGTGAAAAAAAAAAAAAACGGCAGGCACGAGCTCTGATAAGTGACCGCTTCACTTATCAAAGTTCACGGCTGCTGGATGTGCGCACGGGAGTGGCGGAAAGGGGAGTGAAAAAAAAAAAACGGCAGGAACGAGCTCTGATAAGTGACCGGTGTCACTTATCAAAGTTCCGCGACTGCTGGATGTGCGCACGGGAGTGGCGGAAAGGGGAGTGAAAAAAAAAAAAACGGCAGGCACGAGCTCTGATAAGTGACAGTGTCACTTATCAAAGTTCCTGCGGCTGCTGGATGTAGCACGGGAGTGTGGAAAGGGGAGTGAAAAAAAAACGGCAGGCACGAGCTCTGATAAGTGACCGTTCACTTATCAAAGTTCCGCGGCTGCTGGATGTGCGCACGGGAGTGGCGGAAAGGGGAGTGGAAAAAAAAACGGCAGGCACGAGCTCTAATAAGTGACCAGTGTCACTTATCAAAGTTCCGCGGCTGCTGGATGTGTGCACGGGAGTGGCGGAAAGTGGGGTGAAAAAAAAAAAACGGCAGGCACGAGCTCTGATAAGTGACCGGTGTCACTTATCAAAGTTCCACGGCTGCTGGATGTGCGCACGGGAGTGGCAGGAAAGGGGAGTGAAAAAAAAAAACGGCAGGAACGAGCTCTGGTAAGTGACCGTGTCACTTATCAAAGTTCCGCGACTGCTGGATGTGCGCACGGGAGTGGCGGAAAGGGGAGTGAAAAAAAAACCGGCAGGCACGAGCTCTGATAAGTGACCGGTGTCACTTATCAAAGTTCCGCGCCTGCTGGATGTGTGCACGGGAGTGGCGGAAAGGGGAGTGGAAAAAAGCAAAAACGGCAGAACGAGCTCTGATAAGTGACCGGTGTCACTTATCAAAGTTCTGCGGCTGCTGGATGTGCGCACGGGAGTGACGGAAAGGGGAGTGAAAAAAGAAACACGGCAGGAACGAGCTCTGATAAGTGACCGGTGTCACTTATCAAAGTTCCGCGGCTGCTGGATGTGCGCATGGGAGTGTCAGAAAGGGGAGTGGAAAAAAAAAAACGGCAGGCTCGAGCTCTGATAAGTGACCAGTGTCACTTATCAAAGTTCCGCGGCTGCTGGATGTGCGCACGGGAGTGACGGAAAGTGGGGTGAAAAAAAAAAACGGCAGGAACGAGCTCTGGTAAGTGACCGGTGTCACTTATCAAAGTTCCGCGACTGCTGGATGTGCGCACGGGAGTGGCGGAAAGGGGAGTGAAAAAAAAAACGGCAGGCACGAGCTCTGATAAGTGACCGGTGTCACTTATCAAAGTTCCGCGCCTGCTGGATGTGTGCACGGGAGTGGCGGAAAGGGGAGTGAAAAAAAGCAAAAACGGCAGAACGAGCTCTGATAAGTGACCGGTGTCACTTATCAAAGTTCTGCGGCTGCTGGATGTGCGCACGGGAGTGACGGAAAGGGGAGTGAAAAAAGAAACACGGCAGGAACGAGCTCTGATAAGTGACCGGTGTCACTTATCAAAGTTCCGCGGCTGCTGGATGTGCGCATGGGAGTGTCGGAAAGGGGAGTGGAAAAAAAAAAACGGCAGGCTCGAGCTCTGATAAGTGACCAGTGTCACTTATCAAAGTTCCGCGGCTTCTGGATGTGCGCACGGGAGTGACGGAAAGTGGGGTGAAAAAAAAAAAACGGCAGGAACGAGCTCTGATAAGTGACCAGTGTCACTTATCAAAGTTCCGCGGCTGCTGGATGTGCGCACGGGAGTGACGGAAAGTGGGGTGAAAAAAAAAAACGGCAGGAACGAGCTCTGATAAGTGACCGGTGTCACTTATCAAAGTTCCGCGGCTGCTGGATGTGCGCACGGGAGTGACGGAAAGTGGGGTGAAAAAAAAAACGGCAGGCACGAGCTCTGATAAGTGACCGGTGTCACTTATTAAAGTTCCGCGGCTGCTGGAAGTGCGCACAGAGGGGAGTGCAAAAGAAAAACGAGCACGAGTGTTGATCGGTGAACTGCGTCACCAATCAACGCTCAGCGGCTGCTAAATGTGCGCAGAGGCGGCGCAAAAGGGGGTAAAAAGAGGGGGAGGGGGGAATGGGGGGATTGGGGTGGATCGGGCAGGGATCGGGGCTCAAAAACTCACGTTTGTAGTCTCTTCTTTCTTCTCTCTTCTTTCTTCAGCAGGAGTTGTGGTGTCACAGGCTACTGTGGCACCACAAGGCCCAGCACAGGAGGAGATCTGGTGTGTGACCACTCTCCAGGAATCCTCAGCAAGTGTGAGGACCCCTGCAGTGCGGTCACACAGGTCAGATCCAGTTTGCAGACAGGTCACAGAGCGGTCACATCACTGCTGTGACCTGTCATTGGTGGGATCGATGATCACATCAATCCCACCAATCAGAAGAGACCCTTGTTTTGCCGGTTACCAGGGACCGGCCTAGTAATCGGAACTCACTGCTACGATTCCTAGACAGGTCACCGGCAGGTCAACAAGCAGGGCACAGAGCGGTCACACCGCTGCTGTGCCCTGTGATTGGCACGATCGACGATAACATCGATCGCGTCAATCAGCAGCTGCAGGCCCTGCTGGGCCTGTCCTAGGCTCCGGCCTAGGATCGGTGCTATTACTGTACCGATCCAGGCAGGTACAGGCAGGGCACATCGTGGATACACCGCGGCTGTGCCCTGCGATTGTCGCGATCTATGTGATCGGTGATCGCGCCAATCCGGGGGGGGGGGTCTGGACGTTTCTAGGCCCAGGCCTAGGATCGAGTACATTGGTACTCGATCCTAGCCTGGGATCTCACTGTTTCAGCCCATCTGATTGGCTGAAACAGTGAGAAAGGCTGTGATTGGCTGTTCAGAATTGAACAGCCAATCACAGCGATCGGAAGTGAGGGTGGGCGGTGACAGACCCCGGGTGTTAGGGTTCGATTTCCCGCTGCTGCATAAGGGGAGTCCCGAACCCGTCCCGCTGCGGTCTCCCATTCATCTCCGGCCGCAGTGGAGCCTGCTCAGCAGAGACGTCGGTCGAGGCGTCTTGCCCACTCCTCTACTGTGCAGTGACTTGCTGCTGCCTTTCCTGGATCTGCTATTACAGCCAGTGCTGGAGCAGTCGTCTTTGAGACAAAGTCCTGCGTTTTCCCATCTGAGCATGCCCAGAGTGAGATCTCTCATTGGAGATCAGGGGTCACATGTTCAGGTGCTTCAGCGGCTCCTATTGGTCCGCCAGGAAGGTCATGTAGCTACGTTTGTTTGTAACAGCTTCTCATTGGTCCTTGTTCCTGGAAGGTCCTGTAGCTGTTGCTATAAAAGGGTAGCATGGCTGGGCCGCCATGCGCTAATATCAATCATTGTATGCTATGCGCCAGTGTGGTCATGTGTATGTGTGGATAGGGACCCGGCTGAAATAAGCCACTAGAATACCGACTTAATCGGTGAGGAGTTTGGTATGGTAGCTGGTCAGGGTCGGTGTCCTAGATGCCCTAGATTACCGGCATAACCGGTGAGGAGTTTGATTGCCGTATTCAGGGTCTGACGTTCAGACGCCATAGATTGCGGGTGACTCCCGCGAGGACATTAGCGCATGATCACGCTTTATGTGCGCTTAGCACTTAACTGTGTATCTGGGAGCCTTACAGGACACAGTGCTTTTTCTCAGCGGCCCTGTGACGTAACAGGGTTCGCTTTCAACGCTAGTCAGCGCCCTAGCGTGTTTTCTTTGCCACTCAGTTGTGTCTAGTGAGTGCACACACATCGCCATATAGCGTTGCGGCTCCTCTTCTAGCGGCTCTGTGGAGTAACAGAGTTCGCACTCATTGCCACAGCGCATTACGGCGTTTATGTTGGCAGCTCTGCGGGATAACAGAGTTTGCTTCTTGCGCCTTTTTGCCAGCAGCGGGCTTCGCCTGCATGGTGGACCCCGGGCTGCGAACGCACTTATTATTTATATTATTTTGTGCGTTCCGCCAGCCTTAACATAATATTAGCGCCACGGTCTGGCTGGTAAAATGGCAGACGACCAGCGTCTGCAGCGGTATATCCAGCAGCTGGAGGGTAGGTTGGCGACTCTAGAGCGCACAACCTCAGCGGTGGATGTTACCGCAGTCGCGGTTCAGGCTGCTAGTGTGGCCGCCGCCAGTTTGTCCTCTGCTACCCCTGCTCCGACTATTTCCCGCCTCCCACTTCCAGACAAGTTTACCGGTGACAGTAAACAATGTCGGGGTTTCGTCAGTCAGTGCTCCATACATCTAGAGCTTCTGGCTGCACGTTATCCCACGGAGCGGGCGAAAGTGGGTTTTATCATATCCCTTTTGTCGAGCAGGGCGTTGGAGTGGGCAACGCCGTTATGGGAGCGCGATGATCGTGTATTGCAGAGTGCTCCTCTCTTCTTGGACACTCTTAAACAGGTCTTTGGTTTTTTAGGACCTCGTGTCACCCACGATACGGCTCTTCAATTGTTGGCTATCACTCAGGGTTCATCCATGGTCAGCCAGTTTGCCGTCCAATTTCGGACTCTGGTCTCTGAGCTGGATTGGCCAGATAAAGTCCTTATACCCGTATACTGGAGGGGACTGGCAGACCATGTGAAGGACGCCTTGTCCACCAGGGAGATTCCTGCCACACTGGAGGAGCTCATTACCATATCTACCCGCATCGACCTTCGTTTTAACGAGCGGAGGTTGGAGCGGGCCCAGTGTAGGCAGAGGTTCCGGCTGGCGCCCACCTTCGCCAGACCTCTGGAATCTTCCATTCAGGCGTCCGATTCCCCTGAGGCCATGGAGATTTCTCGAGTGAGACCTAAGTCTCGGGCTGCTCGAGTATCTGTGACCTGTAATGCCTGCCAACAAATAGGGCATTATGCTAACAAATGTCCACGGCGGTCGGGAAACGACCGCGTCTAGTAACCATTGGAGGGGGTTCACTAGACACAGCAGTACACGCCTCCAAGTTGTCCTTTAGGGGGACAATCAATTTTGGCTCATCCACTTTAACAGTCACGCTTTGTGTGGATTCTGGAGCCGAAGGAAATTTCATGTCTTCTACCTTCGCTCTCCGCCACTCTATACCTCTGGTGATGCTCGCCAAACCCGTGACTGTTCGAGTAGTGAATGGGTCAACACTGCCTTCACCAATCACACATCAGACCATCCCTTTCACGTTGTCAATGTCACCTTCCCATCAAGATATTATCTCACTTTTAGTCATTCCCGAGGGAATAGACGAGATCTTGTTAGGGATGCCCTGGCTCCATTTCCATTCCCCACACATTGAGTGGAACTCTGGGAGGATATTGGGTTGGGGTGAGTCATGTAAAGGCAGATGTATGAGGGAATGCATTCAGGTGGCCACTACAGAGATGCCCGCAGATCTTACTTCTCTTCCTAATTACTATTGGTCATATGCAGACGTATTCTCCAAAAAGGCTGCAGAAGTCCTTCCACCTCACCGTCCCTATGACTGTCCTATTGACCTCTTGCCTGGAGCAGAACCTCCTCAGGGACGGGTCTATCCCCTTTCTCTCCCGGAGACGGAGGCTATGTCCCAATATATCCAGGAGAACTTGGCAAGAGGATTCATTAGGAAGTCAGTGTCACCTGCAGGGGCGGGGTTCTTCTTCGTGCAGAAGAAGAACGGAGAGTTACGTCCATGCATCGATTACAGGGGTCTTAATGCCATCACCGTTAAGAATAAATACCCGTTGCCCCTAATTTCTGAGCTATTTGATAGGCTACGGGGGGCAAGGATATTTACGAATTTAGATCTGCGGGGTGCTTATAACCTGATACGCATCCGTGAGGGGGGACGAATGGAAGACGGCTTTTAATATCAGGGACGGGCACTATGAATATCTGGTGATGCCCTTCGGGCTCTGTAATGCCCCAGCCGTCTTCCAAGACTTTGTTAATGACATCTTCCGGGATATGCTCTCCACCTCAGTCGTAGTCTATCTGGATGATATTCTCATCTTTTCCCCAGATATTGACTCCCACCGGAGAGATGTTTGCAGAGTCTTCGACCTCCTACGGGCAAATTCCCTCTACGCAAAGTTGGAGAAATGTGTGTTTGAGCAGGAGTCCTTAACTTTTCTGGGCTATATCATCTCCGCCCAGAGATTGGCTATGGATCCTGCCAAACTACAAGCGGTGATGGACTGGCAAGAACCCCATTCTCTAAAGGCGGTGCAGCGCTTTATGGGGTTCATTAATTACTACCGCCAGTTTATTCCTCACTTCTCAACTTTGGTAGCTCCCGTGGTTGCCCTCACCAAAAAGGGAGCTAATCCCAAATTGTGGTCTGAAGAGGTCTCCAAGGCCTTCACGTCTATTAAGTCCCATTTCGCTAGCGCTCCCATCCTACATCGCCCCGATGTTGATAAGCCATTTATATTGGAGGTGGATGCCTCGTCCGTTGGTGCTGGAGCAGTCCTCTTCCAAAAGGATGCTCAAGGTCGGAAGCATCCATGCTTCTTTTTCTCCAAGACCTTCACACCAGCGGAGAGGAATTATTCCATCGGGGACAGGGAGTTGCTAGCAATGAAGTTAGCCTTCTCGGAGTGGAGACATCTGTTGGAGGGGGCTCGCTTTCCCTTCCAAGTCTTCACGGATCACAAAAATTTGGTATATCTTCAGACAGCCCAGCGGCTTAATTCTCGCCAGGCCAGATGGTCCTTGTTCTTCTCCCGGTTTCATTTCACACTGCATTTCCTCTCGGGAGAGAAGAACATTTGTGCCGACGCTCTCTCTCGCTCTGTGGTGTCCTCGGAGGAGGAGGTGGAGGAGCCTCGGCTTATCGTCCCTACAGAGAGCCTGAGAACAGTGGCCCCGGTTTCGCTAGAGTCTGTGCCCCCAGGCAAGACTTTTGTGCCTACCAATTTGCGACCGGAGGTACTCTCTTGGGCACATTCGTCCAGGGTGGGTGGACACTTTGGGACAAAGAGGACATCAGAATTGCTGGCGAGGACATACTGATGGCCGCATATGGTCCGTGACGTTGGGGACTATGTTCGGGCGTGTGTCTCCTGTGCCAAGAATAAGTCTCCACGACAACGGCCAGCTGGGTTACTTTACCCTTTGCCGGTGGCATACAGGCCCTGGGAGATGGTTGGGATGGACTTTGTGGTGGGCTTGCCCAAGTCTCGGGGTTGCACCATCATTTGGGTAATCACCGACCATTTTTCCAAAATGGTGCATTTGGTGCCGCTTCCACGGTTACCTTCTGCACGGGCTCTGGCAGCGTTGTTCGTTAGGCACATCTTCCGTCTACACGGCATGCCGGACAAAATTGTCAGTGACCGAGGTCCCCAGTTTGCGTCTCGGTTCTGGAGACAGCTTTGTCGTTTACTCAGTATTGAGTTAAATCTCTCTTCAGCGTATCATCCTGAGACGAATGGGTTGGTAGAGAGGGCCAACCAGACCTTGGTCACCTATCTACGACATTTTGTCTCTGCCAGGCAGGATGATTGGGCATCCTTGCTACCATGGGCTGAGTTTGCATTAAACAATGCTGGGGCTGACTCCACCGGACAGACTCCTTTCCTTCTGAACTACGGTCAGCATCCGCGGGTTCCGGTGCCCATGCCCGTGTCTTCCGCCGACTCCAGGGTGGCAGACTGGGCTGTGGAGGCACGGGACATTTGGGACCGTACCCAGGATGCCATTCAGGCGTCCAAGGAGAGGATGAGGTCCTCCGCCGACGCACATCGGCGCCCCGCTCCAACATTTGCTCCTGGGGACTTGGTGTGGCTCTCCGCCCGTAACATCAGGCTGCGAGTTGAGTCCACTAAGTTGGCACCCTGCTACCTGGGTCCTTTCAAGGTCCTCGAGCAGGTTAACCCTGTGGTATACCGTTTGGCTCTTCCACCACGCCTGGGTATCTCCGACACCTTTCATGTATCCCTCCTGAAACCCGTGCTCATGTCCCGGTTTTCTGAGTCATCTGCCGGGACATCGGGTTCATCTACGGATGACCATGAGGTGAACGCCATCGTAGGGTGTAAGGTGGTACGGGGCAAAAAGTTTTATTTGGTGGACTGGAGGGGCTATGGGCCTGAGGATAGGTCTTGGGAGCCTGCCGAGCATATTCACGCTCCGCAGCTCATCGCTGCCTTTGAGCGCAGCGAGGCCCAAAGAAGGGGGGGCCCTAGGAGGGGGGGTAATGTTAGGGTTCGATTTCCCGCTGCTGCACAAGGGGAGTCTCGAATTTGTCCCGCTGCGGTCTCCCATTCATCTCCGGCAACAGTGGAGCCTGCTCAGCAGAGACGTCGGTCCAGACGTCTTGCCCACTCCTCTACTGTGCAGTGACTTGCTGCTGCCTTTCCTGGATCTGCTATTATAGCCAGTGCTGGAGCAGTCGTCTTTGAGACAAAGTCTTGCGTTTTCCCATCTGAGCATGCCCAGAGTAAGATCTCTCATTGGAGATCAGGGGTCACATGTTCAGGTGCTGCAGCGGCTCCTATTGGTCCGCCAGGAAGGTCATGTAGCTACGTTTGTTTGTAACAGCTTCTAATTGGTCCTTGTTCCTGGAAGGTCCTGTAGCTGTTGCTATAAAAGGGTAGCATGGCTGGGCCGCCATGCGCTAATATCAATCATTGTATGCTATGCGCCAGTGTGGTCATGTGTATGTGTGGATAGGGACCCGGCTGAAATAAGCCACTAGAATACCGACTTAATCGGTGAGGAGATTGGTATGGTAGCTGGTCAGGGTCGGTGTCCTAGATGCCCTAGATTACCGGCATAACCGGTGAGGAGTTTGATTGCCGTATTCAGGGTCTGGCGTTCAGACGCCATAGATTGCGGGTGACTCACACGAGGACATTAGCGCATGATCACGCTTTATGTGCGCTTAGCACTTAACTGTGTATCTGGGAGCCTTACAGGACACAGTGATTTTTCTCAGCGGCCCTGTGACGTAACAGGGTTCACTTTCAACGCTAGTCAGCGCCCTAGCGTGTTTTCTTTGCCACTCAGTTGTGTCTAGTGAGTGCGCACACATCGCCATATAGCGTTGCGGCTCCTCTTCTAGCGGCTCTGTGGAGTAACAGAGTTCGCACTCATTGCCACAGCGCATTACGGCGTTTATGTTGGCAGCTCTGCGGGATAACAGAGTTTGCTTCTTGCGCCTTTTTGCCAGCAGCGGGCTTCGCCTGCACGGTGGACCCCGGGCTGCGAACGCACTTATTATTTATATTATTTTGTGCGTTCCGCCAGCCTTAACACCGGGATGCCGACGCCATCTTTCCTGAGGTAAGATAGCGTCGGAATTTTAATGCGATCACCGCAACTTAAGTCGCGATGTCGCATTAAAGGGCTGGACGTACTATGCCGTCCCTGGTCATACGGGCCCAGGTACCATGGACGGGATAGTACGTCTGATTGCAGTAAGGGGTTAAACATTGACAAATCCCCTCAGCCAAGATGGCATTCATCCACAGATACTGAGGGAGATGAGGTTAGTAATTAACATACCACTGTATCTCATATTCTTAGACTCTCTTGTTTCAGGGATGGTGCCAGTAGTGTGCAAAGTTTTTGATGGCATTATAAGAGATGACCTGCAGAAATATATTTTAGACAATAATACAATTGACAACCAGCATGGATTCATGAAAGATAGGTCAGTGGAAGTGCATTGAGCAGCAGGGTGGTTTGCTATTGAAGGAAACATTTTTTTTTTCGTTAAATCTTCTGCTTCAGCGAATGTGAGTGAGCTGAGTGTGACCGGAGCGTAAGGTGGTAAGTGTGTGACTTGAGATTCAGTGACTTTGGATTCAGGGAGTTTCCAAGGGAGGAATTACTGAATTGCTGTTATATTTTATTAATACATTTTATTTATTTTACTTATCTTTTCTGTCTGGTGAAATCCCCATTAGGAATGTGCTCCACTATTGCCAATGCCATCTTGGGTAGAACAAACAAGATGTATAACTATGTGCTTAATTGTAAAACATTGGGCAAAACTGTCACTGAAAAAGACCTGGGTGGATGGGTGGACGACAAACTCACATTTAGTGGCCAGTGTCAGGCAGCTGCTGCAAAGGCAAATAAAATAATGGGTTGCATTAAAAGAGGCATAGATGCTCATGAGGAGAACATAATCTTACCGCTATACAAGTCACTAGTGCGACCACACTTAGAATACTGTGTACAGTTCTGGTCTCCAGTGTATAAGAAAGATATAGCTGAACTGGAGCGGGTGCAGAGAAGAGCGACCAAGGTTATTAGAGAACTGGGGGTCTGCAATACCAGAACAGGTTATTACACTTGGGGTTATTTAGTTTGGAAAAAAGAAGGCTTAGGGGTGATCTTATTACAATGCATAAATATATGAGGGACAGTACAGAGACCTTTCTAATGATCTTTTTACTATTAGACCTGTGACGGGGACAAGGGGGCATCCTCTACGTCTGGAGAAAAGAAGGTTTAGTCATAATCACAGATGCAGATTCTTTACTGTAAGAGCAGTGAGACTATGGAACTCTCTGCTGTCTAATGCTGTAATGAGTGATTCCCTACTAAAATGTAAGAAGGGACTGGATGCCTTTCTTGAAAAGTATAATATTACAGGTTATATACACTAGTTTCCTAGATATTGCGTTGATGGACTTACGATACGATACAATACACTTTATTGATCCCGGGGGGAAATTACAGTATTACAGCAGCAATACAAACAGCAGTACATAAAATATTAGGACACAAATCTTGCACAGGTATTCCAACATTACATAATAAATAAAAGTGGGTAGTTCAGGTGTATATAAGACAATGTTAATTGACATTAGTACACCAGCCATCAGTCATTATCTTCTACCACCCTTAGGAAATGATTATACATCCCCATAGCAGTAGGTACAAACGATTTCCTGAATTTCTCCTTCTTGCACCTTAGTAGGATTAGACGGCTGCTGAATGTGCTCTTCTGCTTCAAGAACAGCTCATATAGTGGGTGTGTATTATTGTTCATTATAGCCCTACACTTCTTCTGAATTCTATCCTCCAATACCTCCTCAAAAGAGTCAAGATGGAGGCCAATAGCTGCACTTGCCTTCTTGATAAGTTTGTTGAGCTTATTAGCGTCAGCTACTCGCACACTACTGCCCCAGCAAATGATAGCAAAAAAGATGGCGCTTGCTACAACGGACTGGTAGAACATCTCCAGCATTTTACTGCACACATTGAACGACCTAAGCTTCCGCAGAAAGTACAGTCTGCTCATTCCCTTCTTGTAAACCTTTTCTGTATAACACCTCCAATCAAGTTTACTGTCAAGGTGAACCCCCAAATATTTGTAGCTCTCAACCATCTCCACCTCCTGGCCAACAATGGTGATTGGTAAGTAATCCTCCTTTTCCTTCTATAACTCACCACTAGTGTTGAGCGATACGATACCGCAAGTATCGGGTATCGGCCGATATTAGCTCTATCGGCCTTTCAATACTTTGTTTCGATATTTTCCATATATCGTATACCGGAATCGGAAGTTCCCATAATTCTTTGAGAGGCAATGTGATTTTAGTCAGCCAATGAGGAATCCTAAGAAGTGTGGGCACATCCTGTACTGCTGCGGTCATGTTAACTAATGGCATGGCTGTGATTGGATGCTGAAATGATGTCAGAATGCACTATAAAAGGCGCCGCCGCCATTTTAGCGTCACTGTGCTGTGAATTCAGTTAGGGACAGAACGCTGCTGTGCTGACTCTGAGGGACAGTTAGAGATTGCGATTTAGTGTAGTGTGCTTCAGGCAGGCTAGCACCAACTGCTGTGTAAAGCTTCCTTTTGCCTGCAGTGTTGTTTTTATTTTTTGAGTGCACATCACGCTCCAGTTACTGTTCAAGCACTGCTGCTTGTACTCTGCTGAGCGTGTCTCAGTGCCTCATCCTTTTCATTTCTCTCCAATTGGTTCTGCTCCATTCCATTTAAAATAAATATAATCTATTAGTGTGACGCGCTTCCATCCGTATCCAATACATTGGTTGCAAACACTATAGAAGTAGACAAAGGAGTAGCCTTTCACAGATTGTGAACAGTTGTGTTTCAGTGTTCACTTCAGTCTGTGTTTTTTATTTTTTGAGTGCACATCACGCTCCAGTTACTTGTTCAAGCACTGCTGCTTGTACTCTGCTGAGCGTGTCTCAGTGCCTCATCCTTTTCATTTCTCTCCAATTGGTTCTGCTCCATTCCATTTAAAATAAATATAATCTATTAGTGTGACGCGCTTCCATCCGTATCCAATACATTGGTTGCAAACACTATAGAAGTAGACAAAGGAGTAGCCTTTCACAGATTGTGAACAGTTGTGTTTCAGTGTTCACTTCAGTCTGTGTTTTTTATTTTTTGAGTGCACATCACGCTCCAGTTACTTGTTCAAGCACTGCTGCTTGTACTCTGCTGAGCGTGTCTCAGTGCCTCATCCTTTTCTTTCTCTCCAATTAGTTCTGCTCCATTCCATTTAAAATAAATATAATCTATTAGTGTGACGCGCTTCCATCCGTATCCAATACATTGGTTGCAAACACTATAGAAGTAGACAAAGGAGTAGCCTTTCACAGATTGTGAACAGTTGTGTTTCAGTGTTCACTTCAGTCTGTGTTTTTTATTTTTTGAGTGCACATCACGCTCCAGTTACTTGTTCAAGCACTGCTGCTTGTACTCTGCTGAGCGTGTCTCAGTGCCTCATCCTTTTCATTTCTCTCCAATTGGTTCTGCTCCATTCCATTTAAAATAAATATAATCTATTAGTGTGACGCGCTTCCATCCGTATCCAATACATTGGTTGCAAACACTATAGAAGTAGACAAAGGAGTAGCCTTTCACAGATTGTGAACAGTTGTGTTTCAGTGTTCACTTCAGTCTGTGTTTTTTATTTTTTGAGTGCACATCACGCTCCAGTTACTTGTTCAAGCACTGCTGCTTGTACTCTGCTGAGCGTGTCTCAGTGCCTCATCCTTTTCATTTCTCTCCAATTGGTTCTGCTCCATTCCATTTAAAATAAATATAATCTATTAGTGTGACGCGCTTCCATCCGTATCCAATACATTTGTTGCAAACACTATAGAAGTAGACAAAGGAGTAGCCTTTCACAGATTGTGAACAGTTGTGTTTCAGTGTTCACTTCAGTCTCTGCGTAATAACCACACTTAGGCCTTATAACTTTTCTGACTTTCTTTATCAATCTACCAAGATGAAGAAGTCAGTGAGTAAGGCACGTGGTCGTGGCCGTGGAGTTTCAGCAGGGAGAGGACGTGGGGATTCTGTGGCTGCTGCCGCCCTCAGTGACACAGCATCCACCATTTATCCCCGTGAGCGTTCCTTTATGCGCACTTTGGTAGGAGCTCGGCGTGCCCCCCTGCTGCGGGAAGAACAAATTGAAGCCGTTGTTGGTTGGATGGCAGCCAATGCATCGACTTCAATTCCTTCCACCTCCTCTCAGGAACACAACACTGTTGAGCAACCATCTGTCTGTTCACCGCCTGTCAAATTGGCCAGGCAGTCAGAGAGTTCTGTACAGGAGCCAGCTGAGTCTCTGCTTCTGTTCTCAGAATCTGTTGGCTCGCAAACACGGGCACAGGCAAGCAGCATTCTGCAATTTGAAGAAGAGGGAGTATGCAGTGATGCGCAACAGCTGTGTCTCTCTCAATCTGAAGAGGCGGGTGAGCCAGTGCCGATGGACAGCACACCGCAGAACGCATCTCATGATGATGATGAGACTCAGGTGCCAGGTTTTGTGGAGCATGGTGCTGCCCAGACCATCCAACAGCAGCAGGTGTTGGAAGAGGGTAGTGGAGATGATGAAGTCCGAGACCCAACATGGCGTGAGCAACAGGAAGGTGGTGGGAGCAGCTCTGAGGAAGAGATTGGCCCAACGGTACAAAGAGGAAGGAGAGGTAGGCTGCAGACTCGCTTGCCTGTAGCCTCCAGTTTGGCACGTGTTGGGAGCAGTTCTCTTACAAATGTCAAAATTGGCGCTCCCATGACTTGCACTGCGTGGTCCTTTTTTGACAGACTTGTAGATGATATTTGCTATGTTCAATGCAAGCTGTGTAAGCAAAAAGTTAAAAGAGGTAAAAATATCAGTAACCTGAATACCACAAATATGTGGAAACATGTACGGACAAAGCACGTAGCTGAGTTACAAAGACACACTGGAGATGTAGGCCAACCTACAGCAGCACCTACATCTTCAGGTCGTGTTGGAGCCTCTACCTCCAGCTCACACACACCTGGTTCGGCTTCCTCACAGGATCTCCATGGAAGAACCTCGGTCACTGTTGTTCATAGACAAACTGTTATTCCACCCACAGCAGCAAGTTCACAGTCATCGTCACACTCCCAGACCACAAAACAGCCATCGGTACCACAGGCATGGGATAAAAGACGGCCATACTCGGCAAACCATCCACGAACACAGGCTCTGAATGCTGGCATTGCAAAACTCCTGTCCCTTGAAATGCTGTCATTCAGGCTGGTGGAGACTGACAGTTTCAGGAACTTAATGGCATTGGCAGTCCCACAATATAATGTGCCAAGCCGATTTTATTTCAGCAGGCAAGCCCTCCCTGCTCTGCAAAAACATGTCGAGGGAAACATTACACATGCGCTACTAAACGCCGTCAGTAGCAGGGTCCACCTGACCACCGATGCGTGGACCAGTAACCATGGCCTTTCCCTCACTGCCCATTGGGTCAATGTTGTGGAGCCGGGTACAGATCTTGCCAGTGGCGCTGTACGTGTTCTGCCAACTCCAAGGATTGAAAAACCCTATATACCAGACGTGGATAAAGACCAGAGGACCCAAGTGGACCTAATCAATAACAATGAATACACATTCTCTGAAAAAATTATAAAGATGCTAATAATATTCTATAAAAAATAAAAATAAAAAAGAAGAATCCGAAATGTGACAAGAAAATGTGTAATCTTTATTAGACAATGTTGTACATGAAACAATAATTAATAAAAACATATAAAAAATAAAATAAGATGGCTGACAGCAGATGTAATAGCCCAGGTAATACAGACAGGCTCAGATTAAATACCAGGGGTTGTGAATAAATGAATCCACACAAAAAAATGTGTAATAAATCATTAACATGTGCACAGTATATATAGTCTCAATGCGCTACATGAAAAATACTATTAGTGTGAATATATCCTCAGTGCATATCAAACTTAAAACACCACTGTGTGAACATAATAGACTAGTGCAATGCAACATCAGGAACGTGTTGAAGTACAAAAACGTAATTACACCAACCAAGGACCATGTGGAAAGTGTCCGCTACCTGTGAGCCTGGATGGGATGCTGACAGCCAGAAAAGAACGCGCCCCGACGCGCGTTTCGGTATTGATAACATTCGTCAGGGGGATGTGTATGGTTTGTGACTTAAGCCTTTAAATAATGCCTTAATAAAGTCAGCTGGTGAATCACCGGCGCATCTTGGCAAGCGGAAGACCGGAAGTCATCATAGCGACCGACGTCACATGACCTGGCGAAACCGGAAGTGCCGGACCGCCAGGACATGTATAGACGCCGTCGCCATGCGACCATCCCGTCCCCGCCTCACCGACATGCGCACATCACCGCTGCATTATATAAGTATATGTCTCTCCTGTACGGTACTAGCCATCCAAAAACTGTGCAAAATGCTGTGCATACAATAGCAGATTATTTGTACAATTAAATAATTGCATCAGTGAATAAATATAACAAATCTAATAATTGACGACAATAGGATGATAACTATTTAACTGTGCATACAATGAAAATATAATCTAAGTAACAATTGAGACATATCGCAATCAATAAAAAGTGAGTGTATAACTATTGTTATACTGTGCATACAGATGAAAAATAAATAATTACATAAGTGAACAAATTATGAGACAATAATTCCGCAAATCAAATAGAACATGGGACAATGAAAATTCACCATAGTGCAGAAAAACTATATGAACAAATATGACATAATTGTTGTAAGATGCACACTTTAATCCAATCCAGAAGGCCATTCGTACAAAATGCTGGAATATAAACTAAAATGAGATAAAAATAAAAAATTAATAAAAAGACCTAACAAAAACCACACATATATGGAACAAATATATAAAATACAGAACAATGAGACACACTTAAAATAAAAATGTTATAAAAAGGGTACAAATGAGAGACACTCATTGAGGCCAAGTGGAGACACCGTGTTCAGTGTCCATGTCCACCTGGCCTCAAGTTGAGATAGACGTTTACTGATGTTACCTCCTCTATTATTGACAACCAAAAGATCTATCCCCGAGACCTTCAGTTGAGAATAATCACAGTCATGATATAACTTAAAATGTCTGGGGATAGTTTTTAACATTGACATATCCTCAACCTCGGCTGCTGCCTTAATGCCCAGTACGTGTTCTCGTACCCTAATTTTCAGTTGTCTGGTGGTCAGACCAACGTATTTTAAATTACATGGGCATTCAGCCAAGTATATTACAGCCGAGGATGTGCAAGTAATGTTCTGTTTTATTTCAAAGTGATGGGAATTATCAAAGTTATCAAAACAGTTCGTCTTAACAACATTGGGGCACGCCACACATGACCCACAAGGTTTGCACCCACCCTTATTTAAAGATTTCATTTGCGGATTCTTGATGAAATGACTCTTCACCAATCTGTCTTTCAAATTCTGGGACCTCCTAAATGTCATGTGTGGCCTGTCCCCAATGTATCTCGACAAAACTGGATCTACCTTCAGTATATCCCAATGTTGATTCAAACATTGCCTCAACTTATCACTTTGTCCACTGAATTGTGCAATAAAACGTACCACGTTTGTTTCGTCTCTCGATTGTTTAGTATATAGGGCATCATGGCGAGTACTGTGTTTAGCTCTATTGAAAGCCCTTTTTATGGACCTCCTACTGTACCCTCGTTCTAAAAACCTCTCTTTCAATAGAACTGCTTGCTGTAAAAAATCTTCGTCTCTGGAACAGATTCGTCTTAAGCGTAGAAATTGTCCTATAGGGACAGAGTTTACCAAGGACCTCGGATGAGAAGAAGTTGCGTGAACCAGAGCATTCACCGCCGTCTTTTTCCTAAAGAGGACTGTTTGAAGACAGCCATTTGTGTCCTTCATTATACGGACATCCAAAAACTCAATTGTGTTAGTATGATAAGAAAATGTAAAATGCATGTTGATACTGTTAGTATTCAAACCCGCGATGAATTCAGTCAACCCTCAATGGAACCTTGCCAAATAAAAAATAAATCATCTATGTAGCGTGTCCAAAATGGGACACGCTCCATAGACTCCGTACAGTCAGAGGAGAAAAGGTCCCTCTCCCACAGTCCAAGGAACAGGTTGGCATACGACGGGGCGAAGGAAGGAATATTATTAACATCTTTATAATTTTTTCAGAGAATGTGTATTCATTGTTATTGATTAGGTCCACTTGGGTCCTCTGGTCTTTATCCACGTCTGGTATATAGGGTTTTTCAATCTTTCGGATGGTCTGCCATCTCACTTCTCTTGGATCATTGGTATTACCTTGCTAGTTATTCACATGTGTACAAGTTTATAATTATTATATTATACTATACATTAAGGGTATTTTTTATTGCAAGCTATACCAGTTTTTCTTGTTCATCTTCAACTCCAAGGATTGCAGGAATCCAGTCTGTACACATTGATTCCTCCTCCTACTCCAGTTTCCTCAGAATCATCGCTGCACGAGCCGTCACGGTATACCTCCACATGGACCCGTGAACGCTTACCTGTTGCGACCGATATGAGCACAGCCGTGGCCAAACGTCAACAGGCCGTCCTGAAATGAATTTCCATGGGGAATCGAAGCCACACAGCGCAGGAGCTCTGGGATGCCATCAAGCAGGAGAGCGACGTGTGGTTTTTGTCAGCTAATCTCCAGCCAGGCTTGGTAGTGTGTGACAATGGCCGAAATCTGGTGGCAGCTCTGGGCCTTGGCAACCTCACTCACATACCATGTCTGGCACATGTGCTCAACTTGGTCGTGCAGAGTTTTTTGAGGGACTATCCGGATCTTGATGCACTGCTGCACAAGGTCCGCCTAGAGTGCGCTCACTTGCGACGTTCCAGCATGGCCAGATCGCGCATTGCAGCTCTGCAAGTCAGATTTCGCCTTCCTGAACATCGCATCATATGTGACGTACCCACCAGGTGGAATTCCACGTTACATATGTTGGAGCGGTTGTGTGAGCAGCAGCCAGCAGTAATGGAGTATCAGCTGCAACAGGCGCAATCAACTCGCAATTTGCGCCGTTCACACTTCACCACTACTGAGTGGGCCTCTATGAAGGACATCTGCGACGTTTTGCGTGCGTTTGATGTCTCAACGCGGATGGCGAGTGCAGATGATGACTAGTCAGCATGACTGTCCCCCTTATCTGCCTGCTTCAGAAATCACTGAAAGCACTAAAGGAAGAGGTTTTGGAAGAGGTGGAGGATGAGGAGTCACAAATTCAATTACCTTCAGGACAGTCAGCGCAATGTGGTTCCTCACAAAGGGCTGGGCAGGGCTCACTTTGTGAGGAGGATGAGGAGGAGGAGTCAATGGAGGAGGAAGAAATCCCTACAGAGGGAGGTACACAACGCTCTAGTCAGTATGTAGAGCGAGGGTGGGGTGATGCAGAGGAGGCAGAGATGACGCCTCTTCCAGAGGACAGCCATTGTTGGCCAGATTTCATGCTTCAGTGCCTGAGAAACGACCGCCGCATCGCCCACATTCTCACCACGTCAGATTATTGGGTGTACACCCTCCTAGACCCTCGCTACCGGGACAACTTACAAACCCTCATCACACCGGTGAACCGGACCGTAAAATGCAGGAGTACCAAGACACACTGGTGCAATCCATACTGTTGTACATTCCAGCCGAGAGAGCTGCTGCTGCTACTGCTTTACAAAGCAGCTCTGTGCGTCGAGGCAGTGTAGCCACCTCTACAACAAGAGGGAGCACAAGCAGCGCCTCTGCACAGGGCAAGAGCTGTATGTTACAAATGTGGCGAAGTTTTGTGACAGCGCCAGCAAGGTCTACACCATCCGAGATGGCTCCAGTCACCAGGAAGAAACGTTTCCGTAAGATGGTGACAGACTACTTGGCTTTCCCTCTAAGTGTACTCCCAGATGCCTCTTCCCCTTTCAAATTTGGGTCTCTAAGTTGGATACATGGCCAGAGCTTAGCCAGTATGCATTGGAGGTGCTTGCTTGCCCTGCTGCCAGTGTATTATCTGAGCGCGTCTTTAGTGCTGCAGGTGGTGTACTAACAGACCGTCGCATGCGACTATCCTCAGAGAATGTAGACCGGCTTACTTTTCTGAAAATGAACAAGGCATGGATCTCACCTGAATTTGCCTGTCCGTTTTCAGATTAAATAACTGTTTGGCAACGTTTTCCATGTCTCCTGTTATGTTCATCTTTCTACCACCTGAACACTACTCCCTGGGCTACAACACCGCCATTTGTTGCTCGTAAGTAATTGCCAGGGGTACTGACTCCTGGCCAGCCTGGTTACAGCACGACAGCTGTTTCCTGGCAGTGTGAACGTCAATTATCCTCCAATAAGTTGTGCTGTCGTGTTGCATTCGGGTTAGCCGACTCTATGGTGCCTGCAGTTTAGGTGCTTCCTATGTGTGCTGTGGGATATGTAAATAAAGGCTGTTTCCATTGTGACAATATGACAAGCACCCACTGTAGGACTGTGTGATTCGGTAACTGCGGACGGCTTGCGTCCTGTCAACTTACATTTTCATGGTGCGTTCTGCTACCCGTCCGGGGTCCAGTACCGTCAACTGGTTCTCCCCAGTGCCTTTGGCCTAGGTGCCTCTATCTCCGTATCCGAGTTCCACCAATGTCTGCTGGTCCTTGGTAGTGCTTTGGAGCACAGGTACCTCCTGCTTAGTAACCGTGTCACAGTAACGTCAGCTGGTACTCGGTTGTGACATTGCCTCTTTTCCTTCTGCTACCCGTCCGGGGTCCAGTACCGTCAACTGGTTCTCCCCAGTGCCTTTGGCCTAGGTGCCTCCATCTCCGTATACGAGTTCCAGCAATGTCTGCTGGTCCTTGGTAGTGCTTTGGAGCACAGGTACCTCCTGCTTAGTAACCGTGTCACAGTAACGTCAGCTGGTACTCGGTTGTGACATTGCCTCTTTTCCTTCTGCTACCCGTCCGGGTCCAGTACCGTCAACTGGTTCTTCCCAGTGCCTTTGGCCTAGGTGCCTCCATCTCCGTATACGAGTTCCAGCAACGTCTGCTGGTCCTTGGTAGTGCTTTGGAGCACAGATACCTCCTGCTTAGTAACCGTGTCACAGTAACGTCAGCTGGTACTCGGTTGTGACATTGCCTCTTTTCCTTCTGCTACCCGTCCGGGGTCCAGTACCGTCAACTGGTTCTCCCCAGTGCCTTTGGCCTAGGTGCCTCCATCTCCGTATACGAGTTCCAGCAACGTCTGCTGGTCCTTGGTAGTGCTTTGGAGCACAGGTACCTCCTGCTTAGTAACCGTGTCACAGTAACGTCAGCTGGTACTCGGTTGTGACATTGCCTCTTTTCCTTCTGCTGCCCCTCCGGGTTCCAGCACAGTCAGCTGGTCCTCGTTACTTCCATTGTCTCTTGTTCCATCTGATACCCGTCCGGGTTCCAGTAACGTCAGCTGGTTCTCGGAAATTAGACGACCTTAAGGACCACCCAGAAGAAGATGACGACAACAAGGACGACGAGCATGAAGCCAACCAGCCTGAACACCATCACAAAGAAAAAATAAAAATTACCCAGAAGAAGATCACCAACAGGACAAAGAAGGTTAAGACAAACTACAAGATACAGAACAAGAGACAGAAGAACAATAAGCAGAAGATCAAAAAGCAGAAGAACATGAAGTATAAGACCAAAATGAAGAGCAAAATATATGCTCTAAATTCTAAGCAGAAGAAGACTAAGCAGTGTATGGGGTGAGTCCATTCCTCCTCGTGGTGCCCCTGGAAAATGCCTGCTGCTGCAGGCTAAACTGAACACGGACAAATACTGTTGTAATTTAAATCTTTTGTGACAGCAAGAACGGAAGGATGAAAAATTCATACTTTTACAGATTACAAGTACAGGAATCTCTGTCACAAATAAGAATATGATGAAGAAGATGAAGAGGAAGAAGATGAAGAATTTGAATATGAAGAAGATTAATAGTTTAATAATAACAATATGAGTAATGTAAACAAAAACATGAATAGCAAGAAGTTTAAGAAGAAGATTAAGAAGGTGAAGATGAAGAATAATTTGATGAGAAAGATGATGCTGCTGAAGATTATGAAGGAGAAAGTGTGGCACTGGCAAAAGTTAAAAAGGTGAAGAGCATGGAAGTTGTGAAACATACATATTTGCCAAAATAGAAAAAGGTTAACAACATTGTCAATTTGTTCGTCAATCCAAACGTATTTCCAAAAAAAAAATATATTAATGCTATTCCAATGCATTGGGTTAAACATGTATGCCTTTATTGTCTCCTCAACCTCCCCCAATACATTCTACATTATCTTTGTTGTTTTCCTTCATGTACAATTAACCAACAAGGCAAGAATGGTTTTTTTTAATGTCGATATTTGGTTCCCATAGACTTACATGGGACTTCCGGTATCGGAATCGGATCTCGCCGATATTTAGTGATATCGGCGATACCATTCCGATCGATATTTTTAGATATCGAGCAGTATCGCTCAACACTACTCACCACCATCTCCTTGGTTTTCTTTACATTTAGTTCTAGACAGTTAGTCTGACACCAATCCACAAAGTCAGAAACCACCCTTCTATATTCCTCCTCCCCCCGGCCCCCCCACAATGCCCTCTACAATCACGGAGTCATCTGAGAATTTTTGGAGGTGACAAAAATCTGATTTATACTGAAAGTCAGCTGTATACAATGTGAAGAGAAAGGGTGACAGCACTGTACCCTGAGGGGCTCCAACACTGCTCCGTACACTGCCAGATACCACCTCCCCCATCCTTACAAACTGCGGCCTGTCTGTCAGGTAGTCACTTATCCAGTTCACCATCCCCTCATCTACCGCCATATCAGTCAACTTATTACGTAGTAAGAGGGCTGTAGGGTATTGAAAGCACTAGAGAAGTCAAAGAACATGGCGCGCACTGCAGTTCCATCATTGTCCAAGAACGAATGCATTGTATGTAGCAGAGACGCTACAGCATCATCCACCCCCAATCTTTGCTGGTACGCAAACTGCAGGGGGTCAGTGTAGTCCCTCACCCTCGTCCACAAGTAGGCGAGTATTATTCTCTCCAAGGACTTCATAGCATGCGATGTTAAGTCCACTGGACGATAGTCGTGTAGGGAAGTTGGAAAAGTGGTCTTAGGAACCGGCACCAGGCAGGTGGTCTTCCACAGTACTGGTACCCCCTGTGATTGAAGGCTCCAGTTAAACAGGTGCTGGAAGACAGTACACAGTTGGTTTGCACATGCTCTGAGGACACATGGGCTGAGGCCATCAGGCCCAGCTGCTTTGCCAATAACAAGTCTGCTAAACTGTCTTCTCACGTCGCTTTGGGAGACAGTGAAAGCAGGCAGCTTATCCCCCAATGTCAATGCTGCAGATCTTTTCCCGGATCCATCCCCCATTTCTGATGACGTTGTCTTGTGTTGGTGAATCTGTTGAAAAACTCATTCATTTCATTAGCCCAGGGCAGATCCACTTCCCCATGCTCCGACTTTGCCTTAAACCCAGTTAGCTGTTTCATGCCCGACCACACCTCCATGGAATTGTTCTGTGACAATTTATTTTCTAATTTAATTTGGAATGCCTCACGGGCATTCTTAATTTTCCCCTTTAAGTCCCTTTGTATCAATTTCAGTTTCTTAGTATCCTTCATTTCAAATGCCAGTTTTTTCTTGTTTAATAAGTGTTTCAATTCTTTTGTAATCCAAGGCTTGTTATTTGCATAACATCGAATCTTTTTAGCTGGTACAACAGTGTCAGTACAAAAATTTATATAATTGTTAAAAATGCTTAATTTTGTATATTTTTCAAGGACTTGTTACCAGATGCGATACTTTAAAGAAAACGTCACGTTTCTTATGAAAAAAAAATGTAGTGATTTATTGGACTGTTTACCAAAAAAACATCATTACAGGAAACATAAAATGAGTGAAATAGTTACGTAGAGATTGTCCATTTGTCCATAGCAAAACTTATACACTTCTTTCCTTGATGTCCTGAATGGTAAAAATGACATTCTGGCCTTGTCAGCAGCATAGCAGGGAAACAACACGTGGTTGCAGCTGTTCATTCATCATAGTGTTCCATGTGTCTGACGAGAGAGTGAGAGAGCAAGAGAGCGCCCCTCCCTTTGTGTAGTCATTATATATATATCCCTTAGATCACGTGGTCTCTGTATATGGAGATGACACTTTACCATACAGAAATAGCATCTGTAATGTCAGCGAACGTTAATGTGCTTGGTACAGAATTGAGTGTATAAAGAATAAATCCATAACCAATAATTAATATTTAACAATAATCCGTTACTTCGCCCGACAATATCATTTACATCATTTACTTAAGGTCTCCCTTCAACCTTAATAACTATGTTACTATGCTACTATCTCTGGAAATGCATCTGAAATGTCAAAATCTCTATCTTCAGTTCTAGACAATGCATGGGCTCCTTTTAAATGTCAGCGTCCAACCAGTTCAGTATTAGTAGGTGAGGGCTAGTCAGAATCCTGCCCAGGAACACCAGGCTTTAGTAGTTGCGAGTCCTGTCCCCATGATCTTCAAATTATCTTGCTATGGCTCTTCCAGGCATGATTTCATCAAGAAGATTTAGCCTTCGTAATACAGAGACAGAGTACAACACAGAGTACAACACCGCCTGAGCGTTCACCCTCTGCTACTCAGACTTTCTATCTGCGCAGTGACTGCCTGTAGGCTGAAGATGATGATGGTGGTAGTAGTTGGAGCATTTAACACAGTCATGAAGCTGCCATAACAACTTGAAACACAAATCTTTATACCGACATACCCCACTGTAAACATTATTTTTTTTGTGGATGCAAAAGAGTTCTGGATATAACGAGATTGACAGACTGCCCAAAAAGGGAATTTAGGCCTCAAATGCCTCAATTTTTGGCACACGGATGTATGAGGCATGTCAGAGATAGACCCAACTGTAAAATGTGGCCTGTTTTTTAAAATAATGCAAAAGAAGTGGTGTATCTCAGTACTGTGACACCAAGGACAAAAAAAGAAAACCGCCGTAAACTTTCCAAACTTTGAGCACGCACAGATATCAGCTGGCACCGAGATACCAGTACGACAAATGTGTGGCCTGCATTTTTTTTATTTTTTTGCGAATTACTGCTGTATATAAGTACAGTGACACCCAGGACAAAAATAAAAAACTGCCGTAAACTGGCCAAACTTTGAGCACGCACAGATGTGAGCTGCCACGTAGATGCCACTACGACAAATGTGTGGCCTGTATTTTTTTTGCGAAATACTGCTGTATATAAGTACTGTGACACCCAGGACAAAAAAAGGAAAACTGGCCACACTTTGAGCACACACAGATATGAGCTGCCACGGAGATACCACTATGACAAATGTATGCCCTGTCTTTTTTTTACTTTTGGGCTAACTAGTGCTGTACATCAGTACTGTGACATCCAGGAGAAAAAAAGGAAAACCGGCCTAAACTAGCCAAACTTTGAGCATGCACAGACATCAGCTGGCACGGCGATACCACTATGACAAATTTGTGTTTTTTTTTCTTTTTTTGGGGGGGTAAATACTGCTGTATATAAGTACAGTGACACCCAAGATAAAAAAAGAAAACACACCGTAAACTGACCAAACTTTGAGCACGCAGAGATATGAGCTGGCACAGAGATACCACACAAAAAATATGTGGCCTGTATTCCAATTACACCTGGGTCACAAGAGCAGAATTTAGAGTCTCACACATCACATGTCCATCCTGTAGAGACACGGGACAGGTGTAGTCTGTTCTCATTGAATAAGGAGCCTTGCGCAGAGAAAAACGCTCCCCACCTCTCCTACATGGAGAAGGCATTTTTGTTTCAACTGTCCCCTCTCAAGCTGCGCAGGGGGGACACCCTCTCCTCTTTCTTCTCTCAGTCCCTTTCTCCTTTTTCTTCAGACTTCTCTCCTCTTCCCTCGCTGCCATTCCTCTCTATCCTTCTTTCCCTATCATTCCTTTCTTCCCCTCCCTCACATCTCTGACACATCCACCTTCTTCTTCTTCTTCTTATTCTATTTCTTCCTCTCCATCTCTCAAATCTCTCTCTCCTTCTATTTCTTCTTCTTCTTCTTCCCTTTCTCTCAAACCTTTTTCTTCTTCTACTTCTCCCCCTCCATCTTTCTCTCCCTCCCCTCCATCTTTCTCTCTCTCTCCTCCTTCACTCTCTTCTCTTTACCCTCCATCTCTCTCTCTCTCTCTCTCCTCCTTCACTTTCTTCTCTCCCCCCTCCTCCATCTCTTCTCTCTCTCTCTCTCTCTCTCTCTCTCTCTCTCTCCCCTCTCACCACACCCTTCTTCTCTCCCTCCTCTTTCCTCCTCCTCCATCATACACCCCACTCCTTCTCCCTCACACCTCCCTTCTCTTCCCCTTTTTTCTCCTTCGTTATCAACTGGGTCATCGCCCAATCAAAGCAATGTGGTGTCTCTGTACTCAGTGCCTCCAGCACAGGGCACCCTGTCTATCCCAAGCACAGTACAAACATTGCCAGCTATAATATCAGGAGAAGAAAGTGCAAATCTCCCTACACAAAACACCGCAGGTAGCCCCAGATACAACAGCTGGCAGAGCCCACAGCCAGGGCTTCACAGGGCGGGAAGTGTAGCTACAGACACAAATGAGGAACCTCAGTACCGAGCACAGCTGCCAGCACGTCAGAACTATGACACTGATCCAACGCAGCTTTAGCAAGGAAGGAGGACTGTCCCATGCAGCGAGACAACTTTTAAGCCCAAAATTCAGCCAGTTTATGCACCAAGCACACCATGTCACTTCTCATCTGATGAAGATGAAGATGCAATGTCATACATGCTGCCCAATACTAGAGAAGAAAACCCACAAGCACCAAGAGGGCAGGACTTGTAGAGGCACCATCCTATGAGCCCTTCATCCCAAGCCAGGTGATCAGTATACTGCCAGACCCAGGGATACACCCCATGCCATTTTGCCAAAAAATGCAGCAGCCTGGATTGATCTCTGGGCCGTAATGGAAATAAAAGCAGGTGATGCATTCTGGCCAATTATGAGGGAACACTTCAAGCTTCCAGCAGAATTAGATGCGTATGCCTGGAAGTCAGGACCAAAGCTAATTGAACAGCTCAGAGAATGGGCCAAAAGCAGACTGACAGGACAAGCTCTCAGCCTACATGTCACTAGCCAAGACCAGACAGAGTCTGTAGAGAAGTTCCATAACAGAGTTATGCAAGTGTTTCAAGATTTGGGCCTCATTACCCATGATCAGACACACAGACGGATGTTGGCACAGGCCTTTGTGCATGGACTGAGAGAACCAATCAGGAAACGACTGGTAGTAGCCAGGCCTGAGTACACATCAATAGCAATGGATACCCTGCTCGCAGTAGCAAAAAGAATTGAGTCCCGCCGGGACAGAGGGAATGTCCAGTGTTACAACTGTGGTGAGTTTGGCCATTTCCGGGACCAGTGCAGAACACCGACTTCTCCCAGATGAACAGGTCAAAGAAGAAACACAGAAAGCAGTGAAGAACCCCGTCTATAGGACAGGAGCACGCCAGGTCCACAGGAAACCCCACCAGTGGTACCAATAACCTGAGAGTGGATGGCGTTGTCAGATCTTTTCTTGTGGAACTCCGCAACTTCACATGTCTATCAGAATCTTCTGTGTCCTGCATGGGGATTGATGGTCAAGTCACATATTCCCAGGTTATGAAGCCCCTGAGTGTGTGGACTCCATCCTGCCCCAGTTTGTTGTGTCAAAGCCCTGCACCCTCAACCTGTTGGGAGTGGACCTACTGCATAAGCTGAAAGTGACCAGAGTGTTACAGGAAGATGGGACCATGACACTTTCTTCACCCCTGACCCAAAAAGAAACAGGAACCTCAAACAACCACTGCAGACCTATCACAGGAGGTGTTGGACATAGTACCAGAAAGCCACTCCATCACCCAGAGTCAAGATGTCTCTGACCAACTGAAGGTAAAGTGAACCCGACTAAGAAGACGGCCTAGGAACTTTGGCATTGGCCAGGATATTCAACTCAAGAGGAACCCCGCCCGCTTCATGGAATGGCAGCACCACATCCAGCTCCAACGCCAGAGGTTCATCTTGTGCAAGCACCAGGAGGTGCCCCCTGCAATAATCCAGTTCACCCAGCCCTGGACCGGCAAAAGGCCACTCAGCTCTTCAAACTGGTGCACAAATACTGACCTGAGACCGAGCTGGAGAAAAGAAACAACAGATGGCCCGTGCTGAGAAAAAAGCAGCCGGTGAAGGAGACGTCCTAACAAGGAGACCCCCTGTGATCAGAGCAGGTGTTAACACAGTGACTGCCTTGGTGGAGATCAAGAAAGCCAGCTTGTCGTCATCTCTCATGATGTGGATCCTAGTAGACGGCTTGTTTTCCCGCAAGCTCTGTACTGGGAGATGGGAGTCCACTACTGCATAGTGAAGGACAAGGCCAGACTGGACTGCCTCGCCCATCGGAATCAATCCCAGCTTTCCACAGTGAAGAAAAAGACTGTAAAAGGAGAACCAACCGAGTTCAGAATGGTGCAAGGCCTGGAGGTCGTGAAAGAGGCTATGGTATTTGAAACCCCAACTGTGCTGAACCCGCACACTCTGATCTCAAATGTGCCAGCCACAGCAACGGTATTCACGGTGATCAACCTGGCCAGTGCCTTCTTCAGTGTTCCCCTCCACCTGGATGATCTGTTTGCCTTCACGCACCAGTGCAGTGCATATGGACAGTGTTGCCTCAAGGTGCTCAGAACAAGCACTTCAAGGTTCACCAAGACAATGTCCTCCATCCTCTTCAACTGGATTGCAGAATATGCAGGAGTCACTCTTCTACAACACGTGGATGACCTTTTCCTTTGTGGGGTTGACATCGATACCTGCACAGCCCATTCCTTGTCTCTCCTACTCTACCTGGAGGAACAGCAATGCAAGGTCTGGAAGAACAAAGTCCAGTGGTGTCAGAAGCAAGTTACATTCCTGGGACACTGTATTGCCCACCAGACGAAACACCTGACAAATGACTGGAAGGCCACTGTGGAGAAGATGGCTCCCCCAACAACTCCGAAGATGCTGCAGGCCTTCCCTGGTCTAGTGTCGTATTGCAGAACCTGGATCCCTGATGCCTCAGTCCTAATGCAGCCTCTGTGCGATTACATCAATGCAACCCTGTTCCTTCTGTCGGACGCAGCCTTCAACTCATTCAGGAAATTGGAAGACTCCAAAGTTTCAGCGGCAATACCAGGCCTACCTGACTACGAGAAGCCTTTCCGTCTCTACCTGATGGGAAAAGAAGGTTATGCTACTGAAGTCCTGACACGGATTCATGGGGAAAGCAGAGACTTTTAGGTTGCCTCTCAACCCACTTGGATCCAGTTGCAAGAGGAGCACCCTCCTGCCTGATGGCAGTATTTGCAGCACACACCTTCCTGGACAAGACTGCTGACATCACTCTTGGACAGCCACTGGAAACTCTCACTCCGCACAACATCTTGGCAATCCCCAATTAAGCTCAACCAAATAATCTCTCCACCGCCAGGCATCTTCGCCTCCAGTGCTCTCTGTTTTTGTCTAATAATGTCACCATCTCCAGGCCTACAGTCCTCAACCCGGCCACTCTACTCCCAGTCCCAAGAGGGCATACGGATATGGACTTTTCAGAACAAAATTTACAGAATTTATCCTCTACTTGGATGGCTCCAGATTTGCAGATGATGAAGGAAGATACCACACTGGAAGTGCAGTGATCAGCAATCAAGAAATCCTGTGGTCCAGAAGTCTGTCACCTAGCCTGTCAGCCCAGAAAGCAGAACTGATAGGGCTGACGAAGGTGCTCGCATGGCATAGCACACGACTTTGGGCCCATCTGGGCTGCAAGGGACTTCATCACAGCCAGCGGGACAACCGTGAAGCATCATGGAGCCTTCAGGGACCTGCTGGGAGTACTCCAACTTCCAAAATGGTGGCAATCTGGAAAATCAAAGCGCATGGAAAACTGAGAACAGAAGAGGCATGAAGCAACATCATGGCGGACATGGCAGCCGAAGAGGCGGTAAAAGGAGACAACATGGAGAAGTGGGAGAGGTCGTAGAGCCGGATGGCTACTACATGACGACCGAAGACAAGAAACCTGACAAAAAGACGTCCTGGGATCTGCTCAAAAAGTTGTAAGACCAAGCTTCAAAGGAGAAGAAGGAGAGCTGAATGCGGAAGAAGCAACACATGGAGAAGAAAGGACATCTACAATGGACTCCAAACCTTGCCTACCACAAAGTATGCACCCTATGGTGGTCCAATCAGCACAAGGACCCACCGACAAATCAAAGACACAGATGAATGATCTGATTGGTGTTTACTGGTTCACTTCAGGGATCTCCACCCTAACAGCCAAATTCACCAGCAGCTGTATGACCTGCATCAAATGCAGGCCTGGAAGTGTGGAGAAAGTCCCCCTCACCTCATCTGGCAAGACCACTCTACCAGCGCCAGAGGATCCAGATAGACCACATCCAGATTTCGCCAAGTGGAGGATTCGAATATGCCGTTGTGGTCAAAGAAGTGTTTTCAAGATGGACAGAAGCCTTCCAAGTCAGCAAAGACTACTGCAAAGAAGCTACTTTCGGAAAATAGTGTGCAGATATGGGGTTCCAGAAGTGATAGAGAGTGATCAGGGACCCACATTCACAGCAAATCTGACACAAGAGATCTGGTTAGCAGTAGGGTCAGATTTAGGCCTACACACTCCATATCACCCCAACGCATTAAGAAAGTAGAAAAAGCTAAATGAGACACTCCCAATTGCAATATTTAGCATAAGGCACACTCCCAGAGACCCAGAAAAGCTGTCACCATATGAAATTTTGTTTGGGTCTAGTCCCAAGTTAGGTGCATTCTTCCCTCAGCAGCCGACTATGCAAAATGATATCTTGTTTGCTCATGTAATTGAATTGATCAAAAACTAATGTACATTCTCGAGTTTTTTCTCTTCACTGCCAGATCCAGACTCAGTGTCCGGTACGCACTCCTTGAAAGCCAGGAGACTGTTGTGAATGTGCTAGAAATGAATTCTGAGCAGAAGCTCCCTCTGGTGGTTACAAACAGTACTGAACTATCCAATGAAGATTGTGAAGATTGGCGATCAGGTGTTACTGACTGGTCTTATATAAGGGAGGTTCCCTCCCATCAGGGTTGCCGGTGATCAATTGTTCTGGTCTCATCTTTGATTCCTGTTCACTTTGTAGCTTGCTGTTTCGTGCCTGCATCTTCTGCTAACAGATAAGACATTTTCTTCTTTTAGTTTTTTGTGCTTGCTTTTTGCATTTTGTCCTGCACTTCTGTGGGGGTCTGCCGGGTCCCCTCTGGGGGCTAGTGCTCCTCTCAGTTTAGTTCAGCCACTATTGTTTGTTCATTTGCCTTTTCCAGTTTTTTCAGTGGCTGCTGTTTAGTTTTGTTACACCAGAGAACTAATTTAGGTGGTAGAGGTCGTGTGATCTCAGGTGTTTTTGTAATTAGTAGAGTTGGTACTTTTCAGGGTTTTTTGGGATTGCAGTAAGTGTCCTTCCTATCCTTTTCTATTTAGGAAGTTTGGGCCCCAACGTTTGCTCATACTATTTTCTGTCTGTGTTTGTATTTTCCTCTTGTCTAACCGCCATTACATGTTTGGGGGCTTTCTATGTTCTTTGGGGATCTGCTCCGGGGCAGATAGTTTTCCTCTTTCTGTCTTTAGGTGTAGTTAGCTTCTCAGGCTGTGACGAGGCGTCTAGGACCAACGTAGGTACGCTCCACGGCAGCCTTTAGTTGTGGTGGTTAGTCAGGGTACTGCAATCCCATAGATTCAAACCTCTCTGGTGTATTTCCTTTTTTGCCTGCTCTCCTCAGCTACCAAATCATAACAGGAGACTGGGTGTTGGTGAAAAAAGTTGGAAAGGAGAACACTCGATCCCAGATTTGATGGTCCTTGCCAAGTGCCCCAGATAACACCAACCTCTGTGAAACTAGAGGGAAAGCCTGCTTGGATCCACGTATCGCATTGCAAGGAAGCTCCCGTACCAGAAGATACCCCTAAGCCATGAATGATGTCGTGGATGCCCAGCCTGACCAGACAGATGACCTACCTGATGAAGAATACACACCCTTTTTCTGAACATGCAGTTGAATAAAGAGACTATGATTGCATAGTTATGAACTCCTGCTAGGGACAGTCCTCCTGACCGCCCATTTGCGAAAAGCCTGCATCGGTGGGGGGGGGCATGTGATAGACATGTGTTAGCCCATCGGCAGCACAAAAGAGTTGCAGCGCTTTGGGCCAGGAGCAGGTTTTAGGGGAAGTGATATCTAAGGGGGGATTGTGATGGAAATATATATGTATCTTACTGTATTTACATCAGGTAGATCTCACTTGCTTATCACCGTACTAACCCTGTATACCAATATATGTATATTTCATGCATTCAATGTATATCCATATGCATTCAGATAGATCTCACTTGCTAAAACCCAGTACCAATAACATATCTATGCAAAGCTGACTCTAGCTATAATCAGCTGCTTAAGACATGACCACTGACCCACATAAGTCAGACAGCTACAAGGTTCTTTCCCAACCACCAGATGGCCAAAAGAGGAAGTAAGTAACAGATTGTCCAAATGATGGCTCCCTTCTGCTCATTTCTGCAGGAAACTAAGACAAGGGTCGTAAATTGGGACATATATTCAAACAGCCAATAGTTTAGCAGCTTCTAATTGTATGTTAATTGACTGACCACCCCCTTTTGTAAATGTATAAGACTATGTGATGATGATAAAGCCATCAGTATTGATGGAATGTTATGCTGGCACATTTGAGTGGACAGTATTCATTTCCAGAGAGCTCTAAAAATACTCATTTAATTTGGGAACAGCAGAAGCAAACATGGGGACAGATTTATCCTAACCAACATTTCCATAACACTATATACGGCCAATATATCCTACAGGTAGCAGCAGGTAATGGACCCTCTTGATGTGTGCGATGATCTATATACACACATTCAGTGCCTGCAGGCCTTGCACTGATGTGTTAGAGCGATGTACACTCGCCTGCCTACCTAATACTGGAACCTATATACTATGGAATTAGTCCTTAGAAGGACTGTTGGTTTAGCTGGATTTGAGTAGTTTAGGATGGCAGACCTCACACTAACTAATAAATCCCCAATTCTGACCTTATATCGGCAGCAGCTCTCCCTACACTATCTCAAACCTGAGCTGAATGCTGAATGCGGCGAGCATGGCAACGTCTGGTCTCTTATACCCCTGATGATGCTGTGCGGCCAGACAATCACTGCATGACCACAACAAAGGTGGCTGCGGTGTTTCATTTCCTGGCAGACAATCCTGCATCGTGATTGGGTCTGTAAAGTCCACCAAAAAAGCTGGGTGGAGACCCGAGTTCCCGCCGAGTAATCTCGGAAATGCTCGGTGCTCGCCGAGTACACCGAGTACCGTGATACTCAGGCGAGTAACGAGTAGTGGTGAGCATGTTCGCTCATCACTAGTGATGAATTGAGACTGGGATGAGGGAGAATAAATATTGATTAATTGAGACTGGTGTGGGGTACAGCAAATGATGAATTGATAAAGTGGGGTGGGGACAGCATATAATTAACTGAGACTGGAGTGTGAGGACAGCAAATTAAGATGAATTGAGAACATGGGTAGGAGAGAATAAATAATGATGAATTGAGACTGGGGGTTGGGGACAGCAAATAATGAATAATTGAGACTGGGGGATGAAGAACAGCAAATAGTGATGACTTAAGGATAGGGCTTAGCAATTGATGATGAATTGAGAAAGGTCCTGATACTGTGCAGAGTGGCACTATGTCGTTGTTTTCTTCATCTGATTTAGTCTAGAAGGGGAAAAAGTGTGAAATGTGCTTTGGAAGTGATCAGCTATAGATAACTGTGTGTTATTTTCTGCAGAGACGAGCCTTGTATGGAAGAAATGATGGTGGTCTGCACAGGATGAAGAAGGAAAACAAAGATAAATGACTTCAACTACACACATCACTGGTGAGTCAGTGTGTTACCTGTACACTGACACTATACAGTCATGGCCAAAAGTTTTGATAATGACACAAATATTAATTTTTACAAAGTCTACTGCTTCACTTTTTCTAATGGCAATTTGCATATACTCCAGAATGTTATAAAGAGTGATCAGCTTAACAGCAATTACTTGCAAAGTCAATATTTGGCTAGAAAATGAACTTTATCCCCCAAAACACATTTCAACATCATTGCAGCCCTGCCTTAAAAGGACCAGCTAACCTCTTTTCAGTGATTGCTCCATTAACACAGGTGTGGGTGTTGATGAGGACATGGCTGGAGATCAATCTGTCATGATTAAGTAAGAATGACACCACTGGACACTTTAAAAGGAGGCTGGTGCTTGGCATCATTGTTTCTCTTCTGTTAACCATGGTTATCTCTAAAGAAACACGTGCAGTCATCATTGCAATGCACAAAAATGGCCTAACAGGAAGAGTATCGCAGCTAGAAAGATTGCACCTCAGTCAACAATCTATCGCATCATCAAGAACTTCAAGGATAGAGGTTCCATTGTTGCCAAAAAGGCTTCAGGGCGCCCAAGAAAGACCAGCAAGCACCAGGACCATCTCTTAAAAGTGTTTCAGCTGCGGGATCGGGCTACCAGCAGTGCAGAGCTTGCTCAGGAATGGCAGCAGGCAGGTGTGAGTGCATCTGCATGCACTGTGAGGCGGAGACTCTTGGAGCAAGGCCTGGTCTCAAGGAGGGCAGCAAAGAAGCCACTTCTCTCCAGAAAAAACATCATGGACAGACTGATATTCTGCAAAAGGTACAGGCAGTGGACTGCTGAGGACTGGGGTAAAGTTATTTTCTCTGATGAATCCCTTTTCGATTGTTTGGGACATCAGGAAAACGCCTCATTCGGAGAAGACAAGGTGAGCGCTACCACCAGTCTTGTCTCATGCCAACTGTTAAGCATCCTGAAACCATTCATGTGTGGGGTTGCTTCTCAGCCAAGGGAATCGGCTCTCTCACAGTCTTGCCTAAAAACACAGCCATGAATAAAGAATGGTACCAGAATGTCCTCCAAGAGCAACTTCTCCCAACCCTCCAAGAGCAGTTTGGCGATCAACAATGCCTTTTCCAGCATGATGCAAAGGTGATAACTAAATGGCTCAGGGAACAAAACATAGAGATTTTGGGTCCATGGCCTGGAAACTCCCAGATCTTAATCCCATTGAGAACTTGTGGTCAATCATCAAGAGACGGGTGGACAAACAAAAACCTAAAAATTCTGACAAAATGAAAGCATTGATTGTGCAAGAATGGACTGCTATCAGTCAGGATTTGGTCCAGAAGTTGATTGAGAGCATGCCAGGGAGAATTGCAGAGGTCCTGAAGAAGAAGAGTCAACACTGCAAATATTGACTTGCTGCATTAACTCATTCTAACTGTCAATATAAGCTTTTGTTACTCATATGTTTGCAATTATTATATTTCTGTCTGTGATAAAAACATCTGTCAAACACACATAAAAACCAGAGGGCAGCAGATCATGTGAAAATATAATATTTGTGTCATTCTCAAAACTTTTGGCCATGACTGTACACTATACAGTATATACAGAGGTATTGTGTGTAATTTCACTTGTGTTTACAGTATTACTTGCACACTGCACACAACATACAGAGCTCCTGTGGTGATATGTAGTCTGGTCATGGTGTGGTGGTATTTGTCCCTTGTATGTGGCATTATTCGGTCATTATGTGGTGGTAATGTTATTTGGTCAAAGTGTGGTGGTTGTTGTTCCTGTATGTGGTATTATTTGGTCACTATGTGGTGTTAATATGTGATCTGATCATTGTGTGACAGGATTTTGTCCCGTGTATGTGGTATTATTGATGATTTTAAAAAATGTATATGACACATTCCCTTAAAGAAAAATAAATAAAAAATATACCTAAAAAGAGTATTTGATATTTTAATATTTTTAATAGGTTATAGTAGAGTAAGGCTCGGCAAAAAAAGTTTACCTTGTCGTGGTGGCATGCTGAAAAAATATTTTGGCCAAAACAAAAGCTGATGGCTATGTATGTGATATGGTGTTCAATGGGAACTGCTAATGTGTGATTGGTGAGGTGGTGCAGAAGTGGAGTTTTTGCAAGAGTGGACGGTGGGACTGTGGACGGTTCGAGTTTTAGAGGCGGAGCCTGGTTGGAGGTGGAGCTTGGTTGGAGGCAGAGTTGGGGTTGAGCCTGGGCAGAATTGTGCCATCATAGGACCCTGAAATTCCTAGTTGCAGCCATTTTACTGTAAGAGGTACAGAATAGGAAGCATTGTACAAGGATGGGGGATATATATTACTGGAAGTAGTCCAGGATGGGGGACATTATATCTGGAAAGGGGACATTATATATGGAAGAGGCCCAGAATGGGGAACATAATTACATGAAGGGGCCAGGATTGAGGAAATTATTACAGGATGGAGGGCATTGTTACATGGGAGGGGGAACACATATGTCTTCACAGGATACGGAACGCTACAAGAGCTTATACATATGACGAACATGCAGGTGAAAGCCCAAGTCCAAATTTTGCATCTACAGACTCTAGTTACAGCTCTGAGTGTAAGGGAGAGGTACATAAGCTGTAAAAAGATGAGAAAACACAGTAAATAAGAGGCAAGGGGAGAGAAAAAGTGGACTACATAGGGGCAAAATAAATCATTACCAGCTTTCAGGAGGAATGAAGGTAGATAGAAGGATGCAATATTGATCTCTTACGCAAACCTCTTCTGGAGTAGAAGGCTAAATACCCTAAATATGGGACAATGGGGTGGGGGAACAGGTGGTCACAACAAAATATTACTGTCTCCTACCCCCAGCAGTCAGGATACACCTGACTATATTTACATTTACTAAAAAGCAGATTAGAGGAGTTGTCCAATCAGAAGATATTAAAGATCCACACGTAGGTCATCTATATCAGGTTAGTGTGGGCCCTACCTATACCACTCTCATCAATTTGCTTCAGCGCATGCAGATATAAGCTCTGAATGGAGCTGTAAAGCACAGCTTCAATAAAAGATAGCAAAGTGGCTCAGTGGTTAGCCCCATAGCCTTGGGTTTCGTTTGATAAAATTCTCATGCACATGTGCGCAAGGATTACATCTGAACATGAAATATTGTCATGAACAGTAGCAATAGGGTGGGCCTCTGAAATTAATTTCACTTGTGGGCCCCAGGTGCCCCAGTCTGACACTAAATTTACTTACCCAATGACTTAGTGCATCTTTTGTTACTCTTTCTCCACTGGGACAATTCTAAAATGATCTTTATATGTTATGTGATCTGCTTTGCATTTGTAAACCGGGTTCAGCTCGGAGTCTGTGATGGAGTTTGAATTCTCCTAGTTAATAATGTAACATTTGAATAAATATAAACAGTTTGTCATTAAACCTTCCATAAAAGCCTCGTTGTGTTATCAGGATCCTCATATTACAGGAGAGATGGCTGATCTTGTAAAATATCTGAATTTTTTGACCCCGACAATAATTACTCTCCTACCTGCACTGGTGATACATTCATTTATCATAGTCATCAATGTCAGTGACTGGTGGAAAAGATGATGGGTGACTTCTGTTGACCACATTGTAACTTCTCTTGGGATTTCAAGGATGTGTGCAAAGTGCTTTTACTATATATTTAATTTCTATCTTCGTTCTTACAGAACAGTGAGGACTCACATGTAATTATGCTTATTTTTAACACAGCTTATTCTTTTTGTACGTATGCCACTGTTTGGTTAACATCTCTGCTCTCCGTTGTCTTCTGTCTGAAGATCTCCACCCTCCGCACCAGACTGTTCCTGTATCTGAGGAGGGTGATATTACCCAGGACTGGTCATTTCATTGCAGCCTCAGGACTTTTTCTCTGCTGTCACTTGCTTTATGCCATTATGGTTGGAGGTCACTAAGATGAACAGTGATGGATCATACAATACAACAACAGATAATCAACTCACTGCTGACAGCTATATTGATAATTTATATCATTTTTCTCCATCCCACTTCTTTTCTTTTACATCTCCTCCATCCTTCTCTTCGCCTCATTGTATCATCACACAGTAAAGATGAAGATGAGCAGTAATTTATCCATCAATTTGGAGACGTATTACTCAGCGATCAAATTTGTATCCCTTCACCTTCATATACAACATTGCATTCCTTTTTTGGTCTTTTTGTTTGTGTCTTTAGAACTTTCTTTGTGGTGTGAACGTTACATGTGTTCATATGACTTTTGGATTTCTACCAGTTCAAGATTCCTCCTACCTGATACACAGAACAGCCAAACTCCGGAGTCAGATGTCCAAGTTTCTGAAAAATGTCGCTGACCTCTTGTTTCCAAGGAAAAGTCGAGAAACCAGAGAAAACATAGATCAAATAGCTCAGTGAGGTAAATCCGTAGGGTAAGCCATCAATGTTTGACAGGTGATGTTCAACTCTGGCACGGATCAGTAAAATAAAAAGACTGTGGAGCTGAGCAGTATGGCAAAGTGCTGCTATAAAAATTATAAACTGCTCATGCATTGGGACCTCTAACACCTTGGAGATCTAGGAAACCTCCACTGTCCTTCATCTCTACTGGTCATTCCATGATCTCATCCAGCAAATAGATAAAGAATTGTTGTCAGAAATGTAGACCTGTGTATGGAAGTCTAACAGTGTTGTTGACACCCTAAACCTTCGCAGTGGCGCCCCCGCTTGCCCTCGTCTATCCCCTCCGAACCCTGAATGGCCCTTTTTAAAGGATAGAGGGTGCAAGAAAAAATGAAATAGTAAGGTACCATATGTTTTATAGGTTCAAGGTAGTATCTTATGTCTGATATATCATATGGTATGTGCATTATGTAATATGTATGGCCAAAAAACGGACAAAAACATCACTCGTGTTCAGTTATACTGAAAGGTTATAGCATACACAGTATCAGAGGGAGATACTAATAGGAGACTTTATATATAGCAATTCTGTGTCACATTAAACTGTGTTTTAGTGGAATATTTCCATTTCAGTAGGCTGCAAACACAGAGGTTATGTGATACAGTATAGACAGAACGTCCTGATATCAAAGACAAATATGGCATATGTTCCCAAAGATAGACTATTAGGGTTTATACATCTAATGGTGCTGTCGAATCCATGTAAGGAGGTGGCAGGGACCCTAAATTACCTTCAATCTCCTATATACCAATGTGATTGCATTGGTACATATTTAGCTTAGGGGCAGAATGAGTTAAACTGTTGGGAGGAGTTAAAAAGGGGGACTGTGCAACAGGCTTACAGGAAAAGGATTTCTTGTTCTTACAGCAGAGCATGGACAGGCTTGCCCAGGGCAAGACGCTCTCCACAGCCAGGAACAGAGGATGCCCGGTCGAGGGGATAGAAGCTGCCGCAGACTGTCAGGCAGTGTGGACAGGTGCTGTGGGAACGACTTCAGAAGGAGTGCGGATTTTCCAAATCTGGATGGGAGCCATTGGTGTTGTGCAGTCTACTGAAGTTGCAGGGGCAGAGCAGGAAGCATTGTGTCGTTTCCAGTATAGTTTTCCCGTTGGGACAGAACTGTGGCTTGTGGTGTTTACTGATTACTTCTCCCCAGCGACTGAAGTGAACCTGTGATGAAGGTAACGGACTGTACTGCAGGACTGGGACTTCACTTGTCTTTCCATGTGCAAGATGCCAGGATGATAACTGACTATGAGTTAGTGAACTCGCCCACAACTACCACACGACTACCACCCCGTGCCACCTTGCTACATCCTCACCAGATATTTGTGCTTATAGATAGCTAAATTGCATAATCTCATTGCACCTATTCCCTGAATACTGCATAGATGAGCTATTATGGTTTATAGACAATGCAGACATATTTATATCAGATTATTGTGCATAAGCTCAGCCAAGCATGCATTTTCTCAATGCATTTCCCGTTCACTCTGTTCATCAAGAAAACATACTGACATAAAAAAACATTAAGAGATCAAAACTTATCTTCATATTCAAGAAGTCAAAGCTGGGGATATATAGGGTGTTTTTTGTCAATGAAATAATGTAAAAATTGCTCGAATTTAGTTAAGATAATCATAATAGAGATGAGTTAATTTATTTATAGGAATTTGCTGCCCTTGTATGGCATGGCCAGCAATGGCTGCACAGCTTGGAGCAGGAGCAGCAGTTGAATCACATGTATTTTTGCATTCGAAAGCAATGCTCCAATAGTTCTGAAAGAAAAAAAAAGCATGTACTGTGGCTATTTCATAAAACGTGCATGTCACATAACTTACAAGCTTTTTACACTCTAGCTTCATTAGTCTAATCTGTGCACTACAAACCACTCCAATAATGTTGCATGAGACCAGTAGCCGCTGTTGTTTTTTTGCCACTTAACTAAAATTTTTTGGTTTTTCTTTTTTGCAAATGAGTAACTGTGATAAAAATTTTAAAAAAATATAATAATAATAATAATAAATACTTTTGGATACCGTGTTGGTCAGTGAAAAGATGATAAATTGCCCTCAGTAAGAAAAAGCAAATAATAAGTAGGGTTGATACTTTTAATGGCTAACAAAAAAATATATTGATGTTACAAAGCGAGATCTCCAGACTGATAAGATCTCTCCTTTTGGCATAGGATAACAAAGTATCTGAGGAAACACTTACAATACTGTTAAGTTTCGGTAACTGAGGAGAAATGGCAAAAAATAGCAAAAGCGGTAATACACCAGAGAGGCTGGAACCTATTGGATTGCAGTAACCTGAACTAACCACACAACTAGAGGTAGCCATGGAGCGTTCCTACGTTGATCCTAGACGCCTCGTCACAGCCTGAGAGATAACTACACCTAAAGGCAGAAAGATGAAAGCTATCTGTCCCGGAGCAGATCCCCAAAGAAAATAGGAAGCCCCAAACATGTAATGGCGGTTAAACAAGAAGAAAGCACGGACACAGACAGAAAATAGAATGAGCAAACGCTGGGGCCCAATCTGTCTAGACAGAAAAGTACAGGAAAGAATTCTGACTGCAATCCAACAAAAACCCTAACAAAATACCAACACTTCTGATTGCCAAAAAACCTGACATCACACGACTTCTTCCACCTAAATCAGATCTCTGGTGTAACAAAACGCTATTCAGCAAATTAAAAGTAACAAAAGAGCAAAGCAAAAGTGCAGACACAAACGGAGCACAATTGCAGCGCCAGACCCCCAAAAGGGGACAGGCTGCAGTCCACTGCAGGCAGAAAACCAGCAGAGAAAATCAAACAGAGAAAAAAAAACAGCAAACACTTATCTGAAGGAGAGCAGGAAACTAGCAGTGCTTCAAGCAAGACCAGAAGAACAATTGATAACCGGCAAGGCTGCTGGGAACTCAGGCCACTTATATCCTACCATTCAGCGCCAGCTGAAGGCCATTCATTACTCAGTTCATTACCCTCAGCAACCACCGAAGGGAGCCCCAACTCTGAAGCCGCCTCCAGCATATTCACAACACAATACTGAACAAAAGTTACAGGCTCAGGTGCAGGAACACCGCACTGTTCAAAAGTTACAGGCTCAGGTGTAGAAACATGTTTTGCTATTACACGGACAGAATAGTGAAGACTTATGTGACGACACAGCATTTATTCTCAATTATGTCAGACATCTTATTCAGTAGACCCAGGGACATGAGCTATTGTTCATATGAGTCTGAAAGTTGATTGAAGGTTTAATTAATGTTTGTTAATATGTTGATTACCCATTGTATCAGCCCCTTCAGCTTATTGTTCTGCTATCCTTGGTTAACAAAAGTCACAGGATAATTGGTGAATGCCTGTTGACTACCTATTTATTAGTTCATGCAGCTTGATTCTTCTTCAAATATTGAAGGACAAGCTATGCAGGTTATTTGAACACTCAAACAATGATAGATGACCTACTCCCACCATCCACTAATCCTGTGGAAAAATGCCTAAATAAGAGCTGTGAACCTTTGCTTCCAAAGACTCTACAGAACAGCAGCCAGGAAACCATGGCACCAACCAGGAATATTGATTTGCTAACCGTCTAAGTCATTGGGAGAACCCAAGTTGCGACAATCAAGTTACCTGGCCTCATATATCAATGGACTATGTCAGTTTTCTAAGCTTGACGCTACCTCCTTTTTGTGGGTGCCCACCCAAAATGGGGTGCCATTGATTGGGATTGTTGGCCCTGAATGGCCCAAAGTTGCAGATCTTCTATTTCATGGCAAGCCAATGGAAGGGCGAGGCTCTGTAATTTGCACCATCTTCTGTACTCGCTGGGACTTTACTATAATGTTATTGACTGTAGTTAATCAATAATTTATTACAATGGTATATGTTTAGGGGGTAAGATTATATAATGATTTCTTTACCAAGCTAACGGATAGAAATTCTTTACTTCATTATAACAGTTTTCATCCAAAAACCACAATACATTCCCTACCTTAAAGCTAACTACAACAAATTGAGAGCATAGTATCTGACCCTGTCAAAAAGGAGAGGTGCAGAAAAACTATGGCTAAAAAACTCCTCGATTGAGGTTATCCCAATACAGTTTTGGATCGATCATTATTGAGATACTGTAGACAATGATCCCTCAATTATTAAATACAAAAGAGAGAATCCTGTTCGTGACCACATACAGTACTCATAGCTAGAGTTGAGCGATACTTTCCGATATCCAAAAGTATCGGAATCGGAATAGTATAGCCGATACCATTAAAATATCGGCGATACCCGATACCGATACCGGAAATCCAATGTAAGTCTATGGGAACAAAATATCGTAACTAAAAAAACCTCTTTCTTTCCTTGTAAACACTAAATATACACACATAGAATACATTATATATATATACATACATGTCATTGTGACATGTATATATATACATATATTTATAGTTTATACACTTCTACATAATAAAATATCCTCTGATTCAATTGCCGGGTAAAGCCGGCTTCTGTGAAAATACAGAAGCACCCGACATGAAATGACACTTGGTGTACATAGAGTTAACCATGTCTTTTCATGTAGTTTGATATCTGATTTGCACAAACAATTACATGAGTGTAAGTGTGCAAAATTTCACACCTGTAGGGGTTAATTAAAGGTGTAAATTCGTTGTAAAAAAAACTGACTTTTTTGCTACGAATTTACACCTTTAATTAACCCCTACAGGTGTGAAATTTTGCACACTTACACTCATGTAATTGTTTGTGCAAATCAGATATCAAACTACATGAAAAGACATGGTTAACTCTATGTAAACCAAGTGTCATTTCATGTCGGGTTCTGCATTTTCACAAAAGCCGGTAATTGAATTAGCAGCTATTATACTATGTAGAAGTGTATGAACTATAAATATAAATATATATATATATATATGTGTCACAAATTCAATGACATGTATATATATATATGAGGTGTAAAATTGCTGAAAAAAAATGCGTGGGCTCCCGCCCTATTTTCGCAACCAGACAGACAAAGCCAGTGAGTGGGGGCAGATAATAATAGCCCCGAGAGGGACCATTATTTTTGGCCCCCCCCTGGCTACTAACATCTGCCCCCAGACACCCCAGAAAAGACAAATCTATAATTAGATTCGCCCTTTCTGGCACTTTGCCCGTCTATTCCCATTGCCCTGTAGCGGTGGCGAATGGGTTAATATGGGGTTAAAGCCACCTTGCTATTGAAAGGTGACCTTAAGCCAGGTTAATAATTGAGAGCTGTCAATTAGACAACTATCAATTATTAATCCTATTGCATGAAATAAAAATAAAACACACACACTTTAATTAAAAATCATTTTAATGAAATAATCACACAGTTTTTGACCATCTTTTATTTTACTGCAAAAACCATTTCCTGTAATAAAAATAAAATAAAAAAGCAAAATTATTCTTACCTATGCCATGCACAGTCAGGTCCCACGGTGTAATCCTTCAGAAAGGGTTAATGTTTACTGCAGGGACCGCAGCTAATGCTGCAGCCTCACAGTAAACACCCAAATGAATGAGTTCCTCTCCTGGCTCACAGGAGAGGAAGTGGAAAGCTTAATTGATTGCTTTCCACTTTCACTTCAGGTCAGCCAGGGACACAATCAGTGACGTCAGAGGGAACTGATTAACAAAAATAGGGGTTCCCTTCGAAAAAAAAATGGCGTGGGGTACCCCCTATTTTTGTTAACCAGCCTGATGAAGCAGACTGCTGAGGCATGGTATTTAAGGCTGTTAGGGAGTCAATATCCATGGACCTTGCCAGCAGCGTCAGACTGGAGTACCTTGGGCCCACCAGAGAAAAATTATTCTTGGGGCCCATCATCATACTTCCCAACCTTTGAAGAAGGGAAAGAGGGACAAAGGCTGTGGCACGCTGTGCCTGCTGCAGCAAATTTTAGGCCATGCCACGTTGCACCACAGACTGTCCAGGAGTTGGTGGATGCTTTAGTCCAGGTGTGGGAGGAGATCCCTCAGGAGACCATCCGTCGTGCTCATCAGGAGCATGCCCAGAAGTTTTAGGGAGGTCATACAGCATACCTCTCAAATTTTGAAGACAGGAAAGAGGGTTAAAGGCTGCGGCGTGCTACGCGCGCCGATGCAAATTTTAGGCCACGCCCCAACCACACCCATTTCACAGCTAATCACACCCATATCCTCGCCCCAAGCGTACCCATTTAGCACTGCTGATCACACTGACTGGTAATGAGGGCACAGTGGCTGGTACTGAGGAAAAGAAAGAAAGAGCAGCGAGAGAGAAAGAACAAGCAGAGAAAGAAAGAGAGGAAAGAAAGAAAAGAGAGAGAGAAAGAAAGAACAGAGAGAAAAAAGAACAGAGAGCGAGAAGGAAAGAACAGAGAGCGAGAAAGACTAGAGAGAGAAAGAAAGACTAGAGAGAGAGCCAGAGGCGTAGCTAGGGTTTTGGTTTAGTGGGGGCGAAACTTCTGAGTGGGCCCCTAATCAGAGAACCTCAACAAATGACCGCGCTGTTGCCAAAAATAATCTATATATAAAAAGACCAATATTGATATTACCGCCACATGGTCTGTGGTAAATAATACCAGTCCTACAGAACATATAATAGATTACAGCACAGGTACAGATAATGACTTACCGCTGATGTTCTTTCTAATGGAATTGTTCACTTTTCATGTCTTTTCCATCTGGCCCAGACCGACATGACGACTTCTCCAGCCAGGACTCGACTGCAGAGATTACAACAAAGACACATTTCACTTCTCATATTTTTAGCACTGTCACGGTCACCAATTGGACTATTCTCAACCTGCACAAACTCCTCATCCTGCTGATACCCCAATACTGAGCCGCTGCTGCCATATGTGTCCCTATTACTACACCTGATACCCCAATACTGAGCCGCTGCTGCCGTATGTGCCCCTATTACTACACCTGATACCCCAATACTGAGCCTCTGCTGCCGTATGTGTCCCTATTACTACACCTGATGCCCCAATACTGAGCCGCTGCTGCCGTATGTGTCCTTATTACTACACCTGACACCCCAATACTGAGCCGCTGCTGCCATATGTGTCCTTATTACTACACCTGATACCCCAATACTGAGCCGCTGCTGCCATATGTGTCCTTATTACTACACCTGATACCCCAATACTGAGCCTCTGCTGCCGTATGTGTCCCTATTTCTGCACCTGATACCCCAATACTGAGCCGCTGCTGCCGTATGTGTCCCTATTACTGCACCTGATACCCCAATACTGAGCCGCTGCTGCCGTATGTGTCCCTATTACTGCACCTGATATCCCAATACTGAGCTGCTGCTGCCATATGTGTCCCTATTACTGCACCTGCTGTGTGATTCTGTGTGACCTCTAAATTTTAAAGCACCCCTCTAGAATATAGTAATGCCGGGTGCAAGTGCCCTAGAAAACAGTGCCCACATTTTGTCCCCTAGACTGTAATAATGCCCTGTGTGCCCCTTTGACAGTCACAGTAACCCGAGTTCCCCTATAACAATAAGTGTCCACTTTACATTTAATAATGTCCCAAGTCTCCCCCTGTACATCTCCCCTATACACAGAATAATGCCCCTCACTGGATATATACTGACCCCTTAATGTCCCCAAACTATTTAATGGTCCAACACTGTATGATGGCCCCTAGATAGCATCCATACAGCATAATACACCAGATAGTCCTCAATATAGTATAATGCACCCCTATAGGCAGCCTCTATAATAAACCCCCATAGGCAGAGTCTATAATATAATGCACCACCATAGGCAGCCGCTATATTATAATGCACCCCCATAGGCAGCCTCTGTAGTATAATGCATCCCCATAGGGAGTCTCTGTAGTATAATGCACCCCAATATGGAGCCTCTGTAGTATAATGCAGCCCCCATATACAGCCTCTGTAGTATAATGCACCCCCCATATACAGCCTCTGTAGTATAATGCACCCCCATTAAAAAAAAAAAAAAAAACAATACTCACCTCCCGGCTCCTGTGCTGCTCACTGTTCTACCTCTCTGCGTCTGACAGCGGGCGCCGGCAGGTGATGTCATCGCGCCCGCTGTCAGACGCTGAGAGGGGGATTATGGGAGAGAAGGAGCGCTCGCTCCTTCTCTCTCTATGCGGTCAGCTGTATCGGCTGGATGCCGATACAGCTGACCCTCCGATGACGGGTGGGGGGCCCACTGCTGGCACTGGGCCCCCCCACCGCCTGTTCAGGCCCTATAGCTTCCGGGCGGCAGAGCTGCTGTGCACGCCGATACAGTTACTGTAGCGTAGCTCCGGGTGGGCCCCCTCAGAGCGCGGGGCCCGGGGCCACCGCCCCCTCTTCCCTGCAACCTATCCTTTCAAATCAGGGCCCACCACGCAGGAGCTGGGGCCCACCGGAGGTTTCTCCGGTGTCCCGGTGGCTCAGTCCGACCCTGCTTGCCAGCCTGATAATACCAGGCCACAGCAGTCTGCTTATCTTTGCTGGTTAACAAAAATAGGGGATCCTCTCGAAAAAAATTGGCGTGGGGTCCCCCCTATTTTTGTTAACCAGCCAGATGAAGCAGACCGCTGAGGCCTGGATTTTCAGGCTGTTAAGGAGCCAAGATCCATGGACCTTGCCAGCCTGATAATACCAAGCCACAGCAGTCTGCATATCTTGGCTGATTAACAAAAATAGGGGATCCCCTCGAAAAAAATTGGCGTGGGGTCCCCCCTATTTTTGTTAACCAGCCAGATGAAGCAGACCGCTGAGGCCTGGTTTTTCAGGCTGGTAAGGATCCAATATCCATGGACCTTGCCAGCCTGATAATACCAGGCCACAGCAGTCTGCTTAGCTTGGCTGGTTAACAAAAATAGGGGATCCCCTCGAAAAAAAAACGGCGTAGGGGTCCCCCTATTTTTGTTAACCAGCCAAGTAAAATGCAGACTGCTGCGGCCTGGTATTAAAAGACTGTCAAGGCCCATGGATTTTGGCCCTCAACAGCCTGATAATACCAGGCTACAGCAGCCCCACATTTGGCGCATCAAAAGATGTGCCAATTGTGGCACTTTACCCGGCTCTTCCCACTTGCCCTGTAGCGGTGGCAAGCGGGGTAATAAGGGGTTAATGTCACCGTTGATTGCACGGTGACAATAAGCCCGGTTAATAATGGAGGGGCGTCAATAAGACACCGATCCATTATTAATCCCAAAGTTTTTAAATGTTTAAAAAAAAGACAAAGCAAGAAAAAAGTCTTTTAATGAAATAAAAGAGACAACACAGTTTTCATTTCTTTTATTACTCTCTCATTCCTGCGACGCCATCGATCTCCTGTAAAAAAAGAAAAAAAACAAACCAACAGTATACCACCTGTCCGACGCAGTCCATAGTAACGAGTGTCCCACGACGATCCAGCTCTGCTACATCGGAATGCCAGTCAGGGCCTAACATCCCGACGCAGCACAGCTGATTACCTGCTTCCCCGGCGGTGACGTCATCGGACTGGTTTACGGCCGGGATTACCCGGCAGTCACTGCAGTTATCGCGAGAAACTGCATGTGACCGCCAGGGAGAAGAGGATTGCGGCCATCAAGCAGTCCAGGATGTGACCGCCGGAGATCTTCTGCCAGGTAAGTGCCGCTGACTCCTGACAGACCCGACCGACGGACACTGACAGTGACAGTGACATTCCGATTCCGGTATCCGATATGACGAAAATATCGGTACTCGGAATCGGAATTCCGATACAGCCAATATCGGCCGATACCCGATATTTGCAATATCGGAATGCTCAACCCTACTCATAGCAGAACTATTGCCATTGTTGTGAGAAAACACAGGCATATAATCAAGGACACACATCCCACCATTGATATTTTCCAGAAACCACCAATCATGTTATACCGCCAGCTTAGATCGATTTGGGATACTCTTGTTAGGACTGATGTAGGTGAGAAGAGAAATACACAGCGTTTTTTGTGGACATCTAAAAACGGGACATACCAGTGTCTTTCTTTCTGTAATTGTGACGTGATTAAGGGTGATACTTTTCAGCATTCCTATAATATATCTCTTGACATGACCTTGCGAACTGCATTATGTGGGTGAAACAACTCAGGATGTGAAGATCCGTATAGGGCAGCAAACATCGACCATACATTCTAAAAAAAACTGATCTCCCTTAAGCATTTTATCGAAGCAGGACATAGCGTCTCGCAATTGTGTTATCAAGTGATCGATGTGGTATAAATATGGAGATAAGGCAGTGATAGACTTCTAAAATAATGGGTTTATGGAGATTGTGAGTATACCAGTGCCATTAAAATGATAAAATATGGTTAATTGCGTGAAAAATTATTTTGAATTACAAAAAAAAATAAGAAATAATGTTAAACAGTTTATTATGATAAATACTTGATTTTTTTTAGGCGTCCCATTTTTCACATTTGGATTTTATGGGCCTTATTGTCTCATGTAGTGGTGATAGGGATGAACTCAATTAATTATTTTGGATTAAAAATTATCAATATGTTATAACATTAAAACATTCTTGACAAAAACCTGAATTCTTCTATCATAGTAATGGAGAGAGGGGAATTTTGAGCTACTGTAATTGTAGAACACGACCTGCGGCTGTACATACTATGACATTGTGTGGCTATTTGTCATGTGACCGTGTGAAGTCATGATCACATGGCTTACTGACACAACGAGACACTATCACGTGACTGTTGTCATGTTGTATGATGAGATGCACCTTGTTTTCTTTTAGACAAGAACCTTCTGATCCACTCCTACAAAGCCATGTGACCTGGATCACATGGTATGATGTCATCACGTGATAAGAGGATACGCTGCCTTTGATTTCCTCTTAGTCAAGGATCTTCTGATTCACTCCTACATAGCCATGTGACTGGGGTCACATGGTACAATGTGGTCATGTGGTACGACATGACGACACCCCTTGTTTCCTTTTGTTTCGTTGAGGACCTACCAATCCACTCCTACATTGCACGAAGTCATATTGCACCTTATTGGTACATGTAGAAATATAATACTAAGCTCTTTATGTATTTAGGAAAGCTAACACTGTGTTGAGCCATTCCTTATTAAGTCCCATTGGACTACGTTAATCCTTTGTCCTTTAGATAAAATCATGATGGCATCTTCCTACAGAGTCATTATGTATGGGGATATGGGACCTGTAGTACATCTGCAAGCACTAAAGCCACATCCGTTTTTTGCCGTCCGGCGGGATACGGCTTGTTTTGCAAAAAACAGATCCGTTTTTTTATTCCGCTGGATCCTTTTTTTTCTGATTGAGTTGCATTAGCGCTGGATCGCGCCGCATGTGCTTGCGTTTCGTCCGTCTTTTGCCGGATCTGTCTAAAATTTCGTTTCCGGCGGCCGGACACAACACATGTTGTAACGTTTTTGTGTCCGCCGCAAAAAATGGACAGCAGGGGATGCGGCGCAACCGGCTCTTGGGTACAATGCAAGTCAATGGGAGAATACGGCCACCGGATCAGTCTTTAGCCTGATTCCGTTTATCAGCGCTGAGCATTCTCTCTCTCTCTCTCTCTCTCTCTCTCTCTCTCAGAGTTGGATCTTGGGGGATTTTTCATGGGGATACAACTGGATGATCTATGACAGTAAGGCTCATCTGGATGTGTTCAAATGTGACTTCGATTATGTGTTTACTGTATGTATTATGAGTATGAGAGTTTGCATTCCAAAGTAATGGCATGTTAGTAGGAAAAGAACTCCATTTTCTTTTTGATACAGCAATTATGTGTTTTGTGAGTGCACTTTTTTTGTTTTAATGCTTTATTTGTTTTGGTGAATAGTTGGTTGTTTTGACAGCAGGGAGGGACTGGGAATAGAGGAAGAGGTGGAGTCCATCTTCTCAGATGTATAAAAAAGACACTTTATGGCTCCAATTTTTATTCCACTTCTGGCATGACGAAGGCCCTTTTGGGCCAAAAAGTTGCTTCACTCGTCTACATCAATTGCATTTCACCATCTGATTTTTAAGGATGGAATAAAGATTATGCTTTATCCCCATTTTCCCTGGCGCTTTGGAATCTTGGATTTTCTATTGTCTGGAGGACATTTCCTTGGTATATAAACCTCAGAAGTACATAGCCGTTAAGAGTCTAGGAGACCAATACATGACAATGTGACCAGAATGTGTATGAGGCCTCCTTTATATCTAACACAGGGTGTATCTAAAGCCCTTATTTTTGGCAGTTCTTGTTATTTGACAAATTACACTGAAATGTCCAATTTTTTAATAAAAAAAACAATTTTATTTTACTGAACTTATATTTTTTTAATTCCTTTTTTGTGTTACAAGTCATTATACAGGAAAAAAATGCTTCTTAACATTTTTTTTTCTGTAAAAAGGAAATTTCTCTTCTGGTTGTAATGTTTTACTGTCAATCCTTAAGGTGGAATAAAAGTATGACATCACTGTTTTCAGCAGCGATCTGGAGTCCCCAGATGTTCTCCTTCCATTCAGCATTTTTCCCATCTACTTGAACATTTTCGCTGCCCTCTAGACCTCTTGTAGGATCTGCCAGAAAAAAAGCTCGACTTTCCCTTTGAATCCCATTATAATCATTACTCAAAAGGAGCATTTGAGTATTAGGAATTACTTGGTTCCAGCAATGAGCACCCAAGCATTTTAGAGCTCACTCATCTCTATTGAATTCCATTATTGCTTTACATGTAAAAAAAATTAAGTTACTTAGTAATCAAAAAGCAGGAAAACCATCCAACCATGACAAGGTGACCTTCTATGAAACGCTATTATGAACAATATCAATAATTATTATCATTGTTATTGATAATAACAGCACACAACAAAAATATCCCTACATAGATTCTAGGGGAAGGTCAGCAAAGAAGACAGGTATATATTCAGAATCAAATGTGAAATGTGAAATTGATAAAACAACCATTAAAAATATCATAATATTCCAGAAAGATACATTAATTCCTTAGTCTTATGGTCAGATCTAGTATGTCATAGTTACCAGAATGGAACCCTTAAAATAATTTTCCTCTTGGTTATGTCGCCTTGGTGTGAACCTCATCTCCAAGCAATGTCCTCTTCGTGGAATGGCCTATCTTCCTCAGGGACCCATCCCTTAATGCCAACCTTCCTCTCTCCATTCCTTCCCTGGGCAATAAACTTATTCATATACACTATAGAATGTATACATATAGTCTGCTGATGTTGATTTTATATACTGTAAATATATCAGGTGAACTAAGCATTGAACACGTCACCAATTTTCTAAGTAAATATATTTCAATCCACACAGGAAATGAAATAAAACCATAAATGTCTATAAAGTCTTGTGTATTAATGAGAAGTGACACAGGGATAATGTATTGAACACGCTAGCTGAAATTGAATTAATACTTAAAAAATATATAAAATATGTACATACGCACAAAAGCCTTTGTTGGTGGTGAAGCTTCAAGACTGTATGGAGAAACTAGTCGCAGGCATTGCTTAGATGTAATTTTGTCCTATGCTTCCTCACAAACACTTTTCACATTCTGAAGCTTCTGTTGGCTCCATCTGTGAACTCTGAGCTTTAGTTTCTTCCATACATTTTCTATAGGATCCAGGTCCGATGATTGGCTGGGCCATCCTAGTAGCTTTATTTTCTACTTCTTCAGCCGATTGCATTTTACAATGCAAAAGGAACATGAGTCATCAAAAGATGAGACAACACAGTAATAAGAGGCAGGCGAAGAGAAAAAGTGGACTACAAAGGGAAGAATAAACATTTGTCACCTTGCAGGTGGAATAGAGGTACAGAAAAAGATGCAATAATGACAGCAAACATTTTTGGAGAAGAGGGACAAAGATTCAACAGGGTAACCCCAGCAGTCAGGTAGCACCCTCACTGAACAGTCAGGTGAATATTAGATGTTCAAAGTGAGTAGTTCCTTCCACAAAAAGTAAACATCAGGTTAATTGCTTCAACCCATCCAGATGTCCGCATCATTCAAAGAGTAGGACAGCACAGTTGCTCAGTGGTTAGCACAATAGCCTCGAGTACTGTTTGCTAAAATGCTCACATACATGAGTGCAAGGCTTAAATCTAAACATGTAATATTTTCATGTATACTAGCAGTAAGTTGGACCCCTGGAATAAATTCCAACTATGGGCTCTAGGTGCCTCAGTCTGAATAAACCTATCCATTGACTTTTTGCATTTTTTATTACTTATTTTCCAGTAGGACAACTGTAAAATGATCTTTATATGTTATATGATCTGCTTTGCATTTGTAGACCTGGTCCAGCTCGGAGTCTATGTGATCGCATTTGCATTTTCCTAGTTCATGGTGTAACATTTAATTAAATGTAAACAGTTTGTCACTAAACCTTCCATAAAAGCCTCGTCGTCTTATCAGGATCCTCATAGTACAGGACAGATGGCTGATTCCATAAAGGATTATAGTTTTGCACAGTATTTGGATCTTTTGGCCCTGACAATAATTACTGCCATAACCGGACTGCTGATACATTCATTTATTATTGGTGTCAATGTCAACGACTGGTGGAAAGGACGATCAGTGACTTCTGTTGACCACATTATAACTTCTCTCGGATTTCAAGGTTGTGTGCCCAATGTGCTTTTACTATATTTTTCTTTGTTAATTCATTTTTCCGGAGCAGCAAGGACTCATATGTAATTATACTTATTTTTAACACGGTTCATTCTTTTTTTACTTATTCCAATATTTGGTTAACATCTCTGCTCTCCATTGTCTTCTGTCTGAAGATCTCCAATCTCCGCACCAGACTGTTCCTGTATCTGAGGAGGGTGATATTACCAGGACTGGTCATTTCATTGTAGCCTGAGGACTTCTTGCTGCTGTCACTTGCTTCCTGCACTTATGGACAGCTATCACTCTGGTGACCAATGGTGGAACATACAATACAACCATAGACAATCATCAACTAATGGGTGACAACTATATTAATATTGTATATCATTTTACTATAGGAGCCTCCATCCCAATGATTTTCTGTTACATCTCCTCCGTCCTTCTCTTCTCCTCATTGTATCATCACACAGTAAAGATGAAGATGAGCAGTAATTTATCCATCAACTTGGAGACATATTACTCGGAAATGAAATTTGTATCCTTCACTTTCACATATAACTTTATATACTTTACTGGTCTTTTTGCTTTTACTTTTTATTATAATCTTTACCATGTGAACCTTACGTGGGCTCATATGACTTTTGAATTTCTAATGATTCTACATTCCTCCTACCTGATCTACAGAACAGCCAAACTCCGGAGTCAGATGTCCAAGGTTCTCCAGAATGTATTTGATCTTTTGATTCCAATGAAAAGAACAGAAATCAGAATGAACAGAGAAGTAATAGCTCAGTGAGATAAATTCATAGGATGAGCTATCGTTACGTAAAAGGTGGATGTCAGATACCAGCACTGATCAAAAAAATAAAGAGACCATAACCTCACTGTAGAGCTGCACACAGCACTGTACATGTGGATATCAGACCACAAGACTAAGAGCAGCTGAGCTGTATGACAAAGTGATGGGATAAGAAATAAGAACTGCTCATGGATTGGGACATACACCACTTTAAAGATCTAGGAAATCTCTCTCATCCTCCATTTCTACTGGCCGTTTCATGATCTTTTCCAGTAAAATGATAGGGAGGCACTGACTATGAAAGTCTAAGGCTATGCTCCCATGATGAGCTTTTGGGAAGTTTTTGACACAGAAGAATTCCTACTGGCAGGAGCAGAGTACCCGCTGCGCCTATTGATCTCCAGGAGGTGATCAGTAAAAGAGCGCAGGAGGCAGCGCATGCGCACATTGAATTTGGCTTGTCATTGAGCCGAGATCTAAATCTGCGCATGAGCTGACAACCGGCACTATCTTCCTGAAGTCCACCGTTAGCTTAATGGGTACAGCAGGGACTTTGCTCTTGCCTCGCACCGCAGGAACCCCTACTCTTAGGCCAAGTCCCTGTAGCATCTCCGCTGTCTGCCTGCCTGTCAGTGGCGACACTGTTCACACCAGTATGCTATATTTGTAGTATAAGATGCAAACCCATTTTCCTCTTAAATTTGAAGGGAAAAAGTGGGTCTTATAGTCAGAAAAAATATTGTAAATCGTTTTGCATCCATCCCTTATGTTATGCAGCAATAACATTTCTGCTATTTTCTGATAACATTTGTAATTCCCTTTGATGAAGATTAGTAAAAGATAAAACAAAGAGTTGCTCAGAATTAAATCTTTCAGGACCACTTCAAAGGTTCAGAATTTTTAGCCTCTCCAAATGGAATTTTAACCCTTTAACGACCATGGATACACATTAAAATGGCGGTTGTTAAGGTACCTGATTCATTCAGGAACAAGTGAATAGCACCCACCCTCTCGGCCTTGGGCGATATTCCTGTGAATGACTAGAAATGAGCAAAACTTTCAAGATCCGGTTCATTTTGGCGACAGTCCCAAGGTTCGCCAAACAGTTCACCGAACATATCCAACCCCATTAAATTCAATGGGAGGCAAAACCAAATGCATAGACAACACCTTCTTTGGGGCCTAAAAACTGCCAAAACAGCTCAAATTGAGGACAGACACCAGGAAAAGTGGCATCAATTGACCCAGATTACAGTTCAAATAGTATAATTGTGTAGCATGGATGCATGGGACAGGGCTGGGACAGGGCTGGGACAGGCTTGGACCAGCATTTCTAGCTTAAAATTGACCAGTAACAAATGGATGAATGACAGGTGTAGGCATGGTGCTCTGAGAGCCCTGAGAAATTCAAGCAACACACATGAAAGAGACTCAAATTGAAGTCTGCACATTTTAAAAAAAGAGGCAGACACCAGGAAAAGTGGAATTAATTGACAAAGAAAAACAAAAGTATTTTTTGCATTCTGTGCAATTTGGGGTGTGGCCTCCCTCTCCTGAGCTGGAAATTACATTTAACCCATTCCCAATCTTTGACACAGCGTATGAATCATGAAAGTCGGTGCCAATCCAACCTGTGACGCATATGCTGTGTCATGGAAGGAGCGCGTTCCTGCGGGTTGGGTGACTGGGGTGACTGAAAGGTCACCTGACCCGCAGGCACAAGATCCTTTGTGCTTCACCACAGTGGGTTTGGCTTAACAACTTTTGGGGTCCAATTTATCCTGTTACCCTTGGAAAAATAAAAAATAGCGGGCTAAAAAATAATTTTTGAGGAAATTTTTTTTTTTTTTCACTGCTCTGCGTTTATAAACTTCTGTGAAGCACTTGGAGGTTCAAAGTTCTCACTACACATCTAGATCAACTCCTTGGGGGTCTAGTTTCCAAAATGGGGTCACTTGTGGGGGGTGTCTACTGTTTAGGCACATCAGGGGCTCTGCAAACGCAACATGACGCCCGCAGAACATTCCATCATGTTTGCATTCCAAAATGGTGCTCCTTCCCTTCTGAGCTCTCCCATGCGCCAAACCAGTGGTTCCCCCCCTCATATGGGCTATCCTGAGTACAGAATAAATTGCACAACTGTTGTAGTCCAATTTCTCCTGTTACCCTTGTGAAAAAAAAAATAGTGGGCTAAAAAAATCATTTTTGATGAAAAAAATGTTTTTTTATTTTCACTGCTCTGCGTTATAAACTTCTGTGAAGCACTTAGGGGTTCAGAGTGCTCACAACACATCTAGATAAGTTCCTTAAGGGTCTAGTTTCCAAAATAGTGTCACATGTGTTTTTTTTTCACTGTTTAGGCACACAGGGGCTCCCAAACGCGTCATGGTGTCCGCTAACGATTGGAGCTAATTTTCCATTCAAAAAGTCAAATGCGCTCCTTCCCTTCTGGGCCCTGTCGTGCGCCCAAACAGTGGTTTATGACCACATATGAGGTATCGGTGTACTCAGGAGAAATTGCCCAACAAATTTTAGGATCCATTTTATCCTGTTGCCCATGTGAAAATGAAAAAACTGATGCTAAAAGATAATTTTTGTGAAAAAAAGTACTTTCTTTTTTTTACGGATCAATTTGTGAAGCAACTGGGGGTTCAAAGTGCTCACTATGCATCTAGATAAGTTCCTTGGGGGGTCTAGTTTCCAAAATGGGGTCACTTGTGGGGGAGCTCCAATGCTTAGGCACACAGGGACTCTCCAAATGGGACATGGCAACCGCTAAATATTCCAGCATATTTTCCATTCAAAAAGGCAAACGGCGCTCCTTCCCTTCTGAGCCCTGCCGTGCGCCTAAACAGTGGTTTATGACCACATATGAGGTATCTGTGTACTCAGGAGAAATTTCCCAACAAATTTGAGGATCCATTTTATCCTGTTGCCCATATGAAAATTAAAAAATTGATGCTAAAAAAATTTTTTGTTGGAAAAATTAAAATGTCCATTTTTTCCTTCCACGTTGCTTTAGTTCCTGTGAAGTACCTAAAGGGTTAATAATCTTCTTGAATGTGGTTTGAGTACATTGAGGGGTGAAGTTTTTATAATGGTGTCACTTTTGGGTATTTTCTGCCATATAGACCCCTCAAAGTGACTTCAAATGTGAGGTGGTCCGTAAAAAAAATGGCTTTGTAAATTTTGTTGTAAAAATGAGAAATCGCTGGTCAACTTTTAACCCTTATAACTTCCTAACAAAAAAAATTTTGTTTCCAAAATTGTGCGGATGTAAAGTAGACATGTGGAAATGTTATTTATTAACTATTTTGTGCCACATAACTCAAAAAAATTCAAAAATTGAAAATTGCGAAATTTTCAAAATTTTGGCCAAAGTTCCATTTTTCTAACAAATAAACGCAAAAATTATCGACCTAAATTTACCACTAACATGAAGCCCAATATGTCACAAAAAACAGTCTCAGAATCACTAGGATCTGTTGAAGCGTTCCTGAGTTATTATCGCATAAAGGGACACTGGTCAGAATTGCAAAAAATGACCAGGTCTTTAAGGTCAAAATAGGCTGGGTCATGAAGGGGTTAAAGGCTTCCTCAAACTGAAGTCCACAGGTCGGGACCCGGTCCTTTTGTCTGCCCTTATTCACACAGTGAGGTCAACTCTGACACATGGTAAGGGTTTTAATTTTAGACAGTGTATGACCGTGCCGATCAAGGTCACCTTGTCGATGATGGGATGGCTTTATGCTGTTTTTGATCAAAAACAGTATTCCTAAGAACTCTGTTATTTAAATGCACTTTTGCTTTTTACTTATTTACTTACAGGAGGGTTTTTACTCATTTTGTTTCTAGTAGGTTTGTATGCTTTATGATCAATGACCAAGAGTAAATTGATATGCACAGCAGCAGTCAATAATGGCAATGTATGACGATCAGGTCTGAGCAGCATTTGATCTTGAATTAATTTGAATTTAGTCGTGGTGTGTGGGATCGGTAAGGGTGATTTCCACGGTCAGAAACCTGCGTGTTGGCGCTGTGCGCTGGCGCAGCGCAAACACGCAGGTCCAATGTTACAGCATGTGGAGGGATTCTAGAATCCGTCTCCACTATGCAACAATACGCAGGTGGCAAACTGCGTAAACGGACAGCGGGTCTTTTTAGACGCAGCATGTCCTCGCGTATTGCGCGACGTGCGTCGCCGCAACATAATTAACAAGGCTATGTACCTGCGCTCTTTCGAGGTGTTCCGGAGGTGTCCTGAACACTCGGAAGATCGCGCGTCAGAAGGGGCGGGCTTAGACGAGCGGAATTCCGTCCGTCAAAAGCGTATGGTTCCGGACCGGGAACCATGCTAAGCCTTCTTATCTGGGAGACATAATACCTCATGCAACAGCTGAAACTGTTTTTTAGCTCAGACACACTCAGGTGGCACAAATATTAGCTTGGTAGACCACTAATGTTAGAAAAATTTAAGGATAGTAAGGGCTCATTCCCACTTGCGATGATATCAGATGAATGCAATCCAATTAAAAATTGGATTGCATTCGGAACAATGTTATTGTCATTATTGTCAATGTTATTGTCATCATTGTGTGTTTCGTCTGTGATTTTTTTTTTCCATTTAGGATCGGATCATGATCGAACTGGAAAAAAATTTCTCCAGGGCACCTGGGAAGAGTGAGGCTAAGTGCCAGATTTGGTGCATCTTATGGATGCTCCATTTCTGGGGCAGCTGAGAGCTGATGTTTTTAGTCTGGGAGAGGGCCAATAGCGATGGCCCCTTTCTAGGCTGTTGATATCAGCCCACAGCTCTCTACCTAGTCTTTCCTGGTTATTAAATATAGAGAATCCTATGTCATTTTTTCAGGGTACCCCATTTTAATAACCAGGAAAGGATATGTATACAGCTGTGAGCTGAAATTAATAGCCAGGGAAGCTCAATGGATATTACCCCCTTCCCTGGCTATAAACATCTGTTTCCAGCTGTCCTCTTTCCCTATTCTGGTTAATAAAATGTCCGGGGATTCCATTAGATCTTTGTCAGAACATCATTTAGTATGTAAAAAAACTACATGTACAGTAGGCTACACAAGCAGTAATAATTATTAGTGATGATTGAACAGTGAAATATTCGGATTTGGGAAAATCAGCATGAATAATTTCTAATATCCATGTATTCATGCCAAATAATGAATCCAATGCAAGTCAATGGGAAAGCTGAATATATTTTTCTGCTGGACCCAGCAAACAGGTCTGGGGGCCTGAGACAAAAGCTGTAATGGATGGGAAAAAGCTAAAACTAAATGGGAACAGCATGGAGAAGATGCCTGCATGCCTTTTTGACTCACATATGGTATCTGAGAGTGAGAATAATGTTGCCAGACTATTGCACCGGTTTTACGGATTTTTAAAAAGACCTACCAAAACAAAACATTTTTTAAAGGCAAAAAAGTTAATGAACATTATTTCCTTCATAAGTACATGTATACAGGGATGCCACTATGAATTTCTGGGCCCCATACTGGCAACATTTTCGGGGGCCCCTTGAAACTCCACCCAGGCTCCACCCTAGCCCCACCTTCACCCCTTGAACCTTCCACAGTCCCACAGTGTTAGGACTGGTGGAACGCACAAAATAAATATAAATAATAAGTATGTTCGCAGCCCGGGGTCCACCGTGCAGGCAGAGCCTGCTACTAGTAAGATGGCGGTATGGCGAACTCTGTTACTTCACAGAGTCGCAACTATGGACACTGTGGCCCTATATGGCGGTATAAGCGAACTCTGTTACACCACAGACTTGCTAAGGTAGAAATGCAGAAATATGGACTGTGTCCTGTTAACTCCACTGGTATGCACAGATAACTGCTGTGCGGACAGCAGTCCGTAGTAATGCAATTAGACAATCTCCTCACCGGAGAAGCCGGTATTCTAGGGGCTTATTTCAGCCGAGCCCTAAACACGTGCATACAATCTCCTCACCGAAGGTGCCGGTATTCTAGGGGCTTATTTCAGCCGAGCCCTAACACATGCGTGCAAGAACACCCTGGCGCAAAGCACATAAAGTGATTGATACTAGCGCATGGGGCACGACCATGCCACCCTTTTATAGTAGCAACTACAGGACCTGCCAGATAAGGACCAATAGGAAACTGCTCCAGAACACAAGTGGTTTCAGGACCTTCCTGGTGGCCCAATAGGAGCTGCTGCAGTACCTGAGCATGTGACCCCTGATCTCCAATGAGAGATCTTACTCTGGTCATGCTCAGAAAGGGAAAGCAAGGACTTTGTCCTAAAGACATCTGCTCGCCGCTAACCAGTACTGGCTACAATAGCAGAGCCTGGAGGAGCAGCAGTAATCTTCTGCACAATATTAGACTGGGCGAGACGCTGGGACCAACGTCTAAGCTGAGCAGAGTCCACTGCGGCCGGAGACGGAAGGGAGACCGCAGCAGGGACGGCTCGAGATTCCCCTTGTGCAGAATCGGGAACTTGACCCCTAACATTACCCCCCTCCTAGGGCCCCCCCTTCTTTGGGCCTCGCTACGTTCAAAGGCAGGAATGAGCTGCGGGCATGAATATGTTCGGCAGGCTCCCAGGACCTATCCTCAGGCCCATAACCCCTCCAATCCACCCCGAAAAAAAATGTTGCCCCTTACCACCTTGCACGCTACAATGGCATTCACCTTGTAACCGTCCGTAGGGTTTTAGGAGGGACACATGGAAGGTGTCGGAGATACCAAGGCGAGGCGGAAGGGCCAAACGGTAAACCACAGGGTTCACCTGCTCGAGAACCTTGAAGGGACGCAAATAGCGGGGTGCCAACTGTTAGGGTTCTAGTTCCCAATGCTGCACAAGGGGAATCTCGAGCCATTCCCGCAGCGGTCCCCCATCCGTCTCCGGCCACAGTAGAGCCTGCTCAGCAGAGACGTCGGTCCCAGCGTCTTGCCCGGTCTAATGCTGTGCAGAGACTTGCGTTTCCTGAATCTTCTATTATAACCAGTGCTGGAGCAGACATCTTTAGGACGAAATCCTGCGTTTCCCCTTCTGAGCATGCCCAGAGTAAGATCTCTCATTGGAGATCAGGGGTCACATGCTCAGGTACTGCAGCAGCTCCTATTGGTCCGCCAGGAAGGTCCTGAAACCACTTGTGTTCTGGAGCAGTTTCCTATTGGTCCTTATCTGGCAGGCACTGTAGTTGCTACTATAAAAGGGTGACATGGCTGGGCCTCCATGCGCTAATATCAAATCTGTTACGTGCTTGCACCAGTGTGGTCATGTATGCATGTGGTTAGGTCTGGCTGAAATAAGCCCCTAGAATACCGGCACCTCCGGTGAGGAGATTGTATTCACGTGTTCAGGGCTCGGCTGAAAACGCCATTAGAATACCGGCTACTCCGGTGAGGAGATTATTGCTTGTGTTCTGACTGCATGACCACAGACTGCAATCCGCTTAGCGGTCATCTGTGTTCCCTGTGAGTCTAACAGGACACAGTCTTTTTCTCAGTGGCTCTGTGACGCAACAGGGTTCGCTTTATAACGCTGGTCAGCGCCCTAGCATTTTACTTTGCGGCTCACTGAAGCTAAGTGAGTTCGCACTTATCACCATATAGCGCTGTGGCATTCCCGTTAGCGGCTCTGGGAATTAACAGAGTTCGCACTAACTGCTACAGAGCGCTACGGCATTTATTTTAGCGACTCTGCGGGATAACAGAGTTCGCTACTTACGCCATCTTACTAGCAGTGGGCTTTGCCTGCACGGTGGACCCTGGGCTGCGAACGCACCTCTCTACAATATCTATTAGGTGTGTTCCGCAAAAACTAACACCAAGTTAGTGGATTCCACCCATAGCCTGATGTTTCGGGCGAAGAGCCACACTAGGTCGCCAGGAGCAAATGTCGGAGCGGGACGGCAGAAGTCCTCATCCTTTCCTTGGAAGCCTGAATGGCATCCTGGGTGCGGTCCCATATGTCCCGTGCCTCCACAGCCCAGTCTGCCACCCTGGAGTCGGCGGAAGCCACGGGCATGGGCACCAGTACCCACGGATGCTGGCCGTAATTTAAGAGGAATGGGGTCTGTCTGGTGGAGTCAGCCACAAGCATTGTTTAGCGCGAACTCCGCCCACGAGAGCAAGGATGCCCAGTCATCATGCCTGGCAGAGACAAAATGTCGCAAGTATGTGACCAAGGTCTGGTTGGCCCTCTCTACCAACCCATTCGTCTCGGGATGATATGCAGAGGTGAGGTTTAACTCAATACAGAGTAGATGACACAACTCTCTCCAGAACCGAGACGCAAATTGGGGACCTCGATCGCTGACAATCTTGTCTGGCATACCGTGTAGACGGAAGATGTGTCTAATAGATAATGCTGCTAAGGCCCGTGCAGAAGGTAACCCGGGTAGCGGCACTAAGAGCACCATTTTGGAGAAGTGGTCGGTGATCACCCAAATAATAGTGCAACTCCGAGACTTGGGTAAGCCCACCACAAAGTCCATTCCGACCATCTCCCAGGGCTTGTCTGCCACCGGCAAAGGAAAAAGTAACCCAGCTGGCCGTTGTCAATGGGACTTGTTCCGGGCGCAGGAGACACACGCCTGAACATACTCCCTGACGTCACGGGCCATATGTGGCCACCAGTATGTCCTCGCCAATAATTCTGTTGTCCTCTTTGCCCCAAAGTGTCCACCCACACTGAACGAGTGTGCCCAAGAGAGTACCTCCAGTCGCAAATTAGTGGGCACAAAAGTCTTGCCCGGAGGCACAAACTCTAGCGATACCGGGGCTACAGTTCTCAGGCTCTCTTCGGGGACAATAAGCTGAGGCTCCTCATCCTCCTCCTCTGATGACACTAAGGAGCGAAAGAGAGCGTCGGCCTGAACATTCTTCTCACCGGAGAGAAAATGGAGGGTGAAGTGAAACCGAGAGAAGAATAGGGACCATCTGGCCTGGCGAGAATTTAGCCGCTGAGCCGTTTGCAAATATACCAAGTTCTTGTGGTCGGTGAAGACTTGGAAGGGAAAACGAGCCCCGTCCAGAAAATGTCTCCACTCAGAGAAGGCCAACTTCATAGCCAGCAACTCCCAGTCCCCGATGGAATAATTCCTCTCTGCTGGTGTAAACGTCTTAGAAAAGATGAAGCAGGGATGCTTCTGACCTTGAGTATCCTTTTGATAAAGGACTGCTCCAGCACCAACAGAAGAAGCGTCCACCTCTAAAATAAACGGCTTATCAACATCAGGGCGATGTAATATGGGAGCACTGGCAAAATGCGACTTGATGGAAGAGAACGCCTTGGAGACCTCCTCAGACCACAACTTGGGATTTGCTCCCTTCTTGGTGAGGGCTACCAAGGGAGCTACCAAAGTCGCGAAATGGGGGATGAACTGACGATAATAATTAATGAACCCCATAAAGCGCTGCACCGCTTTAAGAGAATGGGGTTCTTGCCAGACCATTACAGCCTGTAGTTTGGCAGGATCCATAGCCAATCCCTGGGCAGAGATGATATAGCCCAAGAAAGGTAAGGACTCCTGCTCAAACACACATTTCTCCAGCTTGGCATAGAGGGAGTTTGCCCGTAAGAGGTCGAAGACTTTGTTGACATCCCTCCGGTGAGAGTCTATATCTGGTGAAAAGATGAGAATATCATCCAATTAGACAACTACAGAGGTGGAAAGCATATCCCGGAAGATGTCATTAACAAAGTCTTGGAAAACAGCGGGAGCATTAAAGAGCCCGAAGGGCATCACCAGGTATTCATAATGCCCATCCCTGGTATTAAAAGCTGTCTTCCACTCGTCCCCCTCACGGATGCGAATTAGGTTATAGGCACACGTAGATATAGCTTGTTAACTACCCCTGCTCCTCGGAGCCTATCAAAGAGCTCAGAGATTAAGGGCAACGGGTACTTATTCTTGACGGTGATGGCGTTAAGACCCCTGTAGTCAATACATGGACGTAATTCTCCGTTCCTCTTTTGCGCGAAGAAGAACCCCGCCCCTGCTGGTGTCACTGACTTCCTAATGAACCCTCTTGCCAGATTCTCCTGAATATACTGGGACATGGCCTCAGTCTCAGGAAGCGAGAGGGGATAGACTCTTCCCCGAGGAGGTTCTGCTCCAGGCAAGAGATCAATAGGACAGTCGTAGGGGCGATGAGGCGGAAGAGTTTCCGCCGCCTTCTTGGAGAAAACGTCTGCGTATGACCAATAACACTGGGGGAGAGAAGTGAGATCTACGGGTATCTCTGTGGTGGTGACCTGAACGCACTCCCTGACACACCTGCCTCTACATGAATCACCCCAACCCAGTATCCTCCCAGAGGACCACTCAATATGGGGAGAGTGGTGAAGGAGCCAAGGTACTCCCAGCAACACCTCGTCTATTCCCTCGGGCAGGACAAGAAAGGAAATACTCTCCTGATGGGAAGGGGACATAGACAACGTGAGAGGGATAGTCTGGTGGGTGATTTGTGAGGGCAGAGTCGATCCATTCACTACACGCACAGTCACCGGTTTGGCGAGCATCACCAGAGGTATAGTGTGGCGGAGAGCAAAGGCAGAGGACTTGAAATTCCCCTCGACTCCAGAATCCACACAGAGCTTGGCGGTAAGAGTGGATGGACCTACAGTAATTGTCCCCTTAAAGGACAACTTGGTGGAAAATGCCGCAGTGTCTAGTGAACCTCCTCCCAAGATCACTAGACACGACCGTTTTCCCGACCGCTGTGGACATTTGTTGGCATAATGTCCTAACTGCTGGCAGATGTTACAGACCACGGGTACTCGAGCGGCCCGTGACTTAGGTCTTGCTTGAGAAACCTCCTTGGACTCATGGGAGTCGGGCGCCTAGCTGAAAGATTCCAGAGGTCTGGCGAAGGTGGGAGCCAGCCGGAACCTCTGCCTACACTGGGACAGCTATAACCTCCGCTCGTGAAAACGGAGGTCGATGCGGGTAGATATGGCGATAAGCTTCTCCAGTGTGGCGGGAATCTCCATGGTATCCAAGGCGTCTTTCACATGGCCCGCTAGTCCTCTCCAAAACACGGGAATTAGGACTTTATCTGGCCAGTCCAACTCCGAGGACAGAGTCCGAAATTGGACAGCAAAACAGCTGACCAAGGACGAACCCTGTGAACTTGCCAGGAGTTGGGTGACCTGAGGTCCTAGAAAGACCTTTTTTAGAGCCTCCAGAAAACGAGGAGCACTCCGCACCACATGGTCGTCACGCTCCCACAGCGGGGTGGCCCACTCCAACGTTCTGCCCTACAGAAGAGATATTACAAAGCCCACTTGGCCCGATCCGTGGGGAAACATGCAGCCAGAAGCTCGAGTTGTATAGAGCACTGACTCATGAATCCCCGACATTGCTTGCTGTCACCAGCAAACTTGTCTGGAAGTGGGAGGTGGGATAATGTGGGGATGTCTCGACCCGCCACCACAATTGTGGATTACCAGGGCAATGGGGTACTCAGAGCCGAGCCCATGGAAGTCTATGGGGATGTCACAGGTAGCGGTGGCTCGGTCTGTGGCCCTGGCGGTCTGGCGTATGTTGGGGAATATTTACAGGGGATAGATATATTTACAGTTCGTGACGCCACCTGTAGTTCTCTGGTAATTTGTACCAGCGCTGCTGTAGATCTCTGAGGGGATGGTGAGGCAGCTAGATGTCGGGTCCCCTACAGGTGGGACTCTTCCCTCAGGTCGATGGTTATGGTGGGGTTGTGCAGAGATGCAATCAAATAACACAGTCTCACACATCAGCGTCTTTCCATACCTTTTTACTTGCAAGATGGTTATGCAGGTCCCAGGGAGGCTGATCCAATGGAGGATGTGTTTCAAGATAGCAGCTGGACAAGTTAGGGGCCTCCTTTACTTTCACAAAGATGAGTCCAACCAGCATGAAGCGTAGTTCCCTCAATAAACTCCAGCTTCTCCAAGCTGTACTGCCCGGTCAGTTTTGTGGTCGGAGCCTTCCTGTGATGAAACTAGGTTCTTATATGCTTGGCCTAGCTCAAAGTTCCTATTCCACCTGACCCCAGTTACGTACTGACACTCCAGGGGCTGCTTGCTGTTACCTAAGGTCCGGTAAGCCTCTGGGTTTTCTACCACCATGCGTGAAGCTATGGTGATGCTTCGGTCTCCAGTGACCGGTGACAACGTGCAGGACTTCTCCAATCCTATAGCACTCAGAATTTCTACCACTATGCCTTTCGCCTTGTCCGCGCTGGTAGCATAAGCATTTCTCACTTCACAGGTTAATAAAGTCAGTCCCTTACTTAATTCCTTTCTTGAGCTTGTTGCCAGACTCTCAGTAATCTTCTAGGCAGGAGCACGTCTCTGAACCTTCACTGTCCTTGGGACAGGAGACTGATGTATATCTGCAACTCACTTCTTTCTTCTTAATAAAATGTCTCAGTCTGTCTATCAGTGGGGCACAGCTCTGACCAGGCTGAGGTGATCTGGCTCACCTTTACTGGACTCCACTTTCTGAACTGCACAATCAATCCCTCCTCTGTCTTCCTGACAGGAAACTGAACTGAACTCCACTCCAGAGTCACTGACTGAATGACTGCCTGCCTGAATGCTGCATGTGACTAGACTATATATATACCTGTGGGCGTGTCTAAGTGTGTGCTGAAATGAATGTTCATTGAGCATTAAACTGCTATCTCTCCACACATCCTCCAGGGTACTGCGTGTGCCTTCACACCAGGGCTACACATTCCCCCATGGTAAACGACAGCACTCCCGGGCTGTGAAATACAAAGAGACAATTTTTGTTTATGCATTAAACATTAACATTAACTTCTTCCCATCCGGGAGGTAAGGATTTCTTGAACGTTGCAAACAAAACATTAAATATAGAAAAATACAAAATTTTTAAATAGACATGTTCATATAATACATAGTATTCTTGTGAAGGACCCGCACCAAACCTTCAACGTGGGTCCTGGGTGGGCTGCAGGACATAGGAATGCAGACCTCACTCAGTGCCACACCACACGGGTTTTATTATTCAGAGGTAGTTGTGGTGGTTTTATGTAAAACCAAGATAATGCACAAGGTGCAACTATATACAAAATCAGTTCTTGGGCTGGCTCAGTCCTCAGCCTCGAAGTCCATTGTGAAACACGATAAGAAAAGACACAGATATAAATACATTTCTAATATGCATTAAATTTTCAACTTTGGTACCCAGCCGGGCATTCTACTAAATATAGAGAAGACATAGAAATTATCTCTGGCAATAAAGTGCAAAATTGGCAACATTCTCAAACTTTTTACAACATTACATATGGTAGACCCCTTCTGGATCTTACCGGTTTTTTTTACTGTTTAACTATTTCAAATACATTTTCCACCCCGGGGGCTGGAACAATGCGATGGTCCCTAGATCCCATGACTAACAAGTCGTTTGCTGCTATTAGGGTCTGGGTTGCCACAGTTCTCGTGCGAACCTCTAGGGGCGCAACGGGTACTTTCTCCTTGCGAGACACCGATTGCGTTTCAATTTGCGTTACAGTTAGCGATATCGATCGTGTCATAGATTGCGATGGAAACTGGGTCGCAAGTTGCGATGCAGAAGGATGACTAAGTAATGAAGAGTATGTAAACGTTGCTTCCATTTGCGAGGAGCCTGCAGGGGGCGATGCTGGGGCACGGCCTGGTGCTGTTTGAGCTGGAGACGGGGACGCTGCGGTAGTGGTGACGTTACCTGCGTCGGGGACGGGGTCACGGACGATTGTGACATTAAGGGCATACCATCCCTTCATACCCCAGTGTCGTGTATAATTGACAATGTCTCCATTAACTAGGTCCCTCCCGGGATGACCTTGCGGTAGGTGGGATTCTACATCACGTCTGCTGACAAAGACCCCTGGGTAGAGGCCCGGTTCCCTGATGAAGCCCCAGCCCTTCCGGAGCTGGAACTCTGTCACACACCCCTGCCGCCGCGGTTCCCTTAGAGTACCTTTTTCTCGACGGACACTCTCCTTGTCCGCGATCAGCTCTGCATGTTGCCGCTGTCGATTCCGCTGAGCTTCCCGCTCTTCCTCCTGCTGGCGTTGTTGTTTCTCCTCACGACGCTGCCACTCACATTCCCACTGGGCGGTATAGGCGACGTCATCCAGGCGCGCCATCTCGTCCCAGTCCACGTCTGGTAATGACGGACAGGACCCCTCCGGTGTCCCTGCCGGGGATCGATCATCTGCTGCGGCCTCCTGGCCGGGCGGGCGTTCCGGAACTGGCGGTACCTCCTCAACCTCCTTCGCCTCCACCGCTTCACCGGTGGGATCAGGATCGGTACTTTCGGGGGCAGCCTCCGGTTGCTCCTTTGCCTTGGGCAGCAGAAGTTTTGGCAACTCCAGACGTAGGGGTCATCGAAGGGAGAGAACACCGCGTCCCACAGCCGCCGCTGCTCCTGGGTACGCCGGCGTCTCTCGATCTCTTCAAATCCAGGTTGTGGCAAAATCATCTTTTTCAGTCGTGCATTTTCTTCTTTATTTCCAGCAATGCTTGCTGCAGGTGCAGGACCACGGATGACTCCGGTTCTAGTGGCAGCTTGGCTGGGGCACGGGGCCTGCCTTCCTCCGCTTCCCTGCTCGGCTGCACACGTCCTGCTTCCATGATGTTCCAGAGCGTTCTCTCTTCTTCCTCCAGAGACGTCCGGTCTCTTCCGTGGAGGCGGGGTTTGCGTCTCCTCCTCTTTGCAGGAAAGGTGAAGAGGAGGCGGACCTCCTTTGCTGTAGGGCAGGATCGCATGTTGTAATAGCACTTTGAGAGGGCAGGCATTTTCTTCGCGCCACAGGGGGGTACACGCCCACGAAGGTACGCCCACCTTCTTCTCCAGCGCCTGAGGGCGCGAATATGGCGACAAAGATGGCGATTTTTGGCGCCAAAAGTGCAAACAGTTCTTTTTCACAAAAACACCTCCACAGGCAACACAGGGCTCGCAATTTTGCGAGTTTCGCATCCTGTTCGTGACGCCAATTTTGTGTCGACCCGCCACCACAATTGTGGATTACCAGGGCAATGGGGTACTCAGAGCCGAGCCCATGGAAGTCTATGGGGATGTCACAGGTAGCGGTGGCTCGGTCTGTGGCCCTGGCGGTCTGGCGTATGTTGGGGGAATATTTACAGGGGATAGATATATTTACAGTTCGTGACGCCACCTGTAGTTCTCTGGTAATTTGTACCAGCGCTGCTGTAGATCTCTGAGGGGATGGTGAGGCAGCTAGATGTCGGGTCCCCTACAGGTGGGACTCTTCCCTCAGGTCGATGGTTATGGTGGGGTTGTGCAGAGATGCAATCAAATAACACAGTCTCACACATCAGCGTCTTTCCATACCTTTTTACTTGCAAGATGGTTATGCAGGTCCCAGGGAGGCTGATCCAATGGAGGATGTGTTTCAAGATAGCAGCTGGACAAGTTAGGGGCCTCCTTTACTTTCACAAAGATGAGTCCAACCAGCATGAAGCGTAGTTCCCTCAATAAACTCCAGCTTCTCCAAGCTGTACTGCCCGGTCAGTTTTGTGGTCGGAGCCTTCCTGTGATGAAACTAGGTTCTTATATGCTTGGCCTAGCTCAAAGTTCCTATTCCACCTGACCCCAGTTACGTACTGACACTCCAGGGGCTGCTTGCCGTTACCTAAGGTCCGGTAAGCCTCTGGGTTTTCTACCACCATGCGTGAAGCTATGGTGATGCTTCGGTCTCCAGTGACCGGTGACAACGTGCAGGACTTCTCCAATCCTATAGCACTCAGAATTTCTACCACTATGCCTTTCGCCTTGTCCGCGCTGGTAGCATAAGCATTTCTCACTTCACAGGTTAATAAAGTCAGTCCCTTACTTAATTCCTTTCTTGAGCTTGTTGCCAGACTCTCAGTAATCTTCTAGGCAGGAGCACGTCTCTGAACCTTCACTGTCCTTGGGACAGGAGACTGATGTATATCTGCAACTCACTTCTTTCTTCTTAATAAAATGTCTCAGTCTGTCTATCAGTGGGGCACAGCTCTGACCAGGCTGAGTGATCTGGCTCACCTTTACTGGACTCCACTTTCTGAACTGCACAATCAATCCCTCCTCTGTCTTCCTGACAGGAAACTGAACTGAACTCCACTCCAGAGTCACTGACTGAATGACTGCCTGCCTGAATGCTGCATGTGACTAGACTATATATATACCTGTGGGCGTGTCTAAGTGTGTGCTGAAATGTATGTTCATTGAGCATTAAACTGCTATCTCTCCACACATCCTCCAGGGTACTGCGTGTGCCTTCACACCAGGGCTACACAGGGACAGAGGTGGCAGTGGACACTAGTGGCAGTGGACGCTAGCAGCCTGAACAGCGACTGTGGTAACATCCACAGCTGAGGTTGTGCGCTCAAGAGCTGCCAACCTACCCTCCAGCTGCTGGATGTCCTGCAGTAGACGCTGATCGTCCGCCATTTTACTAACCAGACCCTGGCGCTAGTATTATGTTAGGGCTGGCAGAACGCACAAAATAAATATAAATCATAAGTGCGTTCGCAGCCCGGGACCACCGTGCAGGCAGAGCCTGTTGCTAGTAGGATGGCGGTATGGCGAACTCTGTTACTTCACAGAGTCGCAACTATGGACACTGTGGCCCTATATGGCGGTATAAGCGAACTCTGTTACGCCACAGAGTCGCTAAGGTAGAAACGCAAAAATATGGACTGTGTCCTGTTAACTCCACTGGTATGCACAGACAACTGCTGTGCGGACAGCAGTCCGTAGTAACGCAATCAGACAATCTCCTCACCGGAGAAGCCGGTATTCTAGGGGCTTATTTCAGCCGAGCCCTAAACACGTGCATACAATCTCCTCATCGGAGGTGCCGGTATTCTAGAGGCTTATTTCAGCCGAGCCCTAACACATGCATGCAAGAACACCCTGGCGCAAAGCACATAAAGTGATTGATACTAGCGCATGGCGGCACGACCATGCCACCCTTTTATAGTAGCAACTACAGGACCTGCCGGATAAGGACCAACAGGAAACTGCTCCAGAATACAAGTGGTTTCAGGACCTTCCTGGTGGACCAATAGGAGCTGCTGCAGTACCTGAGCATGTAACCCCTGATCTCCAATGAGAAATCTTACTCTGGGCATGCTCAGAAAGGGGAAGCAAGGACTTTGTCCTAAAGACGTCTGCTCGCCGCTAACCAGTACTGGCTACAATAGCAGAGCCTGGAGGAGCAGCAGTAATCCTCTGCACAATGTTAGACTGGGCGAGACGCTGGGACCGACGTCTAAGCTGAGCAGAGTCCACTGCGGCCGGAGACGGATGGGAGACAGCAGCAGGGACGGCTCGAGATTCCCCTTGTGCAGAAGCGGGTACTCGACCCCTAACACACGGCTCCATTTCACTTCTGCACTACAGCCTTACCAATCACACATTTACAGTTCCCTATATATCAAAAAACTGACCGGCACATCCAAACTTAGATTCAGTGTGAACAGGTGCTAAACCTAGAGTCACCAACTCATATACATACAAGAAGAAAAGGTAGCACACTGTAGTGCTATAGCTTGCAAACACGAAATATGAAAAATATGAAAAATGAATTACATCATTACCTTAGAAATATGAAAAATTGAGAAGTCTTAGCGCATAAGATGGCCAAATTATGTGAGTCTGATAGCCACGTCAAGGCTCTTCTCGTATATCAGGTCCCTAACTAATGCCTATCCTCGCTTTAGAAAAGTCTGTCTGCATGGGAACCTATGAATCCTCTTTTCAGACTAAAATCTACATCTCTGTGGAGGGGTGATGAACCTGCTGTAATTAAAAGGCCTGTGACCACCAGGTGGAGTGCTCAGGCAGAAGGTAAATGAATACATATAAAAAAACTGACCGGCACATCCAAACTTAGATTCAGTGTGAACAGGTGCTAAACCTAGAGTCACCAACTCATATACATACAAGAAGAAAAGGTAGCACACTCTAGCGCTATAGCTTGCAAACACGAAATATGAAAAATATGAAAAATGAATTACATCATTACCTTAGAAATATGAAAAATTGAGAAGTCTTAGCGCATAAGATGGCCAAATTATGTGAGCCTGATAGCCACGTCAAGGCTCTTCTCGTATATCAGGTCCCTAACTAATGCCTATCCTCGCTTTAGAAAAGTCTGTCTGCATGGGAACCTATGAATCCTCTTTTCAGACTAAAATCTACATCTCTGTGGAGGGGTGATGAACCTGCTGTAATTAAAAGGCCTGTGACCACCAGGTGGAGTGCTCAGGCAGAAGGTAAATGAATACATATCAAAAAACTGACCGGCACATCCAAACTTAGATTCAGTGTGAACAGGTGCTAAACCGAGAGTCACCAACTCATATACATACAAGAAGAAAAGGTAGCACACTGTAGCGCTATAGCTTGCAAACACGAAATATGAAAAATATGAAAAATGAATTACATCATTACCTTAGAAATATGAAAAATTGAGAAGTCTTAGCGCATAAGATGGCCAAATTATGTAAGCCTGATAGCCACGTCAAGGCTCTTCTCGTATATCAGGTCCCTAACTAATGCCTATCCTCGCTTTAGAAAAGTCTGTCTGCATGGGAACCTATGAATCCTCTTTTCAGACTAAAATCTACATCTCTGTGGAGGGGTGATGAACCTGCTGTAATTAAAAGGCCTGTGACCACCAGGTGGAGTGCTCAGGCAGAAGGTAAATGAATACATATCAAAAAACTGACCGGCACATCCAAACTTAGATTCAGTGTGAACAGGTGCTAAACCTAGAGTCACCAACTCATATACATACAAGAAGAAAAGGTAGCACACTGTAGCGCTATAGCTTGCAAACACGAAATATGAAAAATATGAAAAATGAATTACATCATTACCTTAGAAATATGAAAAATTGAGAAGTCTTAGCGCATAAGATGGCCAAATTATGTAAGCCTGATAGCCACGTCAAGGCTCTTCTCGTATATTAGGTCCCTAACTAATGCCTATCCTCGCTTTGGCCATCTTATGCGCTAAGACTTCTCAATTTTTCATATTTCTAAGGTAATGATGTAATTCATTTTTCATATTTTTCATATTTCGTGTTTGCAAGCTATAGCGCTACAGTGTGCTACCTTTTCTTCTTGTATGTATATGAGTTGGTGACTCTAGATTTAGCACCTGTTCACACTGAATCTAAGTTTGGATGTGCCGGTCAGTTTTTTGATATGTATTCATTTACCTTCTGCCTGAGCACTCCACCTGGTGGTCACAGGCCTTTTAATTACAGCAGGTTCATCACCCCTCCACAGAGATGTAGATTTTAGTCTGAAAAGAGGATTCATAGGTTCCCATGCAGACAGACTTTTCTAAAGCGAGGATAGGCATTAGTTAGGGACCTGATATACGAGAAGAGCCTTGACGTGGCTATCAGGCTCACATAATTTGGCCATCTTATGCGCTAAGACTTCTCAATTTTTCATATTTCTAAGGTAATGATGTAATTCATTTTTCATATTTTTCATATTTCGTGTTTGCAAGCTATAGCGCTACAGTGTGCTACCTTTTCTTCTTGTATGTATATGAGTTGGTGACTCTAGGTTTAGCACCTGTTCACACTGAATCTAAGTTTGGATGTGCCGGTCAGTTTTTTGATATGTATTCATTTACCTTCTGCCTGAGCACTCCACCTGGTGGTCACAGGCCTTTTAATTACAGCAGGTTCATCACCCCTCCACAGAGATGTAGATTTTAGTCTGAAAAGAGGATTCATAGGTTCCCATGCAGACAGACTTTTCTAAAGCGAGGATAGGCATTAGTTAGGGACCTGATATACGAGAAGAGCCTTGACGTGGCTATCAGGCTCACATAATTTGGCCATCTTATGCGCCAAGACTTCTCAATTTTTCATATTTCTAAGGTAATGATGTAATTCATTTTTCATATTTTTCATATTTCGTGTTTGCAAGCTATAGCGCTACAGTGTGCTACCTTTTCTTCTTGTATGTATATGAGTTGGTGACTCTAGGTTTAGCACCTGTTCACACTGAATCTAAGTTTGGATGTGCCGGTCAGTTTTTTGATATGTATTCATTTACCTTCTGCCTGAGCACTCCACCTGGTGGTCACAGGCCTTTTAATTACAGCAGGTTCATCACCCCTCCACAGAGATGTAGATTTTAGTCTGAAAAGAGGATTCATAGGTTCCCATGCAGACAGACTTTTCTAAAGCGAGGATAGGCATTAGTTAGGGACCTGATATACGAGAAGAGCCTTGACGTGGCTATCAGGCTCACATCATTTGGCCATCTTATGCGCTAAGACTTCTCAATTTTTCATATTTCTAAGGTAATGATGTAATTCATTTTTCATATTTTTCATATTTCGTGTTTGCAAGTTATAGCGCTACAGTGTGCTACCTTTTCTTCTTGTATGTATATGAGTTGGTGACTCTAGGTTTAGCACCTGTTCACACTGAATCTAAGTTTGGATGTGCCGGTCAGTTTTTTGATATGTATTCATTTACCTTCTGCCTGAGCACTCCACCTGGTGGTCACAGGCCTTTTAATTACAGCAGGTTCATCACCCCTCCACAGAGATGTAGATTTTAGTCTGAAAAGAGGATTCATAGGTTCCCATGCAGACAGACTTTTCTAAAGCGAGGATAGGCATTAGTTAGGGACCTGATATACGAGAAGAGCCTTGACGTGGCTATCAGGCTCACATCATTTGGCCATCTTATGCGCTAAGACTTCTCAATTTTTCATATTTCTAAGGTAATGATGTAATTCATTTTTCATATTTTTCATATTTCGTGTTTGCAAGCTATAGCGCTACAGTGTGCTACCTTTTTTCTTGTATGTATATGAGTTGGTGACTCTAGGTTTAGCACCTGTTCACACTGAATCTAAGTTTGGATGTGCCGGTCAGTTTTTTGATATGTATTCATTTACCTTCTGCCTGAGCACTCCACCTGGTGGTCACAGGCCTTTTAATTACAGCAGGTTCATCACCCCTCCACAGAGATGTAGATTTTAGTCTGAAAAGAGGAATCATAGGTTCCCATGCAGACAGACTTTTCTAAAGCGAGGATAGGCATTAGTTAGGGACCTGATATACGAGAAGAGCCTTGACGTGGCTATCAGGCTCACATAATTTGGCCATCTTATGAGCTAAGACTTCTCAATTTTTCATATTTCTAAGGTAATGATGTAATTCATTTTTCATATTTTTCATATTTCGTGTTTGCAAGCTATAGCGCTACAGTGTGCTACCTTTTCTTCTTGTACATTTACAGTTCCCATCACCACTTTATAGCCAGCAGCTTTTGTTTTGGCCAAAAGATTTTTTAATCTGCCACCACAACAAGGTAGATTATTTTGGCCGGGCTCTACTCTACTGTAACTTACTAAACATTTGTTAAAATATCCAATACAATTTATGTATATTATTATATATTTTTCAATTTTTAAGATGACAAATAATATCGCAAACAAGGAACAAATACCACCACACCATGACCAGACACCATATTATCACCACATAGTGACCTATAATACCATCTACAAGGAACAAATGCCGCCACACCATGTCCAGACCACACATTACCACCACAGTGACTGAATATTAGTTTATACAAGGAACAACTATCACCACACCATGACCACAGACCACATATTACCACCATAAAGTGATCAAATTATACCACAGACAAGTAACAAAAAACCACCACACCATGACCAGACCACATATTACCACCACACAGTGACTGAATAATAGCTTATACAAGGAAAAAATATCACCACACCATGACCAGATCAAATATTACCACCACATGGTGAGTAAATAATAGCAGATATAAGGAACAAATACAGCCACAACATGACCATATCACATATTACCACCACGTAGTGACCGAATACTACAATACTGATCATAAATAAAAAGACACAATACTAATGCCATTATACACAGGAGATCTGTACTTAATATACAGTGTCCTTGTACAGATAATACAGTGATCACCGGTGACATTATACACAGGAGCTCTGTATATAGTGTCAGTGTACAGGTAATACAGTGATCACCAGTGACATTATACACAGGAATTCTGTATATAGTGACAGTGTACAAATAATACAGTGATCACCGGTAACATTATACACAGGAGCTCTATATACAGTATATAGTGTAAGTGTACAGGTAAGACACTGACTCACCAGTGACATCTCTAGTTGAAGTTCTTCATCTTCACCTTTCTTCTTCATCTAGTTCAGACCGCCATCACTTCTTCCAGCCAGGACTCATCTCTGCAGAAAAGTACACAGTTATCTAGAGCATATTCCCCAATTTTTCCCCATCCTGTATACTATGCCAGATGAAGAAAAAAGCAACCCTGTCGCCCTGTACAGTAGCAGGACCTCTCTTCCCCACACTGAAAACAGTAGCCTCAAAAATAATATCCTTTAATAATACCCCTCATCCTGGACCCCACGTGTAATCCCATTCTGCCTCATGTCTCTCCATATTGCCCCCATAGGCATCCATAATAGTATAATGCAGCCACATAGTGGTATAATGCAGCCCCATAGCAGTATAATTCACCCCCTTAGTATAATGCCAATATATTGCACCCCCATGCCAGTATAATGCACCCCATAATATAATGCAGCCCCAAAATATAATGCACCCTTATGCCAGTATATTGCACCCCATGCCAATATATTGCACCCCATGCCAGTATAATGCACCCCCATACCAGTATAATGCACCCCCATGCCAGTATAATGCACCCCCATAACAGTATAATACACCCCCATGCCAGTATAATGCACCCCAATGCCAGTATAATGCACCCCATACCAGTATAATGCACTCCCATAATATAATGCACCCCCATGCCAGCATAACGCACCCCCATGCCCGTATAACGCACCCCCATGCCCGTATAACGCACCCCCATGCCCGTATAACGCACCCCCATGCAAGTATATTGCAACCCCATGCAAGTATAACGCTCCCCCATGCAAGTATAATGCTCCCCCATGCAAGTATAACGCTCCCCCATACTGTGGCTTTAGAAAAAAAAATGGCCTCCTGTTGATGCATCTGAGATTTGCAGCGTCGTTCTGGCGTATGACAGTGACGTCATACGCCAGCGAATTGCCCGCTGATGTCAGCTGCCGACCTGTGATTGGCCGGCGGCAGTTAACTGTTGCCATGCGGGAGCACGGCAACAAATTTTAACTGCCTGTGCATCTGAGGATGTATGGGCAGTTACTGAGCCAGTAGAATACTGCCACTTGGACCCAATGAGCAGAACAGTTGTGGGCCCCCTATGCTCATCGGGTCCCATATGCCAGTAAGGGCAGTAATGCCCTGATGGCGGCCCTGTATGTATATAACATTAAATAAAAATGAAAACACCTTTCCTTTAGCATATGTTCAATTTTGGGCTTTGCCTGCCCCCACCACCACCATGTCCACCACCATTTCATTATGCAGCTGTCGCTGACAATAAGCAGAAACTTGCGTTTTGTGAGCTCCACATTTCATTTTTGCCAATGGATCCCAATGGAACAACTATCATAGTGGGTAAAGCCGCTGTAAGGTGAATATAATACAGGAGTTGGAGAGCTGTATGATCAATGTCAGTAAATTGGATTCTACCAGACACAAAAAGCATTAGAATTAAATTCAGAATACAGCGTATGCAAGCGAGGGCCTGTATTTTGGTCAGTCTGTCAGGCCTGAAACCGAGGTCAGGAACATGTACAAGCCTCATTTTATTTGGAAGCAGCCTCCTCAAGGGAAAAAGACAGGAGTGCCATTGAGCAATTTGCACAAGCCTACGCATTTTCTATTGGTTTATTAAACAGCGTATCTTTATCTGCGACTGTTTAAAAGCCTGAAGAGAGATGCAAACGTGACTATTTATCTCTAATTTTCTTGAGTCTGCTGTTGCCATGTGTTACAAAACTGGTATCTCAAAAAAAAAAAACTGCCACACATTGCCTGAATTATTGAATTTGTACATAACACCTCTTCGAGGGTACTTGTCAAAATTAAATCCAGGAATTTTTTTTTCATAAGCATAAAGCATTAAATATGAGAAAGGGTGACATTAAGGGACATGAATGTTGTGTCGCCCACCAAGGCCATGTTACAGATCAGAAGGTGACTTGATCTCATTCTTGCTTCCTGTCAAAATGTGGTCAGCGCGGTACACCACTAAACAACCCAGACAATTGCCAGGATGTTTTGGTTTGGATGGCAGACAAAGGCTCCAGTGTGTTGACAAGCAGCACCACAAAGTCTTCCACACGGTCCAGTCTCAGTAGTCAAGAGGCTGGACCTCTGAATCCTCAACCTGGTCCTCCTTCTTCCCACCATCAAGAGTCCCAGGAGACATATGACCCCAATGCTGGCCATTCTGGGGAACTGTCTACGTTTCCTTGCAATATATCAGGCCTCTCAATGTGGACCAGCATTTGAGCACCCACGGCCAGGAGAAAGCAACATTGGAGAAGGTCAATTCATGTCTGAAGACGTAGAGGATAATCATGATGCACAGTTGCCATCAGGTCAGCCTAAAATCACAACTCAGAAGGAGGATTAGATTGAGGAATTGGAAGATGACATGGTCGATGATGAGGCCAGTAATTCAACCTGGCATAGTAGCACTCTTAGCGAGCACAGCAGTGCAGACAGGGATTGGTCTGTAGCACAAAAACAGGCAAAAAGAGGTAGTGGTTTCACCAGAGGGAGAACTCTGTCAACTGTTACACAGAACCTGTTACATTCAACTAGATAACAGGCCAAGGGTGCGTTGTTACCCTGTATGGCAGTTTTTTCTGAAATTCCTTCAGACAAAACAACTGTAATTTGTATCATCTGCCAAACCAAGCTAAGAAGAGGCAAGAATACTGCCACCCTGAGCACCACCAGCATTCTTAAAAACACAGGGCAGCCAAGCACCACAGTAGGTGGATGGAACGCCTGGGTACAAAACCTTTGTCTGAAGATGAAACCACTGCCCCTTCCTCTGTGTTACGGCTTTCCCAATCTCCTGTCCATGAAGCAGGCACTGATGCCTCCTGAATACAACCTGCAGTTGTACAGACACAACAGTCAGCAACCACATCCAGTTCATTGTTCCAGCACAACGTTGACTTGTCCCTGCCCCAGACGTTTAACAGAATGCAGAAATATCGACCCACCCACAGGCCAGAATGCTAAACACCCACATAGCTAGATTGGTAGCCCTGATAATATTGCCATTTCGACTTGTGGGAACAGAGTCTTTCTGCGACTTGTTGGCTGTGGCAGCCTCACAATACTCGATTAACATCCAACACTATTTTTCCCGGTGTGCCGTCAACGTGTTACATAAGCACGTGTAACACAATATCAGCCATGCTCTGTCCAACTCAGTCACAGGGAAGGTCTACTTTAACACAGACATGTGGACAAGTTCTTGTGGTCAGGGACCCTACATTTCACAGCGTTAGAGGCTGTGACATCACACATCTTACCCACACCAGGAATAGCTGTCCCAACTTCCTTCATGGTTTCAGTCTCCTCAAATTATAGTTCTTGTCTCTCCTCCTCACAAAAGTAGCCTCCCCATCACTCCCCAGCTGGGATGTCTGCAACACTGCCTTGGCAAAGCGGCAGTATGCTCTGCTGAAGCTCCTCTGTTTAGGTGATAAAGCTCACAAAGCAGCCAAGCAGTTGAAGGTGATAAAAGAACAGACTGATCAGTGGCTCTCCCAGCTGAACCTCCAACCAGGTCTGGTTGTGTGCAATAATGGGTATAACTTGGTCAAGGCTTTAAAGCTTGGTAAGCTATTAAACACACCCCATGCTTGGCCCATGTGCTGAACTTGGTTGTACAGTGTTTTTCAAAAACATAACCTGACTTTCCTGGACCTACTTGTCAAGGTACGGCGTGTCAGCACACATTTCTGAAAGTCATCTCAGGCTTTCGGCAGACTAGCTTTGCTGCAGCAGTACTTTAATTTGCCTCATCTTCGACTGATTTTTGACCTGCCCACACGATATAATTCGACCTTTAACAGTAATAATAATAATTTTATTTCTATTGCGCCAATGTATTTTGCAGCTCGTTACATTTTAGAGGGGATTTGTATTGACAATAAAAGACATTACAGAATAACAACAATTACATAAACAACAGATTCCAAGGGGAATGAGGGCCCTGCTCACAGCTTACAATCTATGAGGAAAAGGGGAGACACAAAAGGTGGATGGTAAAAATTGCTTTCATTGTTCTGACCAGCCATAGTGTAAGAAATCGGGTGATCATGTAATGCGGCATGAACCGGTTACTAACCAGTATATGTAAAAGTACAGACACAGAGGGCTATTAAATGCATAAAGCATGTGAGAACAAGACATATGGATCCTGGTTGCGAGGAAAATTTTGAATGGGCAACACAGGGATAGTTAGATAAATGTGTTGAGGCGGTTGGCGGTCATATGTTGCCAAGGCTTAGTGAGCATCAGAGAGCAGTGTCTAAATTCCAGCTTCTCAATGCCCGTCAGAGTAACATTCAGCCACCACACATAACTGCTGAGTGGGTGTGGATAGATGACATTTCTGAGATTCTTCAAAATTTTGAGTACTGGACAAAGATGGTGAGTGCTGATGACGCTATTGTTATCTTAATCATCCCGCTGCTTTATCTATTAAAATGTTTGCTGAAGAATCTCAAAGAGGAAGCTTTGAATACTGAGCAGTTGGCTATAGAGCAAGATTTTAGAGTGGCTGATACCACACAGCCCAGTCTCACACAATATTCTCAAGTCACATTGGGTGATGAGGAGGAACAGGAGTTTTTGGTCTGCGCTACAGAGGGGACTGCCAATCCCAGCTTCATGCCTATCTAGCATGGATGGCCTGAAGAGGAGAAGGAGGAGGAAGCTATGCATCCTAAGTAGGAGAGGATGGTTAGTGTTCTTCCTGGTGAGGACACTGAATGTTTGACTCTTTGCAGTCTGCCACACAAGGCAGAGTTCATGTCCAGATGCCTTTCCCAAGAACCTTTGTGTGAAACACATTTTGTCCAACATGAAATACTGGCTGCACACCTTTCTTGACCCACAGTATAAGGAGAGATATGCTTGTCTCATGTCGGAGGCCAACGTACCATTTTCAGTGCATGTATGCAAGAGGGCTGTTGTGGAAGACTTGCTAAAAAGATTACCCTCAGACAACGCTGCTGGCAGAGGTACTGGCTCTTTTCACCCACAAGCTTTACAGGGTAGGGCCATGCACACCAGGAGCAAATCAAGGGGGCTGAAATGTCCATCAACTGACACATTTTCATGAGACAGTCACATCAACAAGGCCTATCTGTGGGTGTAAATATGAGGAGAAGGGAGAAGTTGACTAAGATGGTGAAGGACTACTTATTAAGTGACCATACGAGCGTCCTTTCTTATTCTTCAGTGGCTTTTAACTATTGGTTGTTCAAGCTCCACATTTGACCCGACGTCTCCTTCTACACCTTCAAGGTGATGCCATGCCCTGCTGCAAGTGTGCTGTCTGAGCGCGAATTTAATTTGGATGGTGAAATCATAACGATTAGTTGCACACGCTTGTCAATGTAAAATGCAGACAGACTGACTCTTCTAAAATTGAACAAGGGCTGGATTTCCTCCGACTTTGTAAGCCCTATTGATGACAGCAGCGTAATATAAATGCAGCCCAAATGTTTTGTTTGGGAAGGTGTCTTAACATTATTGATGGGCGAGCACTAAAATGCTTGGGTGCTCGTTGCTTAGGGTCAAGCAAATTGGAATGCTCAGGTGCTTGATCCAAACAACGAGCCCAATGTAAGTCTATGGGAAACTCGAGCATTTTTACCATGTCCTCCCCCTCAGTGGTCTGCAGATGGATTAAAAATGGTGGAAATCAATGGGAATAGTGCTGAAAGTTCATGGGAACAGCATGGGGAAGACCCCTGGAAGCATTTCTGACTCCCATGTCACTGCTGTGAACAATGTTGTCAGAGTCTTACGCGTTTTTACAGACTCACAATAAAACATACAAAAACGGAAAAAAAATGGATTTTCCTTGGAAATATGCTAAGGAACATCGTTTCCAGGGTAATGACTTGTATATAAGGCAAAATAAATAACCTTAAACAAAAATTCTCATCCTCACCTTGGGTTATGTTCACACGTAACGTTTTTGATGCATTTTTCAACTTTACCATTGCTTTCAACCAAGACAAATGCATTCACTGGGAAATGTCTTTTCTACATTTTACAACCTTATCTGACCATGTGGTGTGTGACACATCATCAGACACATCCTGTTTCATTTATGAAGAAGGGTCTCTGAAAGTCACAAAGCCAATTTTGATAGGGCCTTCAGGTGGCCTTTACTATTATTAAAAGGCCAGCAATCAGCCCTCACAATTCTTAGAGAGCCATGAGCTGGCTATGCTTTGCTGTTCCCATTATTAAACAGTGGGTCTTCTATACTGTTGTTGCGTATTCATTGAGTGGCAGGACTGCCCAATATTTGGATGCACCACAATACCCTTTTGAATAGACGTACAGAAGGGCCTCCTGAAATCAATGTTCCCATTATTAGGAAATGTTTCTCCCATACTGTTTGCCTATGCATTGAATGCAATAGGTGCCAAATAAATTGGACGCACCATGATAATCCTTTTAAGAGATGTACAGAAGTGCCTACTGAAATCAATGTTCCCATTATTAGAAATTTGGTACTCCCAAACTGTTTGACTATGCAGTGAATGCAAGGCGTGCCCGAAATTTGGATGCACCCCAATAACCCCTTCAAGAGACGTACAAGAGGGCCTCCTGAAAACAATGCTCCCATTATTAGGAAGTGGTTCTTCCATACTATTTGCTTATGCAGTGAATGCAAAGGCTGCCAAAATTTTGAGGCACACCAATGCCCCTTGGAAGTGACTTGAAAGAGGGCCTCATAAAACAATGTTCCCATTATTAGGAAGTGGGTCTCCCATAGTGTTTGCCTATGCAGTGAATGCAAGGGCTGCCAAAAATTTGGAAGCACTCCAATGCCCCTTGGAAGAGAAGTGGAGGATGACCTCATTAAAAAATGTTCCCATTAGAATGGAGTAGGTCTCCTATATGGAAAATAGACCTCCCAAAAAAGACACTGGTTTTGACTTTATGGTACGCTGCTATAATTCGGTGGTGTTGAGAAAATCAGGCCCAATCCAGCCCTTTTTCATTTTTATGAGTCAGGCTGTCAGCATTTTCAGTTGACAGACTTATGCGCTTATCAGTTTTAATTCCACCACCGGCACTGAAAACCCGCTCTGACAAAATGCTAGTGGCAGGCAAGTACAGGACCTCCAAGGCATAGAGAACCAGTTTATGCCACGTGTCCAGCATGGATACCAAATAATTATAAGGCGCAGATGAATCACGTAGGACGTTTCGGTCAGCAAGATGCCCCCTTAGCATCTTCCCAAACTTTGCACTCCTTGTGAGAGTACCCCATGCCTCAGGGTCTGTGAGATGGGAGAGACTGAGAAAACTCTCCTAGAACTTTGACAATGTTCCCCTGCCTCTGCCAGATTGGAGTTGTGTTTCTCTCGCCTGTACTCCTTGGTTGTCCAAGGAACTGAGACCTCTGGCGCCAGCGTTTTCAGATGGGAATTTTTTAATAATTTCTCAACAAGGGACTTCTGGAATTGCCCCATTTTAGTAGACCTGTCTGCCTCATGAATAAAAGAGATGTAGTGTGGGTCTACAGTAGTAGTGTCACCAACCAGTAATGACTGTCAGTCAAAATTTTGCAAACGCAAGGATCACAGGAAAGGCAGCATAACATAAACTCAGCCATGCGTACCAAAGTGCTAATAGGCAAGACTTCCGTGTCCTCACCAAGAGAACGACTGACCATGCTCTCCTCCTCCTCCTCCCTGTCCTCAGGCCATCCACGCTGAACAGATGGTTTGACAGTTGTGGAAGTAGTACCGTCTATAGTGCACGAAACTAGCTCCTGTTCTTCCTCCTCTTCCTCATTGTCAACCAATCCACGTTGGGATGACATGAGACTGGGCTGTGTGTAATCACCCTGTTAGGTTCCTTGTTTCACTTGTTTCATCTCATCATGCTCCTTCTGCAATGCATTCTCTTTGTGAGCAGAGAGTGTTTCAGAAGACAGAGAAGCGAGATGGTGACGCTAATTATGGCATCATCACCGCTCAACATCTTTGTGGAGTCCTCAAAGTTTTGTAGGATGGTACAGATGTCTGACATCCATGTGCAGTCCTAATGTCTTATATGTGGATTCTGAACTGAATACCGGCGGCCTTGTTGATGCTGGTAGTCAACAACTGTCCTTTTCTGCTCACAAATCTTTCTCAACATCTGCAATGTAGAGTTCCAATGCGTGGGGACATCACACATCAGTCGGTGTGCTGGAAGCTTCAAACGCTGCTGAAACATAGCAAGGCCGGTGGAAAATGTAGCTGACTTTTTAAAATGGGCACACAGGTGGCGTACTTTCACAAGCAGATCTGGCAGCTCCGGGTAGGTTTTGAGAAAATGCTGAACCACGAGGTTAAGCACATGGGCGAGGCATGGCAAGTGTGTGAGCTTGCCTCACCTCAGAGCCGCCACCAGGTTCTGGCCATTGTCATACATGACCATGCCTGGATGTAGGTTCAGTGGTGTCAGCCACAGATCTGCCTGCTCTTTCAGAGCTGTCCACAACTCTTCAGCATTGTGCGGTTTGTCACCTAAGCATATTAGCTTCAGCACAGCCTGTTGCCGCTTGGCTGAGGCAGTGCTGCATTTATTCCAGCTTATAACTGATGTGGCAATTTCGAAGATGGAGGCTGAAGAGGAAGAGGTGGAGGAGGAGGATAAGGAGCAGGATCTGTAGACTGTGGGGCAACCCTGATTGAACTGGGGCCTGAAATCCTGTCGAGAGTGCGTGTTCCATCCCAAGGTCCGACTGGGTCCCTGCTTCCACTATATTAACTCAGTGTGCCATCAGTGAGATGTACTATCCATGCCCACAAGCACTTGTCCACATGTCTGTGGTTAGGTGGACTTTCCCAGTAACAGCATTGTTGTGGGCACGGCTAATGTTGTCAAACACATGCATGTCTTATGCGGGGATGGCACTCCGGAAGAAATAGTGGCAGATGGGAACTCAGTACAGAGGAATGCCGCCACCATCAGGTTGTGGAAAGATTCCATCTCCACGAACCGAAAAGGCAACATTTCAAGCACAAATAGTCGCGAAATGTGTGAATTTAGAACTATTGCCTGTGGGACGTTGTCTGCTTAATTGCACTTGCATTCCAAGGACTGGGGTATGGACAACTGAACGCTGCGCTGCAACAAGGATGTGGACGTGCTTGATGATGGTGTTAGTTCGAGTGTATGCAATGACAGGTGAAGGGCAGGAGGCGTCTTCGCATGCACTATGGACAGGGGATTGGCTTGCTCGCACAACAGTGGAAGAAGCAGTGGTGTCATCCGCAGACACTGTTCACCTCACAAAGTCGGGTGCTTTGCTGCCATGTGCCTGATCATGCTGGTGGTGGTTAGGCAGGTAGTTTTGCTACCCCTGCTGATTATAGCCTGGCAGGTGGTGCAGATGGCCTTTTTGGGATCATCGGCAGAGTCTTTGAAAAATAACCAGACCCGGGAAGACCTAACAGTTGGACTGACAACTTCCATCATGTTGGTGTTACGGGGAACGGTTGGCCGGCTTCTGTCTGCAGCCACCACACTACTTTTTCCTGCCTGTTGTGGTGCTACACCTTCCTCCGCCTGTGTGCTGCTGTCCTCGCTCTGCATGTCCTCCTGCCAGCCTTGGTCAGTTACTATGTCATCCACCAACTTGTCTACCACTTCCGCCCCCTAGTCCTCCTCCTGACTTTCTGGCAATTGTGTCTCATCATTGTCCACCTCTTGTGACACTTTCCCACCTTTGACTTCGTTTGAATGTGGCTGCTCAAATATTTGGGCATCGCTACATGTGATCTTTTCTTGCCCTGCTTCATGTAGACTGTGCGAAAGGCCCAAATCTATAAATGGAAAAGTGAACAGCTCTTCAGAGTATCAAAGTGTGTGATGTTTTGTCTCCAGGCACTTTGCATGGTTAGAGTAAGGAGGATCAGGGTGAGGAATATGCGGTCCAGACTCAAGGCTACTGAGATCTGACCGTGTGGAAGACAGGGTGGTGGTGGTGATGGCAAACTAACTGGAAGCATTATCCTCTATCCAACCAACAACCTTTGACACTGCTCTGGGTTCAATAGTGGTGTGCTGCGATCCCCTATTAATTGTGACAGGAAGGTAAGGCGAGAAGATGTGGGTGATTGTTGTGGCACAATTTCAGCTTGCCCACGGCCTCGGCCTCTGCATGCACCATCACCATCACGTCTATTTCTCCATCCCTTACCATGCATCTTCCCCTTTTTAAATGGAGGACAATATTTTCCACGTTCACTGCAAATGTCTGAATTTGGAGCGAACTTATATGTGATCAGTGTGACGACAAACCAAAGTTTGAAATATCTAGCCTGTAGGTAACTATTTTTTTTTTTAGAAAAATGATGTCAATAACTTTGCTAAGACACTGCAGCAAAAATTAAATTGAGGCCTGAAATGGCACAATATTGAGCACACTATGTGATCTGTTTGACAAACCACAGTTTGAAATATCTGGCCTGTAGGTTACTATTTCTTTTTTCAGAAAACTGGTGTCAATAGCTTGGCTAAGTGTGAACAAAATCTTTGGCACTACTGTAGTGGCAATAGTGGTGCCTGAGAAGGATCCCAATCCGTATAGTGATATAATATAATCTCGGCACACACCAATATGATCTTGTGTTAGTGGTTTAATCAAAAATTCAAAGCCAGTACATACAGACGTTTCGGTCTAAAACACGACCTTCCTCAATGTACAGTAACTGGCATTGAGAAGCCAGGTGATGATAGTGAGAAATAACCACAGATTTAGCGCTAAAATTTGCGCTGCAGACTGTTGTCGTTGGGTGAGCTGTGGAGGTACAGCGGCTGAGACGCGGTATGCCACCGCTTGTCATGGAGCTCCATTGAGCTGGCTTCTCAATGCCAGTTACTGCACATTGAGGAAGGTCGTGTTTTAGACCGAAACATCTGTATGTACTGGCTTTGAATTTTTGATTAAACCACTATCACAAGATCATATTGGTGTGTGCCGAGATTATATTATAATAGCTTGGCTAAGACACTGCAACAAAAATTAAATTGAGGCCTGAAATGGCACAATTTTGAGTGCACTATTTGATCCATTTGACAGACAGACTACAGTTTGAAATATCTGGCCTGTAGGTTACTATTTCTTTTTTTCAGAAACTGGTGTCAATAACTTGGCTAAGACACTACAGCAAAAATTAAATTGAGGCCTGAAATGGCACAATTTTGAGAGCACGATGTGATCTGTTTGACAGACAAACCACAGTTCAAAATATCTGGCCTATAGGTAAATATTTCTTTTCTCAGAAAACTGGCGTCAATAATTTGGCTAAGACACTGCAGCAAAAATTAAATTGAGGCCTGAAATGACACAATTTTGAGCACACTATGTGATCCATTTGACAGACAAACCACAGTTTGAAATCACTGGCCTGTAGGTAACTATTTCTTTTTTCAGAAAACTGGTGGCAACAACTTGGCTAAGGCACTGCAGCAAAAATTAAATTGAGGTCTGAAATGGCATAATTTTTAGCACACTGATATGTGATCCGTGTGATGGATAAAGCCCACTTGAAAATATCTGGCCTGTTGGTAACTATTTTTTTCAGCTTACTGGTTTCAATAACTTGGCTAAGACACTACAAACAAATTTAAATGGAGGTTTGAAATGGTACAATTTTTAGTGCACTGATATGTGATCCATGTGATGGACAAACCCCACTTGAAAATATCTGGCCTGTTGGTAACTATTTTTTCAGCTTACTGGTTTCAATAACTTGGCTAAGACACTGCAAACAAATTTAAATAGAGGTTTAAAATGGCACAATTTTTAGTGCACTGATATGTGATCCATGTGATGGACAAACCCCACTTGAAAATATCTGGCCTGTAGGTAACTATTTTTTTTTCAGCAAACTGGTGTCAATAACTTGGCTAAGACATGGCAAAAAAATTAAATGGAGGCCTGAAATGGCACAATTTTTAGCTCACTGTAATATGGAAAAGATCTGGCTGCATTCTGCAGTGCCAACAAGCAAATGAAGTAGAAAAATGGTGTGCTCTGGATTGCTTTTAAATAAATGATCAGGATTAAGATCCAAAAAAAAATATATTTCTGGCCCCTGATACCTGGGGCTATGTCTAAAAATATCTGTAATAAGTAACAGCTGCAGCAGACAGAACTGGAATGGACCCTCTTGCTATATGCATTGCAGTCTGCCACATACACTACCAGCCTGCCTTGCACTGATATTTATGCAGCTTTATTAGTACTCAGAAGGACTGTTTGATGAGATGGATATGTGCCTGATATTGAGGTATACCTACACTAACTAACACACAAGCAAATCTCTCCCTAGCTCAACAGCAACTCTCCCTACACTGCCAGATTCTGGATCAGATTGGGGTGGGCATGGCTGCGCCAGGTCTGATATAGACCTGATGATGCTGTGCGGCCAGCAATCACTGTAATACCACAATCAACATGGCTGCGGCATTACAGTGTGTGGCAGACAATCCCTGCATATTCATTAGCGCTCTAAAGCGCACCAAACATGCAGGGCGGGGACCCGAGCTTCCGCCGAGCAACCCTGGAAATTCTCGGTCACTCATCACTTTCCCTATCTTTTTAATTCTTCATGTTGTGCGGTGGCAGATGGAAAATGATCTCTATATGTTATGTGATCTTCTTTGCATTTGTACACCTGGTCCAGCTTTGTATTCCATGTGATATAGTTTGCATTCACTTAGTAATATTGCAACATTTGAATAAATGGAAAAAGATTGTCCTTAAACAGTAAATAAAGACTGGCGGTGTTACCAGAATTCTCAGAGTAAAGGTGAGATGTCTGATTCCATGGAGGGTGATACTTACGTCTTTATCCTGAGTCTTGTGACCACAGCAGCAATTGCTCTAATACCGGGACTGGTGACACATTTATTCATCTTAGGCGTCCATGTTAAGGACTGGTTGAAGAAAAGACCTCTGGCTTCAGTTGACCATATTGTATCTTCTCTTGGTGTTTCAAGGATGTGCGCCCATTGTGCTGTTACTTCATATGTGTTTGTGGATATATTTTTTTCGAGCAGCCTGAACTGTGATGTAACTCTGCTTATTATTGCTACGGCTTATATTTTCTTTACGCATGCTAATATTTGGCTAACATCTCTGCTCTCCATTGTCTTCTGTCTGAAGATCTCCAGCCTCCGCACCAGACTGTTCCTGTATCTGAGGAGGGTGATATTACCCAGGACTGGTCATTTCATTGTAGCCTCAGGACTTCTCGCTGCTTTCAATTGTTTGATTCACATATTAACAACTCAAGCTACGGTGACCAATGGTGGAACATACAATACAACCATGGATTGTATTTACCAAAATTCTACATATGGTTTTTATGTAGGAGCCCTCATCCCACTGCTTGTTTTCTTCTCCTCCTCCATCTTCCTCTTCATGTCATTGTATCATCACACAGTAAAGATGAAGATGAGCAGTAATTTATCCATCAATTTGGAGACATATTACTCAGCGATGAAATTCGTATCTATCACCTTCATGTTTAACACTACATATCTTCTCGGTCATTTTGCTTGTAATATTTATTACTTTGTTAACTGTGTGAGGCCTCTGAGGCTTTATATTATCTTCGACTTTCTACCGGTTCTCCATTCATTCTATTTGATTTATAGAACAACCAAATTCCGGGTACATATGTCCAATGTTTTGCAGACTGTAATTGAGCTTTTTTGTCAATAGAAAAGATATAGAAACCTGAGAGAATTAAGAGAGAATATAGAAAAAATAATATTTCTCAAATTAACTGCTTAGAGATTAGGTCAAATTTTTCAAACCGGACGTGTCACTTTAAGTGGCAATAATTCTGGAATGTTTCAACTTATCCCAGTGATTTGAGACAGTTTTTTTGACACATTGTACCTTAGGTTAATGGTATATTTACATTGATAATTTTGCAAAATTTCTGTCAGTTTTGTAAATAAATGCAAATCTTGTCAAAAAATTAGAAATTTTTAAACTTTGAATGATTATCCATTTAATTCAGATTGTGATAGCACACAGAACAATTAATATATTACCTTTATCTCATATCTGCTGTACATCAGAATCATTTGTAAAATTTTTATTTATTTTGTTAGGATATTAGAAAATTTAAAAATGTAGCAGTAGAGTTGAGCGAAACAGGTCGGTCAATTAAAAAAAGACCGACTTTCCGCAAAGTCGGGTTTCACTCGACCACAGCGTAAAGTCGGCCATGCGTTCGGTTTTCCCATAATGCTTGAAATGCCTTTTCTCAGCCAATGAGCAAGAACGCAGACTGTGGGCAATGTGATGACATGGGCAGTGGCCAGCACCATCTTAGAGAAGGGCATTGCTCTGATTGGCTTGCTTTGTGTGGCGTCACAGTGCCTATAAAAGCCCTGACCGCCGACCTCCAGTTTACTTCTGCCGATCTTAGCATAGGGAGAGGTTGCTGGCGCTGGTTCTCAGTAGGGAGAGTGTTAGGCAGGAAAAAAAAATAATTCTGGGCTTGTGCTGATAGCGATTAGCTGTACAGTTAGTGTACAGTGACAGGGGAGGATTTTGTTGTGTGCAGCAGCGCTGGTCCTTAGGCTGCCTGCCAGTGACAGGGGAGGAATTGCTTGTGTGGAGCAGCAGAGCTGATTATTAGGCTGCCTGCCAGTGACAGTGGAGGAATTTCTTTTGCTGTGTGTACACTGCTGTGCAGAGTGCTTTTTAACACAGCACCTGCACAGTACTAATACTTTTAATTTTTTTCTGCACAGTTACTGAGCGTTCATTTTTTCCCACACCGTACAGAGCTGTACGCTCCTCACACTACCGTGTACCGGCTGGTATCACGAACAAATACATGCTGATTATCTGTGTGTGACTCCGGAAATATATACGAAGATTTCAATTTTCCTCAAAACCGTATACAGCTAGTATCTTCTGATACAGTACCTTTTTTCTGCTTTGTGTATTACGGTCAAATCCATACTGAGAGAGCGTGTGTGTGTTACTCCTCAAATATATACGGAAATTCAAAATTACCCCAACACTGTTTTCAGCTGTACGCTACTGATACAGTACACTTTTTCTGCTTTTCATATTGTGGTGTAATCCATACTGAGCCTGTGAGTGTGTGTGTTACTCCTGAAATATATACGGAGATTTCAAATTACCCCAACACTGTATACAGCTGTACATTACTGATACAGTACACTTTTTATGCTTTTCATATTCTGGTCTACTCCATACTGAGCTTGTGAGCGTGTTTGTTACTCCTGAAATATATACGGAGATTTAAAATGACCCCAACACTGTATACAACTGTACGTTACTGATACAGTACACTTTTTCTGCTTTTCATATTGTGGTGTAATCCATACTGAGCCTGTGAGCGTGTGTGTTACTCCTGAAATATATACGGAGATTTCAAATTACCCCAACACTGTATAAAGCTGTAGGCTACTGATACAGTACACTTTTTTGCTTTTCATATTGTGGTGTAATCCATACTGAGCCTGTGAGCGTGTGTGTTACTACTGAAATATATACAGAGATTTAAATTACCACCCAACACTGATATACAGCTGTGCATTACTGATACAGTACACTTTTTCTGCTTTTCATATTGTGGTATAATCCATACTGAGCCTGATGAGCGTGTGTGTTACTCCTGAAATATATACGAGATTTCAAATTACCCCAACACTGTATACAGCTGTAGCTACTGATACAGTACACTTTTTATGCTTTTCATATTCTGTTCTACTCCATACTGAGCCTGCGAGCATGTGTTACTCCTGAAATATAATACGGAGATTTACAAATTACCCCAACATTGTATACAGCTATACGTTACTGATACAGTACACTTTTTCTGCTTTTCATATTGTGGTGTAATCCATACTGAGCCTGTGAGCGTGTGTGTTACTCCTGAAATATATACGGAGATTTAAAATGACCCCAACACTGTATACAACTGTACGTTACTGATACAGTACACTTTTTCTGCTTTTCATATTGTGGTGTAATCCATACTGAGCCTGTGAGCGTGTGTGTTACTCCTGAAATATATACGGAGATTTCAAATTACCCCAACACTGTATAAAGCTGTACGCTACTGATACAGTACACTTTTTCTGCTTTTCATATTGTGGTGTAATCCATACTGAGCCTGTGAGCGTGTGTGTTACTACTGAAATATATACGAGATTTAAATTACCCCAACACTGTATACAGCTATACGTTACGATACAGTACACTTTTTCTGCTTTTCATATTGTGTGTAATCCATACTGAGCCTATGAGCGTGTGTGTTACTCCTGAAATATATACAGAGATTTCAAATTACCCCAACACTGTATACAGCTGTACGATACTGATACAGTACACTTTTTATGCTCTTCATATTCTGTTCCACTCCATACTTAGCCTGCGAGCGTGTGTTACTCCTGAAATATATACGGAGATTTAAAATTACCCCAACATTGTATACAGCTGTACATTACTGATACAGTACACTTTTTCTGCTTTTCATATTGTGGTGTAATCCATACTGAGCCTGTGAGCGTGTGTGTTACTCCTGAAATATATACGGAGATTTCAAATTACCCCAACACTGTATACAGCTGTACGCTACTGATACAGTACACTTTTTGCTTTTCATATTGTGGTGTAATCCATACTGAGCCTGTGAGCGTGTGTGTTACTCCTGAAATATATACGGAGATTTCAAATTACCCCAACACTGTATACAGCTGTACGCTACTGATACAGTACACTTTTTCTGCTTTTCATATTGTGGTGTAATCCATACTGAGCCTGTGAGCGTGTGTGTTACTACTGAAATATATACGGAGATTTCAAATTACCCCAACACTGTATACAGCTGTGCATTACTGATACAGTACACTTTTTATGCTTTTCATATTTGGGCTACTCCATACTGAGCTTGTGAGCGTGTGTGTTACTCCTGAAATATATACGGAGATTTAAAATGACCACAACACTGTATACAACTGTACGTTACTGATACAGTACACTTTTCTGCTTTCATATTGTGGTGTAATCCATACTGAGCCTATGAGCGTGTGTGTTACTCCTGAAATATATACGAGATTTCAAATTACCCCAACACTGTATACAGCTGTACGCTACTGATACAGTACACTTTTTGCTTTTCATATCTGTCTACTCCATACTAGACCTGCAGCGTGTGTTACTCCTGAAATATATACGGAGATTTCAAATTACCCCAACTTGTATACAGCTGTACATTACTGATACAGTACATTTTTCTGCTTTTCATATTGTGGTGTAATCCATACTGAGCCTTGAGCGTGTGTGTTACTCCTGAAATATATACAAAGATTTCAAATTACCCCAACACTGTAATAAAGCGTACGCTATTAATACAGTACACTTTTTATGCTTTCATATTCTGGTCTACCATACTGAGCCTGTGAGCATGTGGTTACTCCTGAAATATATACAGAGATTTAAAATTACCCCAGCGCTGTTATACAGCTGTACCTACTGATACAAGCTGTAAAGCGCTGCGAATATGTTGGCGCTATATAAATAAAGATTATAATTATTATTATTATTATACAGTAAACTTTCTGCTTTCATATTGTGGTGTAATCCATACTGAGCCTGTGAGTGTGTGTGTTACTCCTGAATTAAATACGTAGATTTCAAATTACCACAACACTGTATACAGCTGTAAGTTACTGGTACAGTACACTTTTCTGCTTTTCATATTGTGTGTAATCCAAACTGAGCCTGTGAGCGTGGTGTTACTCCCCGAAAATATATACGGAGATTTAAAATGACCCAACACAGTAATACAGCGTACGCTACTGATACAGTACACTTTTTATGCTTTTCATATTCTGGTCTACTCCATACTTTTTCAAAATAACTTTATTATAATTTTTAGCAATGAGAGTAGGGTGTTACAGTCTTACATCTCAAATAGAATATAACTTTCCATACTTAACAGTACTAGACATCAATCGAGTTAATCATGGAGATGAAGAAATCTAACTGTAGAATATATCAAGTAGCTCGACAGTAAGGATATTAATAAATAATAATAACATAACCATAACAATAACATTTCTAAACTAACAGTAGAGGATATCAATTGCTAATCAATCAAAGAGAATCTTTGCCATGAGAGGATATAGGAGAGAATCAAGCCAACATAAGCGAGTTTAAGAGATCAAGTCTTGCCAAGGATTCCATTTTTTACAGAAGGAAGTAAAGCTGTTATTAGCCAGTGCATGGCTTTTCTCGTATGACATGTGCAGAGACATTTTGTCTACAATGTCGGCTATTTTAGGAACCGCTTCTTCCTTCCAAAGAGAAGCTATTTGGTTTTTGGTTACCAAGAATAAGTGGATGATTAGATGCCTGTATGAGTGAGGGATTTCCTCAAGATCGAGAGACAATAAGGCCAATTGAGGGTCAACGTCACAGTTCTAGAAGTGATCTTATCCACCAAGTCAGAGACATTTGACCATAGTAACCTTATCTTGGGGCACTCCCAAAAGACATGTAGAAGATTCCCTGCGAAACCACAATCTCTCCAACAGTTAGGGGACACTCCCGGAAAAATTCTTGCCATTTTAGCAGGTGTGAAATACCATCGGGAGACTAATTTATAATACGACTCATGGAGGGAAGCACATATGTTTGAGGAATAAGTAGCTTTCAGTGCTTTCTGCCATTGATCGTGAGAGAAATTCAAGTTCATATCCCTTTGCCAGTTAGTCTCGAAAAGGGTTTCCTTGGGTACTAGATCTTCGTTTAAAAAGTTATAAATAAATTTGGATTTCCAATAAAGGTTATTGTCTGGATTACAAATTAACATGCCTACCATCTCCGTGATAAGAGACTTTTTCCTGATAAATTTGGAGATGAGTTTTTTAATGAAATAAAAGATTTGGGCATCTTCAGGAGGAAGTTTATGTACTGACAACAACGCTTCATATTCAATGAAATCTTTGCCATGAAAAATATCCTGTACTTTCGTTAAACTAGCCAATTTCCAAGAGCTAGGAATCTCCTTTTCCATTATCAAGCCAAAAAACTTCAGTGATATGTCCTTGATTTGGTCATATCTGAACCTCTTCCTGCTTTGTGTTTGGATTTTGGCCATATAGGTCCAGGCATATAAGGTAGCAGAAATAGTCGGCGAGATATGCGATACAGAGGAGGATGATAGACATTACTTAAAATTAATTTTGCCAGAGGAGTGTTCCTATTATAGTGTCTTTCAATCTCTGACCAAACCGGGCCATTATCCGGCCTGAGCCAAATACGAGACTGTTTCACCAAGGAGGAGTAGTAATAGTTAACCAAATTTGAGAGAGCGAGGCCTCCATTTGTTTTAATTTTGGTGATAGTGGTGAATGCTATCCTTGCTCTCTTCTTGTTCCATACAAATGTGTTAACTATACTTTGTAGTTTTTTGATTAGCTTTAACGGAATAAGTAAAGGTAAAGCTCTAAAGGTATATACAGATTGGGCACACATACCCCACAGGGTTTAAATGAGAGTTTTGGGTTTAGCGCTTTTCTATGACGGCTTGAGGGTTTCTTTTTTGGGTTGGGGGTTGTTTCCATCATCTTATGTGTTTTATATTTCGATTTTAATTTTCATCTTATAGTTTCAGATTGTTGAATGGCGACACCATGATACTCACCCGCATTATACATCATTGGTCCGGCTTTCTTCCACCATCAAGGGCAGCTCATGAATCCATTAAGTGGGAAGAAGAATGTGAAAATTTGTTATTATATACGTATATTTGAGAGGCGACTCAAAAGGAAGAATTTAATCAATTATATACTGGACATGTGATTTTCATTATATATCTTTTGTTGTCTCCATATATATGTTCTTATTTAGTTGCTTCTTATATATATGTCTAGTTTATACATACTTGGTTCTCACCTTTGGTCATTATTATTATTATCTCATTTATCGTTTATACATCATCAGAGGTTGGGCATTTAGGCACGTTATTTATTTATATTAAGATCTATTAAGTTGTTGCCCATTATGATTACATTATACCCTCGTTTAGAGTTGTTTCCCTTTGATAGCCTTTTGAGGGCAGACCATCCATTGCATGTTTCACAGACAGCGCGCGTGCAGGTTACGTGGACCACGGAGGCACAGCTGCGGTCTACGGGGCTGCCCTCTCCACTAGCGTCCTCACAGAAGGACCTTGCAGGGAGAGGTCACCTGACCGCGGCATGTTCCTCCCATTGGCTGGTGGACTCCATGTGACCGAGCATGCGCCGTAAGTCTGATGGTAACAAAGCAAGGACCTTCCTAACGGCGGTGACGGGCATTAGCAATTAGTGTGTGTATTTTTTGCAGGTGTTGCACATTCATTCTATCCTATATATTCCGGACAGCCCCCTGCCCTGACACGCCTCCCGAAGAAGCAGTGCGAAACGCGCGTCGGGGCAGAGGGACGTCCGAGGAGTGTCTCTGTAATGTATGTGGTACAGTTCATATAGCGTCTTGTGCTTGGGTGCGATGAAAATACTTGAGACATAGGTTGATAAAGAAAGTCTTGTATTGCTTCATACAAATTGGCAAAAATAAACACACAGGTTGCAAACACAGAAGCAGGAGACACAGCAGGCCAGAGTAATCTAAGCTCAGCAATAACTCTCCACAACAGATTCAGATCTTCTCTTCTGTTACCGCAAGTCCATGCAAACGTGAGGCTCTCAAGAGCAAGTTCAGAGTCCACAAGTGCTTCAGAGTTCCTCAGTAGGAATGGCTGGAGTACAAGGTCCAAGGCTTCAGAGTCAGAACACAGGTTCACTGCAGGCTAGATTCTGAAGCACTGATTACTCAGCTGTGGCTGTTTAAGAAGCAAACGGAGAGAATCAGGGCGGGAACATGCAAGCTGGAAAACTCCATTTTGACTGAGGGCAAGATAGCTGCAGCAAAACAGAAAGCAAAATGGCAGACGAACAAACTGAGTTTCAGAAACAGATACACAGAACCTTACATTACTCCCCCCTTAGGGACAACCTCCGGATGACCTCAGACCAGGCTTGTGTGGGTACCTCTGATGAAACTGACGGAGCAAGCGAGGAGCATTAACGTTATTGACTGGCTCCCATGAGTTGTCCTCCACTGGGTAGCCCTGCCATTTAATCAGATATTGTAACTGATTTCTATACAACCTGGAATCTAAAATCCTTTCCACCACAAATTCTTCCTGACCATCGACTAGCACTGGGTCAGGGCAAGGAGAAGAACGTCCAGGAAACGTATTGGGTGTCGCAGCCTTTAGTAGGGATACATGAAAGACAGGGTGGATTCTCATAGTTCTGGGCAATTGAAGACGACAAGCAACGGCACTTATAATCTTACTGATTTTATAGGGTCCAATGTACTTTGTCCCAACTTAGACGATGGAATCCTTAACTTAAGATTTCTGGTTGACAGCCAGACCAGGTCTCCTACCTTAAAAGCTGGTGCAGGTTTACGAAATTTATCTGCTGCCTTCTTGTACCTTTCCTGAGCCGATTCCAGATTCTCCTTTAGAAGATCCATATTCTTCTGTAAAGTCGTGACTCTTTCAGCCCAATGCTGGCAAAGGCGTCTCTATGGGAAATCGTGGTAGAATGTTAGGATGATAACCTAGATTAGAGTAAAAAGGAGACTGTTTAGTGGAGGCACTCTGAGAGTTGTTGTAAGAGAACTCAGCCAATGGAAGTAGATCCACCCAATCATCCTGTAGGTGGCAGATAAAGCAGCGGAGATACTGCCCCAGGGTTTGATTGGTTCGTTCGGTTTGTCCATTAGTCTGGGATGAAAAGCAAAGAAAGGTTTACTTTAATGTCCAATGCTGCACGAAATTTTGCCAAAACCTAGAAGTGAATTGCACCCCTCGATCCGAAATAACCTCATCCGGTACTCCATGTAAACGAAACACATCTTTAATCATCAAATCTGATGTCTGTTTGCAGTGGGTAAGCCGACACAAGGGATAAAATGAGCTGCCTTTGTTAAACGGTCAACCACCACTAGAATAGTGTTCTCCCTTGAGAGGTTGGTAATTCCACAATGAAGTCCATAGAAATGGATCCCCACGGGCGGGACGGGGTGGGAAGAGGCTGTAACAGACCAGTTGGTGAAGAGCGAGGTGTTTTGCATCTTGCACAAACCTCACACGAAGTGACATAGTCCAAAACATCCTTCCTACAATGGGCCACCAAAAGAAACGAGAAAGAAATTCCTGTGTCTTTAGAATTCCTCTATGCCCGGCTATTTTGGAATCGTGAATGAGTTGCAATACTCTCAATCTGACTGTTTCAGGTATATACAGACGTTGTCCCAGAATCCACACACCATTCTTAAAGACAAGACTTACGTCCCTTGGGGGTTGAGCCAAAAAGAATCCGCATGGTATGCTTCCTTGATGTCTTTAATTAGGTCTTGATGATGAATCACTCCTAGGAATCTAGAGTCAGGAAGAATAGTCTTAGGAGAGTAATTGGACGTGTCTCTGCGAGTAAATCCTAGAGAGTGCATCAGCCTTTCCATTGCGCGATCCTGGTCTATAAGAAATAATAAAATTAAATTGGTTTAAGAAAAGATTCAGCGAGCCTGGCGAGGAGTCAGGCACTTAGCCGACCTGATAAACTCAAGATTACGATGGTCTGTCAGAACGACTATTTGCTGTGCAGCTCCTTGAAGAAGGTGTCTCCATTCTTTGAAGGCGGCAATAATGGGCCCAAAAACTCTCTATTTGCCCACATCGTAGTTCTTCTCAGCCGAAGACAACTGCTGGGAAAAGAAGGCACAGGGATGCAAGACATTCTTCTCACCTGTTCTCTGAGAGAGTATAGCTCCCACGGCACAGTCTGAAGCATCCACCTCTATTATGAAGGCAAGCTCTGGGTTGGGATGTACTAGGATAGGTGCAGTGGTAAATTTATCTTTTAGACGGGAAAATGCTTCCTGGGGTTGGGGAGTCCAGGAGAACTTAGACTCTTTCCGGGTAAGTTGGGTGATAGGTGACACTACCTCAGAGAAATTTCTAATGAAACGTCTATAGAAGTTTGCAAACCCGATGAAGCGCTGTACCTCCTTCACATTTCTAGGACTTGGCCAATCATTGATGGCTTGGGTTTTACTTCCATCCATACTAATTCCTTGTGTAGACAGTACATACCCCAAAATTGAATTTCGGTCTTATGGAATTCACACTTTTCAAGCTTGATGTAAAGATGATTTTGTCTTAGACGTTCCAAGACCATTCTCACATGTCCATGATGTTCCTCTGTGGAGTTAGAAAAAATTAAAATATCATCCAAATAAATTACCACGAATGTATCTAGGAGATCCCTGAAGATGTCATTCACCAAGTGTTGGAAAGTGGCTGGGGCGGTACTCAGACCAAAAGGCATAACCAGATATTCAAAGTGTCCATAGCGTGACCTGAATGCAGTCTTCCATTCATCCCCAGGTCTAATACGGACTAAGTTATAGGCCCCACGAAGATCTAGTTTAGAAAAAATTTTGGCATGTCGCACTCTCTCCAATAACTCAGGATTAAAGGCAATGGATAACGGTTTCTAATAGTAACCTTATTGAGTTCCCTATAGTCACGCATGGTCTCAGGGATCCATCTTTCTTCTTTACAAAGAATATGGGTGCCCCTGCAGGAGATGAAGAGGGGCGTATGAAGCCCTTGGCTAGATTTTCGTCTATGTACTCTTTTAAAGCCTTCAGCTCGGGCCCCGCCAGGGGGTAGATCTTACCAAAAGGTATCTCTGCTCCAGGCAATAATTCAATGGACAATCATATGGACGGTGAGGAGGAAGCTGGTCAGCGTTCTTCTTGTCACATAAATCCACATAGTCCTGGTATACAGCTGGTAGTTCAGGGACTGACATGGTTCCTTTAGGAACAGAGCAAGCTGAAATTTTTGGACTCATCTGTTTCTCTGGAAAGTGTAATTCCTTGGTCTCCCAGTTAATGGTAGGATTCTGAGCCTGCAGCCATGGTAGCCCTAGAATAATGGGGAAAGTGAGGAGAAGAGATAAGCATAAAGGACAGTTTCTCTTGATGATCTTTACCCATAAAACCTTTAAAGGCTCTGTTTCCTGATCCACTGGTCCAGAGGTCAGCAGGAGCCATCCACAGTTTCCATCTGTACTGGAGCAGCCTTCTTCACTGAACGTATTCCCTGTTTTAGAGCAAAGGAGACATCCATAAAATTTCCACTTGCACCTGAGTCGATCATAGCAGAGCTAGACACCCAGGCTGAGTCAACCCAGAGTTTGATGGAAAGAAAACAGTGAGAATTGTTTTTCTTACAACTCAGCTGGGACACCGCTGAGGAAACTTGAAAGATGGCAGCATTTACACAGTCAACGTCCTCAGAGGTAACGGAGTTCAAGTCCGAGAAATCAGATCCGTTGCTGCAGCTCTCTCTGGAGCCTGAGGCTCGGACCTGACAGATCCCCTCTCGCAACACTCACAATGAATGAGTGCTGCAGTATCTTGCGAGAACGGCTGGGACAGTTAATAATAAAGTGCCCTGACTTACCACAATAAAAACATAGATTCTCCTTAAAACGATGTTCCTTGCGTGCATCACTAACCCGTCGTAGTAAAGAGTCTACCTGCATGGTTCAGGTTCAGGTTCCCGTGTAATCCTATTCAAAGGTTCCTTAGCTGGAGAGGAAGGTAGGAAAAGGTTAGTACGATTGCTTTCGAACCATCTCTCTTGCCTGCGTTCAGTTAAACGAGTATCAATACGGATGCAGTAGTTAATAAAGTCACCTAACGCAGTGGGAGGGTCGGCACGAGCAAGTTCATCCTTAATTAGTGGGGATAACCCCTTTCGAAAAATAGATTTTTGGCGGAATTGTCCCAGGTGGTATCAAGGGCCCATCTCCTGAAATCCAAGGCATATTCAGCTACCGAGTGCTTAGCTTGGCGCAAAGCTAACATGGCTGCTTCAGCTGTTGCACCTCGATTGGGGTCATCAAACACCTGCCCCATGGCTGAAATAAAATCATCAAGGTGATTCAAACAATCATCCTCAGTCTCAATCAGAGGGTTTGCCCATATCAAAGCCTTGTTGGTAAGCAACATAATTATAGTAAGCACCTTAGATCGTTCAGTAGGAAATTGTGAAGCATGTGCAGAAAAAAAAAGATTGCATTGATTAACAAATCCCCTGAATTTTTCACGTTCACCACCAAAACGAAAAGGGGGCAACTTGGAATCCCAGAACTCGGGGCCACGGCAGGAGCCTGAACTCGCCCCTCCAGAACCTCAATCCTGGCCCGCAAATCCTGGGTAGTCTGTCCAACCACTTGCAAATTGTGATTATTTAGGTCCTGAAGATTTGTAAGACGGGTCTTTATATTCTGCAAATCTGCAAGGATATTATCAGTCACTCCGCAAAGTTCCTTTATACGGGCCTCCATTTTCCAGATCTTTTAAGACAGGATACTGGAAGAAGAGGAGAGAAAAAAAAACAATAGTGTTCACCTGTGGCAACACTGAAGAAAGAAAAAACTTTAAGGGAACTGCTCACCTGGAATGGTTGTGAGAAGTCACAACCACTATCATCACAGAAAGCTTTCAACCAGACATCTGATATCCAGAGTTTCAGCAGACAAAAAGAGAAGAGAAAAAAAAAAAAAAAAAAAAACAATAGTGTTTACCTGTGATAACACTGCAGAAAAAAAAACTTAAGGGAATTGCTCACCTGGAATGGTTGTGAGAAGTCACAACCACTGTCATCACAGAACGTACAACCGGACATCCGATATCCACAGTACAGCAGACAAGCCTTTCCAGACCCAGCAGACACTAACGTTTGGCTTCAGAATCTTGTAATGTATGTAGTACAGTTCATATAGCGTCTTGTGCTTGGGTGCGATGAAAATACTTGAGACACAGGTTGATAAAGAAAGTCTTGTATTGCTTCATACAAATTGGCAAAAATAAACACACAGGTTGCAAACACAGAAGCAGGAGACACAGCAGGCCAGAGTAATCTAAGCTCAGCAATAACTCTCCACAACAGATTCAGATCTTCTTCTCTGTTACCGCAAGTCCATGCAAACGTGAGGCTCTCAAGAGCAGAGTTCAGAGTCCACAAGTGCTTCAGAGTTCCTCAGTAGGAATGGCTGGAGTACAAGGTCCAAGGCTTCAGGAGTCAGAACACAGGTTCACTGCAGGCTAGATTCTGAAGCACTGATTGCTCAGCTGTGGCTGTTTAAGAAGCAAACGGAGAGAATCAGGGCGGGAACATGCAAGCTGGAAAACTCCATTTTGACTGAGGGCAAGATAGCTGCAGCAAACAGAAAGCAAAATGGCAGACGAACAAACTGAGTTTCAGAAACAGATACACAGAACCTTACAGTCTCTTTGGCAGCCCATAGGTATGTCTACTGTTAATTACCGGTTCACTTGATTTCTTTCTTATGCCTGTGTGCTATGTGGTACTACTGGGGGAACCCAGATCATCTGGGCCCCTGATACAAGGATTTTATGGGCATAGTATTTACTATCATTCGGTTTCTTTAACCTAAAAACGGCTGTCTATTGTTAATTCCTCCTATGGACATTAAGTCCCTCTTAACATTTTTTGCTGGTTATAGCAAATTTTAAATATGTTTATTCATTGCCTTTAGCAAATGTTTGCTTACATTATATGATGTGTGTGTTTTGACTAATAAAATATTGCATTGTTTATACCACCCAGTGGCATACATTATTCATTTGTTCCCACTAATTGTGATTAGGTCTTGATTGTGGTATATTGCCCCCTTGTGGGGATGTTTATTCCGAAGTGGGCATTATATGTGATCATATCATTGTTTTTTGCTGTTGTTATAACAGAGACCCACAACATGGATTTTAAGGTTAAAGAGAGTTCATGGCAGGCGAAAGCTTCCAATATGTTCCAGAAAGGCAATGGTACACATTCTACTCAGATTCCCAATAGCCATCAGGAAAATTTTAAAAAATATAAAAATGCGCTACACAAAAAAACGAAGATATGGTGGACAAAGGTCACTTTGGAAAATTATCTATCACAAAAAATAGTACCAAGAGGACTCAGAGTCAATATTTTTCCTACTTTTGACTTGGGGGAGGAGGGGCTGATTAATAGATGGATTCAAGCAGCCAATACATGTTCTTTGGAGTTTATTGCCATCATTATAGAAAAAAACACTATATCTCTTAAAGATATTGAGTGTGAGATTGATGCATTACAAAGGTCTCTGAAACAAGAACTAAGTGGGGAAAAATTTGAGGAAATGATTAAAAATCTTGAAAAGGACATTGAGAAATGGGAGAGTATTATCTCTGCCAATAAACAGAAGAAATATCAAAGAGATATAGGCGATTTTGAGTCCAATAAGATTTTCCGTTGGCAATTAAAAAATGAATCTGGAAAAAGAAAATCTTCCCGCAGCCTTTCCGTCATCTCTAATTCATCCTTGAGTGAAAGTGGAGGCTCAGTGCATGAGGCAAGATATGGCCCTAGAACAAGACAATTCCATAGGAAGAATCCATCTTTCAAAAAATATGAGAAGGACGATGTTAAGGTAATTAACCTATCTTCCCATGAGTTGACTGTGGCACAATGTAGTGTCCTACAAAAAGGTCTGACTTTTTCTCCTACATCTGAATTAGATCCGTTCATAGCCATTAAGGACCTCCACCTCTTCTCAAGGAAATTGATCCTTAAACGATTACATGCTAGAGGGGAGTATGGTGATGATGTATCCACGATGGAGGAACAACAGGCACTAGAAGCCCTCGAATCATTACTAGATGAAAATGCGGCTGCAGTAAGTAGGGATTTTCCAGCACATATTATTAATAAGTCAAAAACATTTCCCCCACTATCGTTGGTTCCGGCGGTCGACACTTTTACTAAGATAGTATCCTCTGATATTGAACAACTTAGGAGAACCAAAAACAAGGGGTACGATAATCTTAGCAGAAAAGAGAGGGAGGCATTGCAACAGCTGAAGGAATGGGATGATGTTGTCTTCAAAATGGCCGATAAAGGCGGCAATGTAGTGGTGTGGCCGAACCACATGTACGAGGCACAAGCCTTTAAAATCTTGAACAACTCATTAGAATATAAATTGCTCACATTCAATCCCATGGGCAATTTTAAAGTACAATTAATAGAGATATTGATTAAGGCCTTTGAAGACAACATCATCCCCAAAAAATTGGTTGAGATTTATGAAAAACTGAACCCCAGATTGGCCACACTATATCTTGTGCCTAAAGTACATAAGGACCCCTCCAACCCTCCAGGAAGACCAATAATTGCGGCAAATGAAGGTCTGTGTGAAATTCTGTGTGACATAGTTGAGTATTTTCTCAAACCATTGGTGGTACAATTACCATCTTATATTAAAGATACCAAGGCAGCACTGGGACACCTTGAGAACATACAATTGTCTGAGGATATGATATTAGTCACGGCGGATGTGGAGGCCCTTTATTCTTCAATTGGACATGAGGATGGTCTTAGGGCAGTGGGTAAATATTTACATTCTAGTAATCTAGATACAGAAATGATATCGTTTGTGCTGGTCATTCTGAGATTTATATTAACCCATAATGCCTTCATATTTAATGGAAAAATATTCCTGCAACAAAGGGGACCGCAATGGGGGCATCGTGTGCCCCCTCTTACGCAAACTTGTTTATGGGGGCATGGGAATGGTCCATATTTCAGGAGGAGGAAATTGAAGGCATCGATCGGGTCCACAATTGGATCCGATATATTGATGATATTCTCTTCATTTGGGAGGGTCCAATTGTGGACCTTGAAGTGTTCATGGCCAGACTTAATTCCAATGGACAGAATATTCGCCTCACCTACAAATATGGACGCCAAATTGATTTCTTGGACTTGGCTATATCAGCTCTTCCAAGTGGCCGACTGTCCACCACTATCTTCCGAAAGCCCACTTCCACTAATTCTTTCCTGCATGCCTCATCGGCACATCCAAAAGTACTATACAGGGAATACCCATTGGGCAATTCCTGAGGGCAAAAAGAATTTGTTCTGAGGATTCCCTCTTGAGACCCAATCTGAAATTCTCAAGAAAAGATTTAGGGATAGGGGATATGGTCGACGGTCCATCCAGAAAGGCTACATCAGAGCCAAAAATGCATCTAGGGACCAGCTTCTACACAAAAATCTACCTGTTATGACGTCTACTGGGGAAGAACAGGTAAGATTCATCACCAATTATAACAGTAGATGGTTCGATCTTAGAAAAATTGTAGAAAAACATTGGAATATCTTGTTCACTGACCCGGTGCTCAGTAAATGTCTCCCTTTGGTCCCTTCTTTTGTAGCCAAGAGATCCCCAAATTTGAGGGACATGCTTGTTCATAGCTACTATGACTCAAAGAGAAGGGATAGGGGCAAAAAGTACCCTGAAAGATGTGGCTTCTATCCCTGTGGGATATGTAAGGGCTGTGCCAACATGAAGAAAACCACTGTATTTTTCAACCATGATAGGTCCAGAAAATTTGATATTAGGACCCACATCACATGCTCATCCAAGGGGGTAGTGTATTGTGCTGAATGCCCCTGCGGTAAACTTTATGTAGGGATGACCAGCAGAGAGTTGAAAATACGGGTACGAGAGCACTGCATTGACATTGAAAAGGCCAAAACTATCACTGATGTAATGACCCTCAAGACTCTCCCTAGGCACTTTAGGAAATATCACCAATGTAATTCCAGAATGCTAATTTTTAGGGGCATCGATAAAGTGGATTTGGGACCGAGAGGTGGTGATCTTATTAAGAGAGTGGCCAAAAATGAGTGTCAATGGATATACAGATTGGGCACACATACCCCACAGGGTTTAAATGAGAGTTTTGGGTTTAGCGCTTTTCTATGACGGCTTGAGGGTTTCTTTTTTGGGGTTGGGGGTTGTTTCCATCATCTTATGTGTTTTATATTTCGATTTTAATTTTCATCTTATAGTTTCAGATTGTTGAATGGCGACACCATGATACTCACCCGCATTATACATCATTGGTCCGGCTTTCTTCCACCATCAAGGGCAGCTCATGAATCCATTAAGTGGGAAGAAGATGTGAAAATTTGTTATTATATACGTATATTTGAGAGGCGACTCAAAAGGAAGAATTTAATCAATTATATACTGGACATGTGATTTTCATTATATATCTTTTGTTGTCTCCATATATATGTTCTTATTTAGTTGCTTCTTATATATATGTCTAGTTTATACATACTTGGTTCTCACCTTTGGTCATTATTATTATTATCTCATTTATCGTTTATACATCATCAGAGGTTGGGCATTTAGGCACTTTTATTTATTTATATTAAGATCTATTAAGTTGTTGCCCATTATGATTACATTATACCCTCGTTTAGAGTTGTTTCCCTTTGATAGCCTTTTGAGGGCAGACCATCCATTGCATGTTTCACAGACAGCGCGCGTGCAGGTTACGTGGACCACGGAGGCACAGCTGCGGTCTACGGGCTGCCCTCTCCACTAGCGTCCTCACAGAAGGACCTTGCAGGGAGAGGTCACCTGACCGCGGCATGTTCCTCCCATTGGCTGGTGGACTCCATGTGACCGAGCATGCGCCGTAAGTCTGATGGTAACAAAGCAAGGACCTTCCTAACGGCGGTGACGGGCATTAGCAATTAGTGTGTGTATTTTTTGCAGGTGTTGCACATTCATTCTATCCTATATATTCCGGACAGCCCCCTGCCCTGACACGCCTCCCGAAGAAGCAGTGCGAAACGCGCGTCGGGGCAGAGGGACGTCCGAGGAGTGTCTCTGTAATGTATGTGGTACAGTTCATATAGCGTCTTGTGCTTGGGTGCGATGAAAATACTTGAGACATAGGTTGATAAAGAAAGTCTTGTATTGCTTCATACAAATTGGCAAAAATAAACACACAGGTTGCAAACACAGAAGCAGGAGACACAGCAGGCCAGAGTAATCTAAGCTCAGCAATAACTCTCCACAACAGATTCAGATCTTCTCTTCTGTTACCGCAAGTCCATGCAAACGTGAGGCTCTCAAGAGCAGAGTTCAGAGTCCACAAGTGCTTCAGAGTTCCTCAGTAGGAATGGCTGGAGTACAAGGTCCAAGGCTTCAGGAGTCAGAACACAGGTTCACTGCAGGCTAGATTCTGAAGCACTGATTACTCAGCTGTGGCTGTTTAAGAAGCAAACGGAGAGAATCAGGGCGGGAACATGCAAGCTGGAAAACTCCATTTTGACTGAGGGCAAGATAGCTGCAGCAAAACAGAAAGCAAAATGGCAGACGAACAAACTGAGTTTCAGAAACAGATACACAGAACCTTACATTACTCCCCCCTTAGGGACAACCTCCGGATGACCTCAGACCAGGCTTGTGTGGGTACCTCTGATGAAACTGACGGAGCAAGCGAGGAGCATTAACGTTATTGACTGGCTCCCATGAGTTGTCCTCCACTGGGTAGCCCTGCCATTTAATCAGATATTGTAACTGATTTCTATACAACCTGGAATCTAAAATCCTTTCCACCACAAATTCTTCCTGACCATCGACTAGCACTGGGTCAGGGCAAGGAGAAGAACGTCCAGGAAACGTATTGGGTGTCGCAGCCTTTAGTAGGGATACATGAAAGACAGGGTGGATTCTCATAGTTCTGGGCAATTGAAGACGACAAGCAACGGCACTTATAATCTTACTGATTTTATAGGGTCCAATGTACTTATGTCCCAACTTAGACGATGGAATCCTTAACTTAAGATTTCTGGTTGACAGCCAGACCAGGTCTCCTACCTTAAAAGCTGGTGCAGGTTTACGAAATTTATCTGCTGCCTTCTTGTACCTTTCCTGAGCCGATTCCAGATTCTCCTTTAGAAGATCCATATTCTTCTGTAAAGTCGTGACTCTTTCAGCCACTGCTGGCAAAGGCGTCTCTATGGGAAATCGTGGTAGAATGTTAGGATGATAACCTAGATTAGAGTAAAAAGGAGACTGTTTAGTGGAGGCACTCTGAGAGTTGTTGTAAGAGAACTCAGCCAATGGAAGTAGATCCACCCAATCATCCTGTAGGTGGCAGATAAAGCAGCGGAGATACTGCTCCAGGGTTTGATTGGTTCGTTCGGTTTGTCCATTAGTCTGGGGATGAAAAGCAGAAGAAAGGTTTACTTTAATGTCCAATGCTGCACAGAAATTTTGCCAAAACCTAGAAGTGAATTGCACCCCTCGATCCGAAATAACCTCATCCGGGACTCCATGTAAACGAAACACATCTTTAATCATCAAATCTGATGTCTGTTTTGCAGTGGGTAAGCCGACACAAGGGATAAAATGAGCTGCCTTTGTTAAACGGTCAACCACCACTAGAATAGTGTTCTTCCCTTGAGAGGTTGGTAATTCCACAATGAAGTCCATAGAAATGGATCCCCACGGGCGGGACGGGGTGGAAGAGGCTGTAACAGACCAGTTGGTGAAGAGCGAGGTGTTTTGCATCTTGCACAAACCTCACACGAAGTGACATAGTCCAAAACATCCTTCCTACAAGTGGGCCACCAAAAGAAACGAGAAAGAAATTCCTGTGTCTTTAGAATTCCTCTATGCCCGGCTATTTTGGAATCGTGAATGAGTTGCAATACTCTCAATCTGACTGTTTCAGGTATATACAGACGTTGTCCCAGAATCCACACACCATTCTTAAAGACAAGACTTACGTCCCTTGGGGGTTGAGCCAAAAAAGAATCCGCATGGTATGCTTCCTTGATGTCTTTAATTAGGTCTTGATGATGAATCACTCCTAGGAATCTAGAGTCAGGAAGAATAGTCTTAGGAGGAGTAATTGGACGTGTCTCTGCTGAGTAAATCCTAGAGAGTGCATCAGCCTTTCCATTGCGCGATCCTGGTCTATAAGAAATAATAAAATTAAATTGGTTTAAGAAAAGATTCCAGCGAGCCTGGCGAGGAGTCAGGCACTTAGCCGACCTGATAAACTCAAGATTACGATGGTCTGTCAGAACGACTATTTGCTGTGCAGCTCCTTGAAGAAGGTGTCTCCATTCTTTGAAGGCGGCAATAATGGCCAACAACTCTCTATTGCCCACATCGTAGTTCTTCTCAGCCGAAGACAACTGCTGGGAAAAGAAGGCACAGGGATGCAAGACATTCTTCTCACCTGTTCTCTGAGAGAGTATAGCTCCCACGGCACAGTCTGAAGCATCCACCTCTATTATGAAGGCAAGCTCTGGGTTGGGATGTACTAGGATAGGTGCAGTGGTAAATTTATCTTTTAGACGGGAAAATGCTTCCTGGGCTTGGGAGTCCAGGAGAACTTAGACTCTTTCCGGGTAAGTTGGGTGATAGGTGACACTACCTCAGAGAAATTTCTAATGAAACGTCTATAGAAGTTTGCAAACCCGATGAAGCGCTGTACCTCCTTCACATTTCTAGGACTTGGCCAATCATTGATGGCTTGGGTTTTACTTCCATCCATACTAATTCCTTGTGTAGACAGTACATACCCCAGAAATTGAATTTCGGTCTTATGGAATTCACACTTTTCAAGCTTGATGTAAAGATGATTTTGTCTTAGACGTTCCAAGACCATTCTCACATGTCCATGATGTTCCTCTGTGGAGTTAGAAAAAATTAAAATATCATCCAAATAAATTACCACGAATGTATCTAGGAGATCCCTGAAGATGTCATTCACCAAGTGTTGGAAAGTGGCTGGGGCGGTACTCAGACCAAAAGGCATAACCAGATATTCAAAGTGTCCATAGCGTGACCTGAATGCAGTCTTCCATTCATCCCCAGGTCTAATACGGACTAAGTTATAGGCCCCACGAAGATCTAGTTTAGAAAAAATTTTGGCATGTCGCACTCTCTCCAATAACTCAGGGATTAAAGGCAATGGATAACGGTTTCTAATAGTAACCTTATTGAGTTCCCTATAGTCTACGCATGGTCTCAGGGATCCATCTTTCTTCTTTACAAAGAATATGGGTGCCCCTGCAGGAGATGAAGAGGGGCGTATGAAGCCCTTGGCTAGATTTTCGTCTATGTACTCTTTTAAAGCCTTCAGCTCGGGCCCCGCCAGGGGGTAGATCTTACCAAAAGGTATCTCTGCTCCAGGCAATAATTCAATTGGACAATCATATGGACGGTGAGGAGGAAGCTGGTCAGCGTTCTTCTTGTCACATAAATCCACATAGTCCTGGTATACAGCTGGTAGTTCAGGGACTGACATGGTTCCTTTAGGAACAGAGCAAGCTGAAATTTTTGGACTCATCTGTTTCTCTGGAAAGTGTAATTCCTTGGTCTCCCAGTTAATGGTAGGATTCTGAGCCTGCAGCCATGGTAGCCCTAGAATAATGGGAAAGTGAGGAGAAGAGATAAGCATAAAGGACAGTTTCTCTTGATGATCTTTACCCATAAGAACCTTTAAAGGCTCTGTTTCCTGATCCACTGGTCCAGAGGTCAGCAGGGAGCCATCCACAGTTTCCATCTGTACTGGAGCAGCCTTCTTCACTGAACGTATTCCCTGTTTTAGAGCAAAGGAGACATCCATAAAATTTCCACTTGCACCTGAGTCGATCATAGCAGAGCTAGACACCCAGGCTGAGTCAACCCAGAGTTTGATGGAAAGAAAACAGTGAGAATTGTTTTTCTTACAACTCAGCTGGGACACCGCTGAGGAAACTTGAAAGATGGCAGCATTTACACAGTCAACGTCCTCAGAGGTAACGGAGTTCAAGTCCGAGAAATCAAGATCCGTTGCTGCAGCTCTCTCTGGAGCCTGAGGCTCGGACCTGACAGATCCCCTCTCGCAACACTCACAATGAATGAGTGCTGCAGTAGTCTTGCGAGAACGGCTGGGACAGTTAATAATAAAGTGCCCTGACTTACCACAATAAAAACATAGATTCTCCTTAAAACGATGTTCCTTGCGTGCATCACTAACCCGTCGTAGTAAAGAGTCTACCTGCATGGGTTCAGGTTCAGGTTCCCGTGTAATCCTATTCAAAGGTTCCTTAGCTGGAGAGGAAGGTAGGAAAAGGTTAGTACGATTGCTTTCGAACCATCTCTCTTGCCTGCGTTCAGTTAAACGAGTATCAATACGGATGCAGTAGTTAATAAAGTCACCTAACGCAGTGGGAGGGTCGGCACGAGCAAGTTCATCCTTAATTAGTGGGGATAACCCCTTTCGAAAAATAGATTTTTTGGCGGAATTGTCCCAGGTGGTATCAAGGGCCCATCTCCTGAAATCCAAGGCATATTCAGCTACCGAGTGCTTACCTTGGCGCAAAGCTAACATGGCTGCTTCAGCTGTTGCACCTCGATTGGGGTCATCAAACACCTGCCCCATGGCTGAAATAAAATCATCAAGGTGATTCAAACAATCATCCTCAGTCTCAATCAGAGGGTTTGCCCATATCAAAGCCTTGTTGGTAAGCAACATAATTATAGTAAGCACCTTAGATCGTTCAGTAGGAAATTGTGAAGCATGTGCAGAAAAAAAAAGATTGCATTGATTAACAAATCCCCTGAATTTTTCACGTTCACCACCAAAACGAAAAGGGGGCAACTTGGGAATCCCAGAACTCGGGGCCACGGCAGGAGCCTGAACTCGCCCCTCCAGAACCTCAATCCTGGCCCGCAAATCCTGGGTAGTCTGTCCAACCACTTGCAAATTGTGATTATTTAGGTCCTGAAGATTTGTAAGACGGGTCTTTATATTCTGCAAATCTGCAAGGATATTATCAGTCACTCCGCAAAGTTCCTTTATACGGGCCTCCATTTTCCAGATCTTTTAAGACAGGATACTGGAAGAAGAGGAGAGAAAAAAAAACAATAGTGTTCACCTGTGGCAACACTGAAGAAAGAAAAAACTTTAAGGGAACTGCTCACCTGGAATGGTTGTGAGAAGTCACAACCACTATCATCACAGAAAGCTTTCAACCAGACATCTGATATCCAGAGTTTCAGCAGACAAAAAGAGAAGAGAAAAAAAAAACAAAAAAAAAAACAATAGTGTTTACCTGTGATAACACTGCAGAAAAAAAAACTTAAGGGAATTGCTCACCTGGAATGGTTGTGAGAAGTCACAACCACTGTCATCACAGAACGTACAACCGGACATCCGATATCCACAGTACAGCAGACAAGCCTTTCCAGACCCAGCAGACACTAACGTTTGGCTTCAGAATCTTGTAATGTATGTAGTACAGTTCATATAGCGTCTTGTGCTTGGGTGCGATGAAAATACTTGAGACACAGGTTGATAAAGAAAGTCTTGTATTGCTTCATACAAATTGGCAAAAATAAACACACAGGTTGCAAACACAGAAGCAGGAGACACAGCAGGCCAGAGTAATCTAAGCTCAGCAATAACTCTCCACAACAGATTCAGATCTTCTTCTCTGTTACCGCAAGTCCATGCAAACGTGAGGCTCTCAAGAGCAGAGTTCAGAGTCCACAAGTGCTTCAGAGTTCCTCAGTAGGAATGGCTGGAGTACAAGGTCCAAGGCTTCAGGAGTCAGAACACAGGTTCACTGCAGGCTAGATTCTGAAGCACTGATTGCTCAGCTGTGGCTGTTTAAGAAGCAAACGGAGAGAATCAGGGCGGGAACATGCAAGCTGGAAAACTCCATTTTGACTGAGGGCAAGATAGCTGCAGCAAAACAGAAAGCAAAATGGCAGACGAACAAACTGAGTTTCAGAAACAGATACACAGAACCTTACAGTCTCTTTGGCAGCCCATAGGTATGTCTACTGTTAATTACCGGTTCACTTGATTTCTTTCTTATGCCTGTGTGCTATGTGGTACTACTGGGGGAACCCAGATCATCTGGGCCCCTGATACAAGGATTTTATGGGCATAGTATTTACTATCATTCGGTTTCTTTAACCTAAAAACGGCTGTCTATTGTTAATTCCTCCTATGGACATTAAGTCCCTCTTAACATTTTTTGCTGGTTATAGCAAATTTTAAATATGTTTATTCATTGCCTTTAGCAAATGTTTGCTTACATTATATGATGTGTGTGTTTTGACTAATAAAATATTGCATTGTTTATACCACCCAGTGGCATACATTATTCATTTGTTCCCACTAATTGTGATTAGGTCTTGATTGTGGTATATTGCCCCCTTGTGGGGATGTTTATTCCGAAGTGGGCATTATATGTGATCATATCATTGTTTTTTGCTGTTGTTATAACAGAGACCCACAACATGGATTTTAAGGTTAAAGAGAGTTCATGGCAGGCGAAAGCTTCCAATATGTTCCAGAAAGGCAATGGTACACATTCTACTCAGATTCCCAATAGCCATCAGGAAAATTTTAAAAAATATAAAAATGCGCTACACAAAAAAACGAAGATATGGTGGACAAAGGTCACTTTGGAAAATTATCTATCACAAAAAATAGTACCAAGAGGACTCAGAGTCAATATTTTTCCTACTTTTGACTTGGGGGAGGAGGGGCTGATTAATAGATGGATTCAAGCAGCCAATACATGTTCTTTGGAGTTTATTGCCATCATTATAGAAAAAAACACTATATCTCTTAAAGATATTGAGTGTGAGATTGATGCATTACAAAGGTCTCTGAAACAAGAACTAAGTGGGGAAAAATTTGAGGAAATGATTAAAAATCTTGAAAAGGACATTGAGAAATGGGAGAGTATTATCTCTGCCAATAAACAGAAGAAATATCAAAGAGATATAGGCGATTTTGAGTCCAATAAGATTTTCCGTTGGCAATTAAAAAATGAATCTGGAAAAAGAAAATCTTCCCGCAGCCTTTCCGTCATCTCTAATTCATCCTTGAGTGAAAGTGGAGGCTCAGTGCATGAGGCAAGATATGGCCCTAGAACAAGACAATTCCATAGGAAGAATCCATCTTTCAAAAAATATGAGAAGGACGATGTTAAGGTAATTAACCTATCTTCCCATGAGTTGACTGTGGCACAATGTAGTGTCCTACAAAAAGGTCTGACTTTTTCTCCTACATCTGAATTAGATCCGTTCATAGCCATTAAGGACCTCCACCTCTTCTCAAGGAAATTGATCCTTAAACGATTACATGCTAGAGGGGAGTATGGTGATGATGTATCCACGATGGAGGAACAACAGGCACTAGAAGCCCTCGAATCATTACTAGATGAAAATGCGGCTGCAGTAAGTAGGGATTTTCCAGCACATATTATTAATAAGTCAAAAACATTTCCCCCACTATCGTTGGTTCCGGCGGTCGACACTTTTACTAAGATAGTATCCTCTGATATTGAACAACTTAGGAGAACCAAAAACAAGGGGTACGATAATCTTAGCAGAAAAGAGAGGGAGGCATTGCAACAGCTGAAGGAATGGGATGATGTTGTCTTCAAAATGGCCGATAAAGGCGGCAATGTAGTGGTGTGGCCGAACCACATGTACGAGGCACAAGCCTTTAAAATCTTGAACAACTCATTAGAATATAAATTGCTCACATTCAATCCCATGGGCAATTTTAAAGTACAATTAATAGAGATATTGATTAAGGCCTTTGAAGACAACATCATCCCCAAAAAATTGGTTGAGATTTATGAAAAACTGAACCCCAGATTGGCCACACTATATCTTGTGCCTAAAGTACATAAGGACCCCTCCAACCCTCCAGGAAGACCAATAATTGCGGCAAATGAAGGTCTGTGTGAAATTCTGTGTGACATAGTTGAGTATTTTCTCAAACCATTGGTGGTACAATTACCATCTTATATTAAAGATACCAAGGCAGCACTGGGACACCTTGAGAACATACAATTGTCTGAGGATATGATATTAGTCACGGCGGATGTGGAGGCCCTTTATTCTTCAATTGGACATGAGGATGGTCTTAGGGCAGTGGGTAAATATTTACATTCTAGTAATCTAGATACAGAAATGATATCGTTTGTGCTGGTCATTCTGAGATTTATATTAACCCATAATGCCTTCATATTTAATGGAAAAATATTCCTGCAACAAAGGGGGACCGCAATGGGGGCATCGTGTGCCCCCTCTTACGCAAACTTGTTTATGGGGGCATGGGAATGGTCCATATTTCAGGAGGAGGAAATTGAAGGCATCGATCGGGTCCACAATTGGATCCGATATATTGATGATATTCTCTTCATTTGGGAGGGTCCAATTGTGGACCTTGAAGTGTTCATGGCCAGACTTAATTCCAATGGACAGAATATTCGCCTCACCTACAAATATGGACGCCAAATTGATTTCTTGGACTTGGCTATATCAGCTCTTCCAAGTGGCCGACTGTCCACCACTATCTTCCGAAAGCCCACTTCCACTAATTCTTTCCTGCATGCCTCATCGGCACATCCCAAAAGTACTATACAGGGAATACCCATTGGGCAATTCCTGAGGGCAAAAAGAATTTGTTCTGAGGATTCCCTCTTTGAGACCCAATCTGAAATTCTCAAGAAAAGATTTAGGGATAGGGGATATGGTCGACGGTCCATCCAGAAAGGCTACATCAGAGCCAAAAATGCATCTAGGGACCAGCTTCTACACAAAAATCTACCTGTTATGACGTCTACTGGGGAAGAACAGGTAAGATTCATCACCAATTATAACAGTAGATGGTTCGATCTTAGAAAAATTGTAGAAAAACATTGGAATATCTTGTTCACTGACCCGGTGCTCAGTAAATGTCTCCCTTTGGTCCCTTCTTTTGTAGCCAAGAGATCCCCAAATTTGAGGGACATGCTTGTTCATAGCTACTATGACTCAAAGAGAAGGGATAGGGGCAAAAAGTACCCTGAAAGATGTGGCTTCTATCCCTGTGGGATATGTAAGGGCTGTGCCAACATGAAGAAAACCACTGTATTTTTCAACCATGATAGGTCCAGAAAATTTGATATTAGGACCCACATCACATGCTCATCCAAGGGGGTAGTGTATTGTGCTGAATGCCCCTGCGGTAAACTTTATGTAGGGATGACCAGCAGAGAGTTGAAAATACGGGTACGAGAGCACTGCATTGACATTGAAAAGGCCAAAACTATCACTGATGTAATGACCCTCAAGACTCTCCCTAGGCACTTTAGGAAATATCACCAATGTAATTCCAGAATGCTAATTTTTAGGGGCATCGATAAAGTGGATTTGGGACCGAGAGGTGGTGATCTTATTAAGAGAGTGGCCAAAAATGAGTGTCAATGGATATACAGATTGGGCACACATACCCCACAGGGTTTAAATGAGAGTTTTGGGTTTAGCGCTTTTCTATGACGGCTTGAGGGTTTCTTTTTTGGGGTTGGGGGTTGTTTCCATCATCTTATGTGTTTTATATTTCGATTTTAATTTTCATCTTATAGTTTCAGATTGTTGAATGGCGACACCATGATACTCACCCGCATTATACATCATTGGTCCGGCTTTCTTCCACCATCAAGGGCAGCTCATGAATCCATTAAGTGGGAAGAAGATGTGAAAATTTGTTATTATATACGTATATTTGAGAGGCGACTCAAAAGGAAGAATTTAATCAATTATATACTGGACATGTGATTTTCATTATATATCTTTTGTTGTCTCCATATATATGTTCTTATTTAGTTGCTTCTTATATATATGTCTAGTTTATACATACTTGGTTCTCACCTTTGGTCATTATTATTATTATCTCATTTATCGTTTATACATCATCAGAGGTTGGGCATTTAGGCACGTTATTTATTTATATTAAGATCTATTAAGTTGTTGCCCATTATGATTACATTATACCCTCGTTTAGAGTTGTTTCCCTTTGATAGCCTTTTGAGGGCAGACCATCCATTGCATGTTTCACAGACAGCGCGCGTGCAGGTTACGTGGACCACGGAGGCACAGCTGCGGTCTACGGGGCTGCCCTCTCCACTAGCGTCCTCACAGAAGGACCTTGCAGGGAGAGGTCACCTGACCGCGGCATGTTCCTCCCATTGGCTGGTGGACTCCATGTGACCGAGCATGCGCCGTAAGTCTGATGGTAACAAAGCAAGGACCTTCCTAACGGCGGTGACGGGCATTAGCAATTAGTGTGTGTATTTTTTGCAGGTGTTGCACATTCATTCTATCCTATATATTCCGGACAGCCCCCTGCCCTGACACGCCTCCCGAAGAAGCAGTGCGAAACGCGCGTCGGGGCAGAGGGACGTCCGAGGAGTGTCTCTTTGGCAGCCCATAGGTATGTCTACTGTTAATTACCGGTTCACTTGATTTCTTTCTTATGCCTGTGTGCTATGTGGTACTACTGGGGGAACCCAGATCATCTGGGCCCCTGATACAAGGATTTTATGGGCATAGTATTTACTATCATTCGGTTTCTTTAACCTAAAAACGGCTGTCTATTGTTAATTCCTCCTATGGACATTAAGTCCCTCTTAACATTTTTTGCTGGTTATAGCAAATTTTAAATATGTTTATTCATTGCCTTTAGCAAATGTTTGCTTACATTATATGATGTGTGTGTTTTGACTAATAAAATATTGCATTGTTTATACCACCCAGTGGCATACATTATTCATTTGTTCCCACTAATTGTGATTAGGTCTTGATTGTGGTATATTGCCCCCTTGTGGGGATGTTTATTCCGAAGTGGGCATTATATGTGATCAAAGCTCTAAAGGTGTATAAAATTTTGGGGAGAGTAAAAAGTTTAAATAAAGTAATTCTCCCGGCCCAAGAATTTTCCTGCTTCCCAAGATTATTAAGTTCAGATTGCACTTCCTTAGTGATTTTTTGGAGGTTAAGATCAATCGTCTTGTGAAAAACTCTAGAGATAAGTATGCCAAGATATGTCAGCGACTCCTTTTCCCAATCAAAATTAGTATTCCCTTTAATACCGCAGATATCATCCTGGCTCAAGAAAAAGTCCAACATTTTAGACTTTGATTCGTTAATTTTGAACAACGATGCCTTTAAAAAATCTCCAAAATCCTGGAGGACATGCATAATAGAGCATGAAGGATTTGTAAGGCTGAGGATGACATCATCCGCAAACAGGCTAATTTTGTACTGTTTTGCCCCTTTCTGGATTCCCCTAATCGACTCATTTCCTCTTATTCTCTCAGCAAGTGGCTCCATGATAATAGCGAATAGCAGAGGGGACAAGGGACATCCCTGTCTTGTACCATTCGTTATTGGAATGTTATTAGATAGGTGACAATTTACATACACGTTTGCTGAGGGATAAGCATATAAGGCCATGATTGTTTTCATTATATTGAGGCTAAATCCAAATTTCTTAAGGGCCGCTACCAAAAAGTCCAAATTCACCCTATCAAATGCCTTCTCAGCATCCAACGCTAGGAGAATTGAAGGAGTTCTTTTAGATCTGATAGAGTGAATTAGATTGAATACCTTTCTAGTACCGTCACTGGTCTGACGTCCCAGGATAAAGCCCATCTGGTCTTTGTGTCTAATGCTTGGAAGAATAAATTTGATTCTATCGGCAATGATTTTTGAATATATTTTTACGTCAGTGTTAATTAGTGAAATTGGCCTATAATTTTTGACCGACTCCAGGTCTCCTTTAGTTTTGGGAATTAAGATTATAGTGGCCTTTAGCATTTCCGGTGGGAATTCACCAATCGAAGATGCTTTATTGAACACTGAGCCGAGGCAGGGAACCAGGTGAGGGGCAAACACTTTAAAATACTCATTCGTGAAACCATCAGGTCCCGGTGATTTCTTAAGTTTTAGTTTCTTGATGGATTCAGAAATTTCATGCTGAGTAAAAGGGGCGTCGATGGCCGTCAATTGCTCAGCAGAAAGTTCAGGTAGATTAATACTTGATAAGAATTTTTGGATGTGGAGTTTGTCTGGCTGGGATGTATCTGGGTCGTACTTAAGATTGTATAGGGAAGAGAAATAATCTGCGAAATGATCCGCTATTTCTTTAGGGTGGTCGGAGATCATTCTGTTATATTTGATCCTATTAATCCTGTTCCTAACTCTTATGGCCTGGAATCTCTGGGCCATAAGCTTGGAAGGTTTGTTATATGAGGAGTAGAAATTCGCTTTCATCCTCTTGGCATACCTATCATAGTCTTCGAATAAAGCTGCTCTCAGCGCAATTCTGAGGTTGATAATCTCTGAGTGCAGTTCTGAAGAAGGTGCCACTCATTTTTGTTGTGCATCTTCCTTATTCTTAAGATTCATTTGTAAATTATGGATCTTTTCCTTGTCCTTTTTTTTTTTTTGGTTCAGTAAGCCTATCATCACTCCTCTTACAACGCATTTGTGGGCATTCCACAATGTGAACGGGCTCACATCTTCCGACTCGTTTTCCTTAAAATAGTGATGGCTTTCTCGATTTTTTCTCTGAAGATTGGGTAGTACAAAAGTGAGGAATTACATCTCCAGAGAAAGTCTCTCTTATGTGATAGACCAAGATCTACTTCACAGATTACAGGAGAGTGGTCTGAAAAGGACTTTGGTAGGATATCTATTCTCCTAAATCTGGAAATTGAAAAGTAATCGGTAAGGAATAGGTCGATTCTCAAAAAGGTCTTATGTACCTCTGAATAATGCGTATATTCCAATGATGAAGTGTTTATGCACCGAAAAACATCCAGGTATTCATGGCTGTGGAGCCATCCTTTTAAAACTGGGAAAGAAGACCTAGACCTTGCAGTAGAATCCAGCTGGGCGTCAGGGACAATATTAAAGTCTCCTACTACAATCACCACCCCCTTCTTAACCTCCTGGATTTTACTGTCAAGCTCGTTGAAAAATCTAATCTGAGCGTTTTGAGGCGCATAAACATTGATGATAGTAGTCAATTGATTATTGACCATGGCCACCAGTATTAATATATTTACCCTCTGGGTCTGAGTGAGTCTCGATGCTGCGGAAATCTAATGAGTTTTTGATAAGGGTAATAACCCCTCCCCTCTTTTTATCGTTTAGGGCTTCAAAGATATGAGAATAATTTTTATTTTCGAATCTTGGGTGACCTGATTTGGCAAGCTTGACCTCCTGTAAGCAAATGATCTCAGCTCTGCTTCTCTTGATCTCTCTCCATGTAGAGTGCCTCTTAACCGGGCTATTTAGGCCTCTCACGTTAAATGATAATATTTTAACCATTTTCTCCTAAGCAGTAATGCTAACAAACAGAAAAAACAAAACACACAAACTTAATAACCAACTAAACAGTCTTGTGAAGAATCCTCGAATTCGAAGGATGTTCTCCTTAAATGGGAAAGTTCATGGATGGCATTAGAAGCCCCCTGCAAATGACACATTTACAAAGAATAAAGTACACAACTTCTTACCCCGGATTATCCCCACTTTTGTTCAGAGAGGAGATAAAGGACATACCATCTTGTGGTGTGAGTAATGAAACAATCCTGCCTCCTCTATTTACAAGTAATTTAGTTAGGAAGCCCCATCTGTATTGAATACTCATCCTGCGTAAAATTGAAGTGACTTCCCCAAAGCTCTTTCTTAGCTGGATTGTATCTTTGGACAAGTCAACGAATACTTTAATATGATCAAAACGGGGGAGGGAGCTGCTTCTTGTCCCTCATAAAAGCTAGGAGTCTTACTTTAGTGGGGTAAAAATGAAATCTTAGTATTGTATCCCTCGGAATATCTTCCGAAATGGATCTAGGTCTTGGTAACCTATGTATCCTGTCAATCATTAGCTCAAGTTCCGGAGAATCCGGAAAGATTTTTTTAAGGATCCCCATAGTGTAGTTCTGTAAATTTGCCTGGCTTACTTTTTCAGAAATTCCCCTCAATTTAATGTTGTTCCGCCTACTGCGGTCCTCGATGTCAGCAAGCTTCATTCTTAGGTATTGCACCTCTTTTTGTGTATCTGCTTGCTGCTTCTGTAAAGAAGAAGAACTCTTTTCCAAGACAACAATTTTTTTATCGTGTTTATCAATCCGAGAATTGATAACTTCAAATTTGGCTTGTAAACGATTGGTATTTTCCTCCATTGTCAATCTAAGACTATTGTTTAGGGCGACTATTAGATCTTTCACGTAAGCTTGGGATACACCCTCATTGGAAGCTTGAATCCCTTCAATAGGGCATATTTTGGGTGCTTCCTCAGATAACCTAGGCCTACTTCTATCTGGACTCTGAGTAGGAGAAGTGTCATGAAACTCCTCCTCAGAGTCAGACCAAGCTTTAATTATGTTTCTTTTTTTAGTGACAGTGGTATCCATATCAGCCTGAGTATCAATTATGTCTTGAATTTCTTTCAGCATGCTAGTATCATCTTTTAAGCCAATTTTATAGCCCTCCGCAGGCGGAGATGCGGGAGGGCTGATACAAATTGCCTCATCAAGATCAGTGATATCCTTCCTGACAGCAGATCTCAGTGCTGATTTGTATGATGATTTTTCCCCCTGAGTTTTTTTGTTACTTTTAGTACTCATTTTTAAAGAGGGGTAACCTTTCAACAAAGAGGAAAGAATCAAATACAATACAAAGTAACACAAGTGAATGATTAACCAAGCTACGCATATTTTTTCTTTGAAATACAACCTGCAAGACTTGCTGAAATAAAAGCTGTCAGGATAAGAAGACAGGAATGACTGAGCTCGCTGAATGATTTTAGCGAGTTTAGTTCCAAAAAGATAGGAAACGTCAGGCAAATGCAGACTTCTTCAAGAATGGGATTCCTCCTTAATGGAAAATTCCAGGAACAAACCAAGTTACCAGATGTTGAAGAACAAATAAGATCCTCCAGAAGAGAGATGAATCAAGATGTAGCTGGCGTCGCAATCCGGGACTCCAATAAAGCCTTTAAAGATTATGCATCGTTGTTCGAGTCGCACTTGAGCTGTGCGATACTTTCTAGAACGCAGACTTGTTATGCGACTTTTTCCAAGTCGCAATCCTCCTTTGCGATGCTTTTAGTGACGCTATCCAAATTAGCGACTCCTTTCAGAGCGCAAAATCACTACTGCAACGGATTCACTTTACGGTAATGGCGGCGTTCACCGCTTACCTTCGTGGAAACCGACGATGCAGCTGCAGCACACGGGACGTCCCGGCTTCGGGTGAAGAAGTCTCGGACTCCGGTCCCTCCTGGAACTTGATTGAAGAAGACGTCGGCTTGATCCTGAGAAGACCGCCGGCGCTGAAGATCTCCACACCGCTTCAGGCAATGGAGGAAGCCTCAGGGACGCCCAGGACACTGGAGACTGCAACGGTGAGTAAATTTCTTCTTTGTCTTCTTTATATCCAGATCTTCTTGCACCCGATGAAGTCAGGGGGCAAACCGCTCACTTTAGAAGGGGGGGACAGGTCCCAAACCAGTGCTGGAGGCTCAGACAGGATGCGGCTGCACTGGGCTGCACAGGGCTACTCCAGGCCCCGGCTTCTCCCTTCTCTGTAGGCCTCAAATGTTCCTCCTCTCAATCTGGCTCCAAAACAGTCCAAGTTAGGATTTTTATAATCCTTATGTGATCAGGGGTCCTCCGGTGTCGAAGATTTTTCTCCCAGCCTCCTCCAAACGTAGCTTATTTCGTTGCTAAAGCAGGGGCTTCAGGAGCCCAGCAGAAAGATGTCTGCTCACATCTAGCAGCAAACCACGCCCCATAATCCATCCTGAGCCTGTGAGCATGTGTGTTACTCCTGAAATATATACGGAGATTTAAAATTACCCCAGCACTGTATACAGTTGTACGCTTCTGATACAGTACCATATATCTGCTGCTATTTTGGGTACATTTTCAGAAACATGAGGAAGTATGGTGGAAGAGGCCGCGGACGTGGGCGTGGGGGGCCACCTGGTACTGATCGTGGTGGTGGTGGTGCATCTGCTGGTAGTGCCATAAGCACAATAGCATCTAAGGCAGGAGGTATTGAGACTGCGTCATCTTCTGGCTCCAGAAGGCCTATAAGGCTCCCTTTTCTGGGACTATGTAAACCGCTTTTAAAGCCGGAGCATCAGGAACAGGTTTTGGCTTACATTGCCGAAACAGGCTCCAGCTCTTCTGAAATTGCAAAAACTCCAAGCACTGAGTGTTAGGGATCGAGTTCCCACTGCTGCACAAGGGGAATCTCGAGCCATCCCCGCTGCGGTCCCCCATCCATCTCCGGCCACAGTGGAGCCTGCTCAGCAGAGACGTCGGTCCCAGCGTCTCGCCCAGTCTCATACTGTGCAGAGGATGACTGCTGCCTCCCCAGGTCCTGCCTTTGTAACCAGTGAAGGTCAGCGGCAAGTAGACGTAGTTTTGACTAAGTCCTGTGTGTTCCCTTCTGAGCATGCTCAGGGTAAGATCTCTCATAGGAGATCAGGGGTCACATGGTCGAGTACTGCAGCGACTCCCAATGTTCATCCAGGAAGGTCCTGAAGCTGCTTCAGTTCTGGAGCAGCTTTCCCATTGGTCCTTTTCTGGAAGGTCCTGTAGCTGCTACTATAAAAGGTGTGCATGACCGCACGGCCGTGCGCTAGTATCAAATCTGTTACGTGCTTGCACCAGTGTGGTCATGTATGCATGTGGTTAGGTCCGGCTGAAATAAGCCCCTAGAATACCGGAACCTCCGGTGAGGAGTCTTGTATGCACGTGTTCAGGGCTCGGCTGAAAACGCCATTAGAATACCGGCTACTCCGGTGAGGAGATTATTGCTCGTGTTCTGATTGCATGACCACAGACTGCAATCCACTTAGCAGTCATCTGTGTCCCCTGTGAGTCTGACAGGACACAGTCTTTGTCACAGCGGCTCTGTGAATTAACAGAGTCCGCTTATATCGCCATATAGCGCTACAGCATTTTAGTTAGCGACTCTGTGGAATAACCGCCATAAGGTGCTACGGCATTTACATCTGCGACCCTGCGGGATAACAAAGTCCGCTCATACTGCCTATTTGCGCCTTCTTACTAGCAGCAGGCTCTGCCTGCACGGTGGACCCCGGGCTGCGAACGCACCTCTCCTTAATATCTATTAGGTGCGTTCCGCAGGCCCTTAACACTGAGTCGTCAGTGCAGGCTTCTGGTCAGGAGCAACCCCTTTCCTTGTGTCCTTCACCTCCACCAAAAGGGAAGGATGCGGCAGGCCACAATTCAGATTGCTCCATGGAGCTCTTTTCACATACCATGCCTGGGTTATCAGGTCAAATCCTGAATTCCCCAGTCCAACATGAATCTGACATGGGGTGCACTGATGCACAGCCACTGTTATATGATTGTGATGGTACATTCAACTAGAGCACTACATTGCCCTCGCAGTCCACTGAGCTAGAATGTGACGCTGATGAAACTCAGGTGCCCCTTCCTGCATACTATACCACCTTACACGGTGCCACAGAGGAAGGTGCAGATGAAAATGAAGAGGAGGTGATGGATGACCCAGTTGTTGACCCTAATTGGCATCCATTGGGGAAGAGAGTGCTGCTGGCAATAGCTCAGAAGAGGAGGAGGATCCGCAGCAGGTATCGACATCGCAGCTGGGCTTATCTGGCAGGCCCGTTGCAGGACAGCTTGGCCAGACGGTCAAATTAGCACAGCGTGCAAGCCCTGAAATCTTATACAATAGTAGGAAGAGTGCAGTGTGGCACTTTTTTGACCAAAATCCTATTGATGAGGCAAAGGTTATCTGTAAGAAGTGCGGAAGGACCTTTAGCCATGGGAAAAATCTCAGAAATTTGAATACCAGTTGCATGCTTAGACATTTAATGAACATGCACTTGCAAGCGTGGACGGACTACAAAACCTCAGGTAGCACATGTGCACCTGCTCCAACTGAAGGTAGCCAGCAACGCTGCATCACTTCCCCCACTGTAAGCCCACCGGTTGGCACACCACCAGCAAGAAATGTTGAGGTGTCATCGCAAGGCTAAAGCAGTCAGGGTATCACAATGTTTATGCAACGAAAGACTGCATCCAGGCCATCACCACCACCACCACCATCACGATCATCAACCCCCTCTCAGTCCGTCATGTCCACCGATAGTTACACCATATGCAGCTCTAAAGTCCAACTCACCCTTCCAGACACTCTGAGTTGGACAAGAAAGTACTCATCCTCTCATCCGCATACACTGGATTTGAATGCCTACATTGTCAACTTGATCTCATTAGAGATGATGCCCTTCCGTTTGGTTGAAAGCGCAGCGTTCAGAGACCTCACGGCCTACGCTGTCCCATGCTATGACCTACCCAGTCGGCACTTCTTTTCTAGAAAAGCCATCCCTGCCCTCCACCTGCATGTGAAAGACCGCATTATCCATGCACTCAAACAATCAGTGAGTGGAAAGGTGCACCTCACAACAGATGCATGGGCCAGTAGGCATGGCCAGGGCCGTTACGTGTCCATCACTGCGCAATAGGTTAATGTGGTAGATGCAGGGTCCACAGGGGACAGCGGCGGTGGGGCAGTGCTGCCTAGCCCATGTTATAGGTAACAGTTGGCTGTTGGCATTCCACCCTCCTCCTCCTCCTCCAGAAGTGAAAGCTCGTCAACAGAGCGTAGTCGCAAAAGCACTCCATTCGCAGCTGCCAGTGTTGCACACGAGGTGTCCCACTATCGAACAGCTAGTGGTAAGCGTCAGCAGGCTGTTTTAAAGATGATCTATTTGGGCGACAACATATACAACGCGGAGGGACTGGCCGACTACTTGCAGCGAGAAACTGAGTCATGGCTGGGCAGTCTACATCTTGAGCCAGGCAAGGTAGTCACTTCAGTGATAACAGCAGTAATTTTGTGGCGGCCATAGCCCTGGCAAAACTCAGACACATACCTTGCCTGGCTCACTCCTTGTGGTGCAGTGCTTCATAAATAATTATCTGGAGTTACCAGCCCTGCTCCATAAGGTGCTAAGACAGTGCTCACACATCTGTAGCTCGCCCGTAGACTCCAGTTGTATGCAGAGGCTGAAGCGATCGCTCCACCTCCCCAAGCACCGCCTAATCATAGACGTTGCAACAAGGTGGAACTCCACCATGCACATGGTTGAGAGGCTCTGCGAAGAGAGGCAGGCTGTAATGCATTTATGGGAGGATACACGGGCAGGCAGTTTGAGGGCAGACATGGAGTTGTCGGGTGTGCAGTGGTCAAAGCTGAAAGACCTCTGTAAAGTCCTTCAGTGTTTGAGGAATGCACACGACTGGTAAGCGCAGACGACGCCATCATAAGCATGAGCATCCCACTTATGCGTCTGCTCATGCAAACTTTGACGCACATTAAGGATCAGGCGTCTGCAGCGGAGAAGGAAGAGGAGGAAGAGGAGGAGGGAAGCCTTGATGACAGTCAGCCATTGTCTACTCAGGGAACTGTCCTGGACGAGGTGGAGGAAGAAGAGGAAGAGGAGGATGAGGGGGATGATTATTTTGGGGAGGAGGATGCTTCTCAGGCGGCAAGATAAAATGTTGGCTTGCCAAGGTCAGGTACAGGGTTTGTGCGTGACTGGAGGGATGTGGATTTGGCAGAAAGTGCTCCTCCACTCACCACTGGCAGTGTATCATTGACACCAGGAACATTGGCCCAGATGTGTGATTATGCCTTGTGGATCCTAAAAAGGGACCCCGCATTGCCAAAATTATGAAGGATGACGACTACTGGTTGGCCAGCATCCTCGATCCACGCTATAAAGGCAAACAGAACATCATGCCACAGGACAACCTAGAGCTAATATTGGCGAACAAACAAGCAACTCTGGTAAACCGTTTGTTAGAGGCATTCCCAGCAAACAGCAGCTCTGCAGGTTCTACCACGAGCCGTACTGGGCCAAATAGAAGAGGTGTTTGTGGTGCACACAGCCGAAGTGGCGTTGGAGACAGGGGTTTCATGACCATGTTGTGGACTGATTTCTCGAGGACTGCTCTCACGCCTGGTAATATTGAATCTATTGCAACTGACAGGAGACAGCAGTTGTCAACTATGGTTAAAAATTACTTCTCCTCCCCTATCGATGTTCTCCCTGACAGGTCATTCCCCTTTGACTACTGAGCCTGTAAACTGGACACCTGGCCTGAATTGGCACAATATGCCTTACATTAGCTCGCTTGCCCTGCTGGTAGTGTGCTATCAGAAAGAGTCTTCAGTGCTGCTGGATCAATCCTGACAGAAAGAAGGACCCGTCTGTCGACACACAATGTTGATGATCTAACCTTCATTAAAATGAACCATGCATGGGTTTCAAAGGATTTTGTCCCACCTTCCCTGATGACACATAGGTTTCCAGCAAAATGGCTCGCTTTGTCCTCCTTTTTCTCTGACTTCTCCAATTCCTCCATTTGCAGCTGCTGAACATCCAGCCTACACCTCAACATATGCCGTTTTTGCCACCTCCCTATCTGGACTGTCCCCCCCCAGGGCCGGAGTCACCACCTGGCGCACCCAGGAAAGTGCCGGTGCCATGAGCAGATGGGGGTTCCCACTCTGGGGCGACGGCACTGGCACAGGGTCCCTCAAAGTGCAAAAAAGTGTTTGACAGTGGGAGGGCCCAATCACCATCAGACACACCGGCGTACTATGAGGGGCCCTGTGCCAGTGCCATCGACGACGAGTCGGCCCCCCCAACTTGCTCAGGGCCCCAGCACTTGCAATACTTACCTCTCACTGCTCCACCGCTGTGGAGTCTGAGCAGATAAATCCTTCACAGGGACAGCCACAACAAATTTGGTTAATTGATCGATGATGGTTAAGACATAGCTATGGCCTGTCCTACTGGGCTCTACCTTCAGATGATCAATGGCTACCATTTCTAATGGACGTCGACTCACAATCGGATGCAGTGTTGCTTTCTGATCAGCTTTCACAGTTTTACTAGTCAGTATAGTCACAGACATGTGACATTCCTGGCAACATTTTTCACTGTCTCCTCTCATGCCAATCCAATAGAATCACCTACGGCCTGTGTCTTCTGTCTTTTGCACTCCAAAGTGACCAGACTGATCATGATAGGCAGTGAGTACCATGTCTACATGTCTCTTTGGCATCACAGTTTGATGGAGACGAATAACGGTGATGGTATCGACGCTACTGCGATACAGCAACCCTTTCTTCACAAAGAACCGTTTTGCTGTCTCCACAGATAAAGAAAAATGAGGGTCAGCATCACTTCTGAGAATTCTATTGGGAGGGTTTATCGTGATTAGGAATTCCCATATTTCTGCAAAATATTTAGACTTGAGAGTCCTCAGTGGTTGATACCTTTTAATGGCTAACTGAAAAGATGGTAACAAATTGCAAGCTTTCGAGACTACTCAGGTCTCTTCATCAGGCATAGACTAATACAACATCTGAAGAATCACATATTTATACACAAAATAGCACAGAAAAAATGCAATAGGTAGGACAAGTGACATGAAGCAGAACTGTCATTATGGCAGAGGGATTAACATAAATATGACTAGTTCATAGATAAGGAGTGAAGGTTTTATTACCCTCTGATTGGGGTCTGGTATTGTGTTGTGATGACCCTAAAAGGTCAGGGAGGCAGATTCCTTAATTGTTGTAGAACGACATAAAACTCTGGGATATATTCATCCCAGCACTAAGAGTGTCAAAGGTCATCATAAGTTTATATTCCCAGACTTTTCTATCCTTCTCAGATTTGAAGTTAGATTTTAATACAAGTAATTCCATATCTGTCATGCTATGACCGGGCATACAAAAGTGTTTGGCCACAGGTAAATCCATTCTTTTTTCTCTTATCGTGTGGCGATGAGAATTCATCCTTGTTCTCAGTTTTTGCCCGGTCTCCCCCACATACAGACCCCCAGTTGTACTAAATGTCCAACTGGGGGTCTGTATGTGGGGGAGACCGGGCAAAAACTGAGAACAAGGATGAATTCTCATCGCCACACGATAAGAGAAAAAAGAATGGATTTACCTGTGGCCAAACACTTTTGTATGCCCGGTCATAGCATGACAGATATGGAATTACTTGTATTAAAATCTAACTTCAAATCTGAGAAGGATAGAAAAGTCTGGGAATATAAACATATGATGACCTTTGACACTCTTAGTGCTGGGATGAATATATCCCAGAGTTTTATGTCGTTCTACAACAATTAAGGAATCTGCCTCCCTGACCTTTTAGGGTCATCACAACACAATACCAGACCCCAATCAGAGGGTAATAAAACCTTCACTCCTTATCTATGAACTAGTCATATTTATGTTAATCCCTCTGCCATAATGACAGTTCTGCTTCATGTCACTTGTCCTACCTATTGCATTTTTTCTGTGCTATTTTGTGTATAAATATGTGATTCTTCAGATGTTGTATTAGTCTATGCCTGATGAAGAGACCTGAGTAGTCTCGAAAGCTTGCAATTTGTTACCATCTTTTCAGTTAGCCATTAAAAGGTATCAACCACTGAGGACTCTCAAGTCTAAATATTTTTCTATCTACTGGCTAACACGGTACGAAGATACACATCTTACATATTTCTGCAGTCACTCTACTTTCAGTGTGTACTTGTATCCATTTAGTTTCCTGCAGCGGAGAGTCTGGACTGGCTTACTGAGATTGAAATATATACGAACATTTAAAATTACTCCAACACTGTATACAGCTGTACGCTTCTGATACAGTACACTTTGTCAACTTTTATATTCTCGTGTAATCCATACTGAGCCTGTGAGAGTTTTTTCTTGACTCTGGAAATATAAACAGATATTTAAAATTTCCCCAACACTGTATACAGTTGTACGCTTCTGATACATTTCCATTTTTCTACTTTTTATATTCTCGTGTAATCCCTACTGAGCCTGAGAGCTTCTGTGTCTGCCTCCTGAAATATATACAGAGATTTCCAATAATTTAACTATACTATATAAATCTGGTATTTGGTGATGCAGTACCCTTTTTGCCAGAAAGTCCTCCTCCACCCACCACTCTAAGTGCATCGTTGACACCTCGAACATTGGCCCACATGTGTGATTATTTCTGGCGGATCTGATTTTTATATTCTTGTGTAATCCATACTGAGCCTGGGAGCATCTTTGTCTGACTCTTGAAATATATACGGAGATTTCCAATATTTTCACCATATTAGATGTACCTGGTATCTGGTGATACAGTACCCCTTTTTCATCTTTTTATATTATTGTGTAATCCATACTGAGCCTGAGAGCGTCAGTGTCTGCCTCCTGAAATATATACCAAGATTTAGAATATTTTCACTATACTATATTTACCTGATATCTGCTGATACAGTACCCCTTTTTCTTTTTATTATATTCTTGTGTAATCCTTACTGAGCCTGAGAGCATTTGTGTCTGCCTCCTGAAATAATATGGAAATTTACAATAATTTAACCCCTTCATGAATTTTTATTCTGTTAAACCAGAGAGTTATGTGACAAAAAATAGTTAATAAATAACATTTTCCACATGTTTGCTTTACATCAGCACAATTTTGGGAACAACATTTTTTTTTGTTAGGATAAGGGTTAAAAGTTTTACAGCAAAATTTACAAAACCATTTTTTTAAGGACCACCTCACATTTGAAGTCACTTTGAGGGGTCTATATGGCAGAAAATACCCAAAAATGACACCATTTTAAAAACTGCACCCCTCAAGCTACTCAAAACTACATTAAAGAAATGTATTAACCTTTCAGGTGCTTCACAGGAACTGAAGCAACGTGGAAGGAAAAACTGGACATTTTAATTTTTCCAACAAAATTTTTTTTTAGCATCAATTTTTTGATTTTTACATGGGCAACAGGATAAAATGGATCCTAAAATTTGTTGGGCAATTTCTCCTGAGTACAAAGATACCTCATATGTGGTCATAAACCACTGTTTGAGTGCACAGCGGGGCTCGGAAGGGAAGGAGCGCCATTTGACTTTTTGAATGAAAAATATGCTGGAATATTTAGCGGTTGCTGTTGTGAATGTGCTAGAAATGAATTCTGAGCAGAAGCTCCCTCTGGTGGTTACAAACAGTACTGAACTATCCAATGAAGATTGTGAAGATTGGCGATCAGGTGTTACTGACTGGTCTTATATAAGGGAGGTTCCCTCCCATCAGGGTTGCTGGTGATCAATTGTTCTGGTCTCATCTTTGATTCCTGTTCACTTTGTAGCTTGCTGTTTCGTGCCTGCATCTTCTGCTAACAGATAAGACATTTTCTTCTTTTAGTTTTTTGTGCTTGCTTTTTGCATTTTGTCCTGCGCTTCTGTGGGGGTCTGCCGGGTCCCCTCCGGGGGCTTGTGCTCCTCTCAGTTTAGTTCAGCCACTGTTGTTTGTTCATTTGCCTTTTCCAGTTTTTTCAGTGGCTGCTGTTTAGTTTTGTTACACCAGAGAACTAATTTAGGTGGTAGAGGTCATGTGATCTCAGGTGTTTTTGTAATTAGTAGAGTTGGTACTTTTCAGGGTTTTTTGGGATTGCAGTAAGTGACCTTCCTATCCTTTTCTATTTAGGAAGTGTGGGCCCCAACGTTTGCTCATACTATTTTCTGTCTGTGTCTGTATTTTCCTCTTGTCTAACCGCCATTACATGTTTGGGGGCTTTCTTTGTTCTTTGGGGATCTGCTCCGGGGCAGATAGTTTTCCTCTTTCTGTCTTTAGGTGTAGTTAGCTTCTCAGGCTGTGACGAGGCGTCTAGGACCAACGTAGGTACGCTCCACGGCTGCCTTTAGTTGTGGTGGTTAGTCAGGGTACTGCAATCCCATAGATTCCAACCTCTCTGGTGTATTTCCTTTTTTGCCTGCTCTCCTCAGCTACCAAATCATAACAGTATCACCGACCCAAAAACTGATATTTGTACTCACAGAAGGGAAAAATAGTGTTAAAGAAAGAAGATTGTCAGAGTTGTGAGAGATTTTTTATTTTTTTCCCTCCGTTTCTCTGAATGCTGAGGAGGATTTTTTTTTCTCTCAATGGAGTTTGCACAGTTGTCTGGCAGTGTGGATCAGCTTGCCACTGAAGTTCGGAGTATTGCTACCTATCTTGCGAGGTTGCCTGTTGTGGAACCTAGGATTCCCATGCCAGACTTGTTTTTAGGGGATCGAGCTAAATTTCTGAATTTCAAAAATAACTGTAAGTTGTTATTTGCCTTGAAATCTAAGTCCTCGGGGAACGCAGCACAGCAGGTTCAAATTGTCATCTCTCTCCTGCGCGGCGATCCTCAGGATTGGGCTTTTTCCCTGACACCTGGGGATCCTGTTTTGAGTAATGTTGATGCATTTTTTCAGGCTCTGGGGTTATTGTACGATGAGCCTAATGTCACTGATCAAGCTGAAAAAGCCTTGTTGGCATTAAATCAGGGGCTTGAGGACGCTGAGTTATACTGTCAGAGATTCCGAAGGTGGGCAGTCCTGACCAAATGGAATGACGATGCTTTGGCAGCCCTTTTTCGGAAGGGTCTGTCAGAGAATGTAAAGGATGTTATGTTGGGATTCCCTGTCCCCTCTGGTCTCAATGATTCTATGTCTTTAGCGATTCAAATTGACAGACGTTTGCGTGAGCGTAGAGGTATGCGTGGAACAGTGTTGCCTTGTGAACCAGCTTCTGAACCCATGCAGTGTGATAGAGTGGCTTCTGGGGCACAGCGTCATGAGTTTCGTAAACGCAATGGGTTATGTTTCTACTGTGGTGATGCCTCTCATGCTATTTCAGTCTGCCCTAAGCGGGGAAGACGTTTTGCACGTTCAGTTGTCTTGGGTAGGGTTCAGACTAAATTTTTGTTGACTGTTACCCTGATTTGCTCCCTGTCCACATTTTCTGCTCAGGCTTTTGTTGATTCGGGAGCAGCTATTAACCTGATGGATTTTGATTTTGCTAAACGTTGTGGGTTTCCCTTGATACCCCAACGGAATTCTATTCCCCTACTGGGTATTGATTCTACCCCTTTGGCTGAGAATAAACCTCAGTTCTCTACTCAGGTGATAATGAGGGTTGAACCTGATCATCAGGAGAGTTGCAAATTTTTGGTGCTGTATAATCTGCATGACATTATCGTACTGGGTTTCCCTTGGTTACAGTCTCATAATCCTGTTTTGGATTGGAAATCTGTGTCTGTAACCAGTTGGGGCTGCCAATGTGTTAATACCAACACTCCTGTTTTTTCTGCCTCCCCCCAGGCTCAGGATGTTCCTGACTTTTTGACAGATTTTTCTAATGTGTTTAGCGAAAGTAAATCTGCATCCTTGCCCCCCCATAGGAGCTATGACTGCGCTACTGAATTAGTGCCTGGTAGTAAATTCCCTAAAGGTCGCCTTTTTAACTTGTCTGTACCTGAACATGATGCTATGCGGTCTTATATCAAGGAGTCATTGGAGAAGGGTCATATCAGACCATCCTCTTCACCCTTGGGTGCCGTTTTTTTCTTTGTGGCCAAAAAGGATGGTTCATTAAGGCCGTGTATTGATTATCATCTCTTGAACAATATCACTGTGAAATATCAATATCCGTTACCCTTGATTTCTGACCTATTTTCCAGGGTGAAAAGTGCTACTTGGTTTACCAAGCTTGACCTCAGGGGGACATATAACCTTATTCGCATTAAGCACGGGGATGAATGGAAGACGGCATTTAATACCCCAGAGGGGCATTTTGAGTACCTAGTGATGCCCTTTGGGCTCACTAATGCTCATTCTGTCTTCCAGTCCTTCATGAATGACATTTTCAGGGATTTTGTGGATACATTTCTGATTGTTTATTTGGATGATATCTTGATTTTTTCCAATGACTGGGACTCTCATGTGAAACATGTTCGGACTGTGTTCCAGATTTTGAGAGAGAATGCTCTGTATGTGAAGGGATCAAAGTGTCTTTTTGGCGTACAGAGGATCTCATTTCTGGGATTCATTTTGTCCCCATCTGTTATTGAAATGGACCCGGTCAAGGTTCAGGCCATCTGTGATTGGGTCCAACCTACTTCATTAAAGGCTCTTCAAAGATTCTTGGGTTTTGCCAATTTTTATCGTAAATTTATTGGTAATTTCTCTGTTATTGTTAAACCATTGACTGATTTGACCAAAAAGGGTTCTGATGTGGTGAATTGGCCTCCTGAGGCAGTCTCTGCGTTTCAGGAACTTAAGCAGAGATTCACTTCTGCTCCTGTTCTACGGCAGCCTGATGTTTCTCTGCCATTTCAGGTGGAGGTTGATGCCTCTGAAATTGGGGCAGGTGCCGTTTTGTCCCAAAGAGATCCAGAGACCTCTAAAGTAACCCTTGTGCCTTTTTCTCTCGAAAATTTTCTCCAACTGAACGTAATTATGACGTGGCTAGGGTTGAGCATTCCGATACTGCAAATATCGGGTATCGGCCGATATTGGCTGTATCGGAATTCCGATTCAGAGTACCGATATTTTCGTCATATCGGATACCGGAATCGGAATTGTCACTGTCACTGTCAGTGTCCGTCGGTCGGGTCTGTCAGGAGTCAGCGGCACTTACCCGGCAGAAGATCTCCGGCGGTCACATCCCGGACTGCTTAATGGCCTCCATCCTCTTCTCCCCGGCGGTCACATGCAGTTTCTCGCGATAACTGCAGTGACTGCTGGGTAATTGCGGCCGTAAAGCAGTCCGATGACGTCACCGCCGGGGAAGCTGGTAAGCAGCTGTGCTGCGCCGGGATGTCAGGCTCTGCCTGTCATTCCGATGTAGCAGAGCTGGATCGTCGTGGGACTGTCGTTATGGACTGCGTCGGACAGGTGGTATACTGTTGGTTTGTTTTTTTTATTTTTTTACAGGAGATCGATGACGTCGCAGGAATGAGAGAGTAATAAAAGAAATGAAAACTGTGTTGTCTATTTTATTTCATTAAAAGACTTTTTTCTTGCTGTGTCTTTTTTTTACACACTTTAAAAACTTTGGGATTAATAATGGATCGGTGTCTTATTGACACCTCTCCATTATTAACCGGGCTTATTGTCACCGTGCAATCAACGGTGACATTAACCCCTTATTACCCCGCTTGCCACTGCTACAGGGCAAGTGGGAAGAGCCGGGGAAAGTGCCACAATTGGCACATCTTTTGATGCGCCAAATGTGGGGCTGCTGTAGCCTGGTATTATCAGGCTGTTGAGGGCCAAAATCCATGGGCCTTGACAGTCTTTTAATACCAGGCCGCAGCAGTCTGCATTTTACTTGGCTGGTTAACAAAAATAGGGGGACCCCTACGCCGTTTTTTTTTCGAGGGGATCCCCTATTTTTGTTAACCAGCCAAGCCAAGCAGACTGCTGTGGCCTGGTATTATCAGGCTGGCAAGGTCCATGGATATTGGATCCTTACCAGCCTGAAAAACCAGGCCTCAGCGGTCTGCTTCATCTGGCTGGTTAACAAAAATAGGGGGGACCCCACGCCAATTTTTTTCGAGGGGATCCCCTATTTTTGTTAATCAGCCAAGATATGCAGACTGCTGTGGCCTGGTATTATCAGGCTGGCAAGGTCCATGGATCTTGGCTCCTTAACAGCCTGAAAATCCAGGCCTCAGCGGTCTGCTTCATCTGGCTGGTTAACAAAAATAGGGGGGACCCCACGCCATTTTTTTTTCGAAGGGAACCCCTATTTTTGTTAATCAGTTCCCTCTGACGTCACTGATGGTGTCCCTGGCTGACCTGAAGTGAAAGTGGAAAGCAATCAATTAAGCTTTCCACTTCCTCTCCTGTCAGCCAGGAGAGGAGCTCATTTATTTGGGGGTTTACTGTGAGGCTGCAGCATTAGCTGCGGTCCCTGCAGTAAACATTAACCCTTCTGAAGATTACCCGTGGACCTGACTGTACATCGAGTTGGGTAGAATAATTTGCTTTAAAAATTTATTTTTATACAGGAACATTGGTTATAGCAGGTATATAAAATATGGTCAAACTGCATGATTATTTCATTAAACTCTTCTTTTATTAAGTTGTGTGTTTGATTTTTCTTTCATACAATAGGATAAATAAATTGATAGTTGTCTAATTGACAGCTCTCATTATTAACCTGGCTTAAAGGTGACCTTTCAATTGCAAGGTCATTTTACACCCTTATTAACCCATTCGCCACCGCTACAGGGCAAGGGATGACGGGCAAAGTGCCAGAAAGGGCAAATTTAATTAGAATTTGCCCTTTCTGGGGTGTCTGGGGGCAGATGTTAGTAGCCGTGGGGGGCCAAAAAAATGGCACCTCTGATTACTATTAATTATCTGCCCCCACTCACTGGCTTTGTCTGTCTGTTGCGAAAATGGAGGGTCCCACGCATTTTTTCAGCGATTTTACAACTCTATACATTATATATACATGTCATTGAATTTTTGACACATATATATATAATTTATATTTATAGTTCATACACTTCTACATAGTATAATAGCCGCTAATTCAATTGCCGGCTTTTGTGAAAATGCAGAACCCGACATGAAATGACACTTGGTGTACATAGGGTTAACCATGTCTTTTCATGTAGTTTGATATCTGATTTGCACAAACAATTACATGAGTGTAAGTGTGCAAAATTTCACACCTGTAGGGGTTAATTAAAGGTGTAAATTCGTAGCAAAAAAGTCAGTTTTTTTTACAACGAATTTACACCTTTAATTAACCCCTACAGGTGTGAAATTTTGCACACATAGACTGATGTAATTGTTTGTGCAAATCAGATAGCAAAGGACATGAAAAGACATGGTTAACCCTATGTACACCAAGTGTTATTTCATGTCGGGTGCTTCTGTCTTTTCACAGATGCCGGCTTTACCCGGCAATTGAATCAGAGGATATTTTACTATGTAGAAGTGTATAAACTATACATATATATATATATATATACATGTCACAATGACATGTATATATATATATATATATGTATTCTATGTGTGTATATTTAGTGTTTACAAGGAAAGAAAGAGGTTTTTTTAGTTGCGATATTTTGTTCCCATAGACTTACATGGGACTTCCGGTATCGGTATCGGGTATCGCCGATATTTTAGTGATATCGGCGATACCATTCCGATTCCGATACTTTTGGATATCGGAAAGTATCGCTCAACTCTAGACGTGGGTAATCGGGAGTTATTGGCCATGAAGTGGGCTTTTGAAGAGTGGAGACATTGGCTGGAGGGAGCCAAACATCAGGTGGTGGTCCTCACGGACCATAAGAATCTGGTTTATCTGGAATCAGCCAAGCGACTTAATCCTAGACAGGCCAGGTGGGCCTTGTTTTTCACACGTTTTAATTTTGTGGTTTCCTTTCTTCCTGGCACTAAGAATGTTAAGGCGGATGCCCTCTCGAGGAGTTTCCTTGCGGACTTTCCTGAGTTATCTGATCCTGCTGTTATTTTGAAAGAGGGTGTAGTTCTTTCCGCCATCTCGCCCAATTTGAGACTGACTCAGGAAGGGTGTCAGGAGGATAAACCCGAGCGCTGCCCTATTGGGAAATTGTTTGTCCCAGACCGGTGGAAAAAGAGTGTGATGTCTGAGATTCATTGTTCCGCGTTGGCCGGTCATCCCGGAATTTTTGGTACCAGAGACTTGGTTAGTCGGTCCTTTTGGTGGCACACTTTGTCTCGTGACGTCAGGGAATTTGTGCAGTCCTGCGGGACTTGCTCTCGCTCCAAGCCTTGCTCTCGCTCTAGTGGTTTGTTGATGCCATTGCCTGTGCCCAAGAGACCATGGACCCATATCTCTATGGATTTCATTTCCGACCTCCCTGTTTCTCAGAGAATGACCGTTATCTGGGTGATTTGTGATAGGTTTTCCAAAATGATACATCTTGTGCCATTACCTAAGTTGCCTTCCTCCTCTGAATTGGTGCCTTTGTTCCTTCAGCACGTGGTTCGGTTACACGGCATTCCTGAGAACATTGTGTCTGACAGAGGAGCCCAGTTTGTTTCCAGATTTTGGAGGACTTTTTGTTCTAAACTTGGTGTTCAATTGTCTTTCTCCTCGGCTTTTCATCCTCAGACCAATGGACAAACTGAGAGAACAAACTAGACATTGGAGACTTATCTGAGATGCTTTGTGTCTGCTGATCAGGATGACTGAGTCTCTTTTTTGCCTTTGGCTGAGTTTGCTCTTAATAATAGGGCTAGCTCTGCCACTTTGATGTCTCCATTTTTCTGCAATTTTGGGATTCACCCTCGATTTTCTTCAGGACAGACGGAGGTTTATGTCTGTCCAGGTGTTGACTCTGTTGTGGAGCGTATGCAGCAGATTTGGGACCAGGTAGTGGAGAGGTTGTCCCTCTCTCAGGAGAGGGCCCAGCGGTTTGCCAACCGGCATAGGACTGATGGTCCTCGGTTTGAAGTGGGGAACTTGGTCTGGTTGTCCTCAAGAAATATCCCTATGAGAGTTGCATCTCCTAAGTTTAAGCCTAGGTTCATTGGATCTTATAAGATCATGGAGATTCTTAATCCTGTTTCCTTTTGTTTACTTCTTCCAGGGACATTTAAGATCCATAACGTGTTCCACAAGTCCTTATTGAAGAGGTTTGTCGAGCCAGTGGTTCCTATGGCTGTGCCTCCTGACCCTGTTTTGGTTGAGGGCAATCTGGAGTATGTGGTTGAGAAAATATTGAATTCTCGTTTTTCTAGACGGAAACTCCAGTATTTGGTTAAGTGGAGAGGTTATGGTCAGGAGGACAATTCTTGGGTGTTTGCTTCGGACATCCATGCTAGGAGACTCATCCGTGCGTATCACAGAGCTCATCCTGACCGACCTGGTTGCTCAAATGAGGGTTCGGTGACCCCTCCTCAAAGGGGGGGTACTGTTGTGAATGTGCTAGAAATGAATTCTGAGCAGAAGCTCCCTCTGGTGGTTACAAACAGTACTGAACTATCCAATGAAGATTGTGAAGATTGGCGATCAGGTGTTACTGACTGGTCTTATATAAGGGAGGTTCCCTCCCATCAGGGTTGCCGGTGATCAATTGTTCTGGTCTCATCTTTAATTCCTGTTCACTTAGTAGCTTGCTGTTTCGTGCCTGCATCTTCTGCTAACAGATAAGACATTTTCTTCTTTTAGTTTTTTGTGCTTGCTTTTTGCAATTTGTCCTGCGCTTCTGTGGGGATCTGCCGGGTCCCCTCCGGGGGCTTGTGCTCCTCTCAGTTTAGTTCAGCCACTGTTGTTTGTTCATTTGCCTTTTCCAGTTTTTTCAGTGGCTGCTGTTTAGTTTTGTTACACCAGAGAACTAATTTAGGTGGTAGAAGTCGTGTGATCTCAGGTGTTTTTGTAATTAGTAGAGTTGGTACTTTTCAGGGTTTTTTGGGATTGCAGTAAGTGACCTACCTATCCTTTTCTATTTAGGAAGTTTGGGCCCCAACGTTTGCTCATACTATTTTCTGTCTGTGTCTGTATTTTCCTCTTGTCTAACCGCCATTACATGTTTGGGGGCTTTCTTTGTTCTTTGGGGATCTGCTCCGGGGCAGATAGTTTTCCTCTTTCTGTCTTTAGGTGTAGTTAGCTTCTCAGGCTGTGACGAGGCGTCTAGGACCAACGTAGGTAAGCTCCATGGCTGCCTTTAGTTGTGGTGGTTAGTCAGGGTACTGCAATCCCATAGATTCCAACCTCTCTGGTGTATTTCCTTTTTTGCTTGCTCTCCTCAGCTACCAAATCATAACAGGTTGCCATGTCGCATTTGGAGAGTCCCTGTGTGCCTAAACTTTGGAGCTCCCCCACAAGTGACACCATTTTGGAAACTAGACCCCCAAGGAACTTATCTAGATGCAGAGTGAGCACTTTGAACCCCCAGTTGCTTCACAAATTGATCTGTAAAAAAAAAGAAAGTACTTTTTTTTCACAAAAATTTTCTTTTAGCCTCAGTTTTTTCATTTTCACATGGGCAACAGGATAAAATGGATCCTAAAATTTGTTGGGCAATTTATCCTGAGTACACTGATACCTCATATGTAGTCATAAACCACTGTTTCGGTGCATGGCAGGGCTCAGAAGGGAAGGAGCGCCATTTGACATTTTGAATGAAAAATATGCTGGAATATTTAGCGGTTGCCATGTCGCATTTGGAGAGTCCCTGTGTGCCTAAACATTGGACCTCCCCCACAAGTGACCCCATTTTGGAAACTAGACCCCCCAAAGAACTTATCTAGATGCACAGTGAGCACTTTGAAACCCAAGGTCCTTCACAAATTGATCGGTAAAAAAAAAGAAAGTTCTTTTTTTTCACAAAAATTTTCTTTTAGCATCAGTTTTTTCATTTTCACATGGGCAACAGTATAAATTGGATCCTAAAATTTGTTGGGCAATTTCTCCTGAGTACACAGATACCTCATATGTGGTCATAAATCACTGTTTGGGCGCACGGCTGGGCCCAGAACGGAAGGAGTGCCATTTGACTTTTTGAATGGAAAATTAGCTCCAATCCTTAGCGGACACCATGACGCCTTTGGAGAGCCCCTGTGTGCCTAAACAGTGAAAAACTCCCACATGTGACACCATTTTGGAAACTAGACCCCTTATGGAACTTATCTAGATGTGTTGTGAGCACTCTGAACCCCAAGTGCTTCACAGAAGTTTATAACGCAGAGCAGTGAAAAAAAAATTTTTTTTTCCTCAAAAATGATTTTTTTAGCCCACTATTTTTTATTTTTACAAGGGTAACAGGAGAAATTGGACCACAAAAGGTGTTGTGCAATTTGTACTGAGTACACTGGTACCCCATATGTGGGGGGAACCACCGTTTTGGCGCATGGGAGAGCTCAGAAGGGAAGGAGCGCCATTTTGGAATGCAGACTTGATGGAATGTTCTGTGGGTGTCATGTTGCGTTTGCAGAGCCCCTGATGTGCCTAAACAGTAGAAACCCCCCACAAGTGACCCTATTTTGGAAACTAGACCCCCCAAAGAGCTTATCTAGATGTGTTGTGAGCACTTTGAACCCCCAAGGGCTACACAGAAGTTTATAACGCCGGGGCATGAAAATAAAAAAATCATATTTTTTCCACAAACATGATCTTTTAGTCCCCAATTTTTTTATTTTCCCAAGGATAACAGGAGAAATTAGACCCTAAAAGTTGTTGTCCAATTTGTCCTGAGTATGCTGATATCCCATATGTGGGAGAAAACTACTGTATGGGCACACGTCGAGGCTCGGAAGGGAAGTAGTGACGTTTTGAAATGCCGACTTGATGGAATGGTCTGCGGGTGTCATGTTACGTCTGCAGAGCCCATGATGTGCCTAAACAGTGGAAACCCCCCCAAGTGACCCCATTTTGGAAACTAGATCCCCCAAGGAACTCCTCTAGATGTGTGGTAAGCACTTTGTCATGTATAGTGTACAGTTCCTATAGCGTCTTGTGCTTGGGTGCGAGGAAAACACAGGAGACACAGGTTGATATGAAATGACTTGTATTACTTCATATAAGCATGCTGAAAAGTTCACACAGTTTGCAGGAACAGCGACAGGAGACACAGCAGGCCAGAGTAACTTCAAGCACTACAATAAATCTCCAAAGCAGGTTCAGGATCTCTTCTCTGTACCGTAATTCCTCTGCAAACATGGATTCACCAAACAGCAGGTTTCCAGAGTCCAAAAGTGTTCCAAGGTTCCTCAGTAGGGAATAGCTGGAGTACAAGTCCAAGGTTTCCAGAAGTCAGGTCACAGACTGACTGAGGCTTGATTCAGGAGCACTGATTGTTCAGCTGAGGCTGCTTAAGAAGCAAGAGGGAAGAATCAGGGCGGGAACATGAAAACTGGAAACTCCATATTAACTGAGGGCAAGAGCTGCAGAAAGACAGAAAGCAAAATGGCCGACGGAAAACTGAGTTTCAAGGAACATGTCAACAGAGACAAAGAACCTTACACACTTTGAATCTCCAAGTTCTTCACAGAAGTTTATCACGCAGAGCCGTGAAAATAAAAAATCATTTTTTTTCCACAAAAATAACTTTTTTAGTCCCCAATTTTTTTTCCCAAGGGTAACAGGAGAAATTAGACCCCCAAAGTTGTTGTGCAATTTTTCCCGAGTACGCTGATACCCCATATATGGGGGTAAACCACTGTTTTGGCACACGTCGGGGCTTGGAATAAAGGGAGCACTGTTTGACTTTTTGAACGCAAAATTTGCAGGAATCAATGGTGGCGCCATGTCGCGTATGGAGACCCCCTGATGTGCGTAAATAGTGGAAACCGCTCAATTCTAACTCCAACCCTAACCCCAACACACCCCTAACCCCAACCCTAACCCCTACACACCCCTAACCCTAATACAAACCCTAACCATAACCCTAACCCCAACACACCACTAACCCTAATACCAACTCTAACCATAAACCTAACCACAAGCCTAACCCTAATCCCAACTCTAACCCCAAAACACCCCTAACACTTATCCTAACTTTAACCCAAACCACAAACCTAACCCTAATCCCAACCCCAACCCTAATTCCAACCCTAATCCTAATTCCAACCCTGACCCTAATTCCAACCCTTACCCAAATTCCAACCCTAACCCAAATTACAACCCTAACCCAAATTCTAACCATAACCCTAATTCTAACCCTAACCCTAATTCTAACCCTAATGCTAACCCTAGTTCTAACCCTAACCCTAAGGCTGGGTTCATATTGCGTTTTACGAGCCCGTTCAACACGCTGACGGGCTGGTAACGGTATAGCATAACGCGATCGCATTATGCTATACCGCTAGCGTAGAAGAATCAGCGATGATTCCTCTGTGCTAGCGGTGACGGAGCCCAGACGCTGCAGCCTGCGTCCAAGGCTCCGTCACTGAATGACGGCACGTTGCGAACACATGCCGCTTTACGGCATGCGTTGCGATGCGCACACAAATGGGGTGAATGGCAGCGTTAACGGACTGCGTTACACCGCGTTATACCGCGGTGAAACGCAGTCATCTAACGGACTGCCATAATGCAATATGAAACCAGCCTAACCCTAACCCTGAGGCCCCGTGCACACGTTGCGGATTCACTTGCGGATTTTTCTAAAATCCGCAGGTAAAATAACCAGGGTTTTACCTGCGTATTTAGCGCGGATTTATTGCGGTTTTGCTGCGTTTTTTCCCTGCGGTTTTACACCTATAATGGAAAAGGTCTAAAATCGCTGCGGAATCCGCACAAAGAATTGACATGCTGCGGATTTAAAACCGCAGCAAATCCGCGCTGAAAAATCTGCAGCATGTGCACAGCGTTTTTTTTTTACCATTTATTTTCATTGTACTGTACATGGTTTCTGGATCTGCTGTGGATCCGCAGCGCGAAATCCGCTGCGGATCCACAGCGCGAAATCCGCTGCGGATCCACAGCGCGAAATCCGCTGCGGATCCGCAGCAAATTCCGCAACGTGTGCACTGGGTCTAATAGAAAAATACATTTTTTTATTTTATTATTTGTCTCTACCTATGACAGGGGGGTTCATTTACTTTTTTTTTATTTTGATCACTGTGACAGTTTATCACAGTGATCAAAATAAATTTCTGGACTCTGCAGGGCGCACTGCGCATGCGGTCGGCGGGCTCATTGCACATGCGCCCGCCATTTTCCAAGATGGCGGTGCCCATGAAGAATCCCGGGCAGCCGCCGGGACGGATCCAGGGACATCGGTGGACCGGGAGAGGTGAGTAGGGGGGTGGGAAGGTGAGGGGGGGATCGGAAGGTGTGGGCAGCGGAGGCCAGGAGGAAGGGAGCAGATAATGACGGCGGTGACCGATCACCGCCATCTTTCGGTGGCGGCGGCCGATCGCCACCGTGACTCAATGTGGGGGGGTCAGATCGTGGTCTCCAGCCATGGCCGATGCTATTGCAGCATCGGCCATGGCTGGATTGTAATATTTCACCAATATTTGGTGAAATATTACAGATTGCTCTGATTGGTTGTTTCACTTTTAACAGCCAATCAGAGCGATCGTTGCCACGTGGGGGTTAAGCCACCCCCACTGTGGTGATGCACAAAGGGTCTTGTGTATGCGGGTCGGGTGATTTTTCAGTGACCCCGGTCACCCGACCCGCATGAACATGATTTATAGCATGACGCCTACGTTGGCATCATGGGTCGGGATGCCACTGGTTTTCATGATGCCAACGTAGGCATCATGGGTCGGGAAGGGGTTAACTATACTATATATACCTGGTATCTGGTGATACAGTAGCCATTTTGCCAGAAATTCATTCTCCACCCACCACTCTAAGTGCATCTTTGACACCTCGAACATTGGCTCACATGTGTGATTATTTCTTTCGGATCTGATTTTTATATTCTTGTGTAATCCATACTGAGCCTGAGAGCATCTGTGTCTGCCTCCTGAAATACAGTACAGACCAAAAGTTTGGACACACCTTCTCATTCAAAGATTTTTCTGTATTTTCATGACTATGAAAGTTGTAGAATCACACTGTGTTAGGGCTGGCGGAACACACAAAATAAATATAAATAATAGGGGCGTTCGCAGCCTGGGGTCCACCGTGCAGGCAGAGCCTGCTGCTAGTAAGATGGCGGTATAGGCAAACTCTGTTACACCACAGAGTTACTGAGGTAAAGACGCAGAGATAGGTACTGTGTCCTGTTAACTCCACAGGGATACACAGATAACTGCTGTGCGGATAGCAGTCCATGATCATGAAGACAGCAACGCAATCAAGCAATCTCCTCACCGGAGAAGCCGGTATTCTAGGGGCTTATTTCAGCCAAGCCCTAACCACGTGCACACAAATCTCCTCACCGGAGGTGCCGGTATTCTAGGGGCTTATTTCAGCCGAGCCCTAACCACATACGTGCATGATCACACTGGCGCAAAGCACATAATGCAATTGATACTAGCGCATGGCCGCATGGCCATACAACCCTTTTATAGAAGCAACTACAGGGCCTGCCAGAAAAGGACCAATGAGAAACTGTTCAGAACACATGTAACTTCAGGACCTTCCTGGTGGACCAATAGGAGCTGCTGCAGTACCTGAGCATGTGACCCCTGATCTCCAATGAGAGATATTACCCTTGGCATGCTCAGAAGGGGAAACGCAGGACTTAGTCCGAAAGACGTCTGCTCGCCGCTGACCAGTACTAGCCACAATAGCAGAACCTGGAGAGGCAGCAGTAAACCTCTGCACAGTACTAGGCTGAGCAAGACGCTGGGACCGACGTCTCTGCTGAGGAGACTCCACTGCGGTCGGAGATGGATGGGGGACCGCTGCGGGAATTGCTCGAGATTCCCCCTGTGCAGAGGTGGGAACTCGACCTCTAACACACTGAAGGCATCAAAACTATGAATTAACAAATGTGGAATTATATATTACACTTTACAAAAAAGTGTGAAAGAACTGAAAATATGTCTTATATTCTAGGTTCTTCAAAGTAGCCACCTTTTGCTTTGATTACTGCTTTGCACGCAGAAAAGGTGAACGGATGGACTTTACATGCCTGGTTCCCACCGTGAAGCATGGAGGAGGTGTTGTGATGGTGTGGGGGTGCTTTGCTGGTGACACTGTTGGGGATTCTTCAAAATTAAAGCGGTGAGCGGTCCAGCTCACCCCAAACCATCTCGATTAGGTTCAAGTCTGGTGACTATGGAGGCCAGGTCATCTGGCGTAATGCCCCAACACTCTCCTTCTTTGTCAAATAGCCCTTACACAGCCTGGAGGTGTGTTTGTGGTCATTGTCCTGTTGAAAAATAAATGATGGTCCAACTAAACGCAAACCGGATGGAATAGCATGCTGCTGCAAGATGCTGTGGTAGCCATGCTGTTTCAGTATGCCTTCAATTTTGAATATATACGGAGATTTAAATTTTCCCCTACACCATATACAGCTGTACGCTCCTTATAAAGTACCATATATCTGCTGGTATTTTGGTACATTTTCCCAAACATGAGGAAGTATGGTGGAAGAGGCCGCGGACGTGGGTGGGGGGGCAGCTGGTACTGATGGAGGTGGTGCATCTGCTAGTAGTGCCAAAAGCACAATAGCACCTAAGGCAGGAGGTGTTGAGCCTGCGCCATCGTCTGGTTCCAGAAGGCCTGGAAGGCTCCCTTTTCTGGGAGTATGTAAACCGCTTTTAAAGCAGGAGCATCTGGAACAGGTTTTAGCTTACATTGCCGAAACAGCCTCCAGCTCTATCGCCTCCTCTTCTGAAGTTTCAAAAACTGCAAGCACTGAGTCGTCAGTGCAGGCTCCTGGTCAGGAACAGCACATTTCCTTGTGTCCTTCACCCCCACCAAAAGTGAAGGATGCGGCAGGCCACACTTCAGATTACTCCCTGGAACTCTTTTCACATACCATGCCTAACTTATCAATTCAAATCCTGAATTCCCCAGTCCAAGTTGAATATGACATGGAGTGCACTGATGCACAGCCACTGCTATATGATTCTGCTGGTACATTCACCCAGAGACTGCATTGCCCTCACAATCTACTGAGTCAGAATCTGACCCTGATGAAACTCGGGTGCCCCTTCCTGCATACTATACCACCTTACACGGTGACACAGAGGAAGGTGCAGATGAAATTGAAGAGGAGGTGATGGATGACCCAGTTGTTGACCCGGATTGGCATCCATTGGGGGAAGAGGGTGCCGCTGGCAATAGCTCAGAAGAGGAGGAGGATCCGCAGCAGGAATCGACATCGCAGCTGCGGTTATCTGGCAGGCCCTAGCAGTCCAAAAACGTGTTAAAAAAACAAAAAGAGTTGCAGGACAGCTTGGCCAGATGGTCAAATTAGCACAGCATGCAAGCCCTGAAAAGTTTTCTCATAGTAGGAAGAGTGCAATGTGGCACTTTTTTGACCAAAATCTTATTGATGAGGCAAAGGTTATCTGTAAGAAGTGTGGAAGGACCTTTAGCGGAGGGAAAAATCTCAGAAATTTGAATACCAATTGCATGGTTAGACATGTATGTTCTCCCCGTGTTTGTGTGGGTTTCCTCCATGTTCTCCGGTTTCCTCCCACATTCCAAACACATACTGATAGGGAATCTAGATTGTGAACCCCATCGAGGACAGCGACAATATTGTGTGCAAACTGTAAAGTGCTGCGGAATATGTTAGCGCTATATAAAAATAAAGATGATGAGATGATGTAAACACCATGCACTTGCAAGCATGGACGGACTACAAAACCTCAGGTAGCACACGTGCACCTGCTCCGACTGAAGGTAGCCAGCAACGCTACATCGCTTCCCCACTGCAAGCCCACCGGTTAGCACACCACCAGCAAGAAATGTTGAAGTGTCGTTGCAAGGCCAAAGCAGTCAGGGAATCCCAATATTTTTTAACGAAAGACTGCATCTAGGACATCACCACCACCACCATCACCAACCCCCTCTCAGTCCGTAATGTCCACCGCTAGTTCCACCAAATGCAGCTCTCAAGTCCAGCTCACCCTTATGCGCTCAGTTGCAACAACTTTAATATATAATGGATTGCAAACAAACACGGGGTCCATGAAGCAGTTAAAGTCACTGCGGCCGAACACCCCTTGGGTATGAGGGTAAAACTGACAACAGAAATATAATATTAGATCTCGCCTGTGTTACTTCACACTAGGGCAGATGTAGAATTGGCACTATCTCCGTTAACGTCACGGGAGATGTGCTATCGACTGGCGTAGATGTAGCCATGTTAATGGCACAGAAGCCACTTGCCAGATATTAGGTTTGCACTAGGTGCTGCAAACTGGTATAGACGTAGGCCTGTTGACTGCACAGAATCTACTTGCCAGTCGCTAGGAAGTGAGTGTGACTAACGCCAGGCGTACGTGCTACAAGCCGGCATGAGACCAGACTGAGCAACTTTCTGTTCAGCTTGGCAGGCGATGCCCAGGTTACGCGCCTTGCAGTCTGCTCAGGGTGTATAGCTACCATATATTCGTAGCAAGACTGCGCCACATTGGCTACCTGCCTGGCATAAGCTAAACCTGCCTGAAGGACCTGTGCTAATTAGCCGAGCGAACTCTGGCATCGGCAGGTTCCAGAGAGCAAAGCTAGAGAGCACGTGGAGTCCAGATTCTGGTACGTCCACACATGAGCACTGCCTATTTTAGTATGATCTGACCGCGACGCACCGACAGACAAGCTATTTAAGGGCTAAGCTCCGCCCCCAGCCATCTCGTCAATCGCATCACCGATGATGTCATCCGCGACCAATCAGGCAATGCCAGGTCAGAGGATCAGCTGACATAAACCACCAATCACTGTTCGCCATGTCATGGACATGCTCAGTGCATGCATTTCTGGACTTAGGCTATAACAGCCCTGTCTCCTTCTGTAACCTATGCTTAAGGCTACTATTAACAAAGACCCTGGAGACAGCTTGTACTCTCTTGTACTGGCTAGGCATTGGGATCGACGGTGAAGCTAAGCTGCATCTGCCACAGCTGAAACCTGGATGGGGAACCACTGATGCCTCAGATCCAGGTTCGAATCCAGCCATTGCCTGACACATAATATTATGCCCCCCTCTAACATCCAACCCCCCACCTGATGCTCACATTCCTCAATGAGCCGGGGGCATGAATATGGTCCAAAATTTTGAAAGGACCCATAAAACTGGAGGCGAACTTAGCAGATTTCCTGCGTCCTCTAATATTGCGAGTCGCGAGACAGGCCTTGTCGTCCGGGGATAATACGGGACCTGGACAGAGATAATTGTCAACCGACTGTCTCTGATGGGACGACTTCTCTCTCGTACAAGATTGGACATATTTTTTAACGTCCTGTGGCAACCGAGGCCACAAATACGACCATTGGAGAAACTTAGTGGTATGTTTGACTCCAAAATGACCTCCGGTTTTAGGGGCATGTGCCCAAGAAAGCACCTTATTTTGTAATTTAGGAGGAATGAACATCTTCCCCGGAGGGACCTGGTCTAATGTTATAGGTGCCACCGTCCGCATATCCCCAGAAGGCATGACATTTTTGGGCTCGTTACTGTCCTCGGTATTGTCTACAGGCAGGGAATAAACCCTACCACAACGAGGCTCTGAGCCGGGGACCAAATCAATTGGATGGTCATACGGTTGGCGGAAAGGCAAAGTCTCAGCAGCCTTTTTGGAATGCTCAGGACGAGCGACCAAGTCAACAGACGGCTCTGAGACTACCCTCCGGGTCGAGGCAATCACACGCTGAAAAACACCGTTCTCACCCATGAAATTCATTTCCCCTGTGTTCCAGTTAATGTGTGGATTGTGACAACGTAGCCATGCACCTCATCCGATCCACCGGGAATAATGAGAAAAGAAATATCCTCCCGGTGACCCTGAGGAAATGACATAGTGAGGGGAATCGACCAGTGGGTGATTAGCGTGTCTAGCAGTGAACTGTTGACTACCTTAATGTTCATTGATTTGGGCAGTAACTCCATAGGAATGGCATGTCTCTGGGCAAACGTTAACGACAAAAAATTGCCATCTGCCCCAGAGTCCACCCACGCCTTGGCAGAAACCGCAGTTGCCTTGAAGAGCAACGTCACCTCATATGTTAGTTTGGAGGTAGAGGTCCATGAATCTAACACACCTCCTCTAATGGTGGTTAGACACTCTCGTTCCTCCGCCTGCTTGGAACCGTTATTACTGGGGTACTCCAAGAGATGTGTAGGACAGGAACGAGGGGACGATTTCCTAGTCAGGGAGATATCCATAGGCTCCGGTTCCGTGTCTGGAACCGCGGGTTCGGAAATAGGTGTAGAAAATGACGGTGCCAACGGAAACCGAGGTTTAGCGACCTCCAGCTCCAATTTGCTTTCTTCATGACGTAAATCTATTCGATTGGAAGGGTCATTAACTCTTCCAGAGAGGTTGGAATCTCCCTGGTGGCTAGAGCATCTTTTATATGCCCAGCCAGACCCTTTCAAACACCGGAATTAGCGACGGTTCAGACCAATCCAGTTCTGCCGCTAATGTCCTGAACTGTACGACATAGTGACTGGCGGTGGTCGAACCCTGCATTAATGTTAGCAACTTAAGAGTCGTATCACGTGTAACCTGAAGACCGAGGAACACACTTTTTAGGGTTCTAAGAAAGAGACCCGCATTACCCACTACCGAATCATTCCGTTTCCACAGAGGAGTAGCCCACTCCAAGGCTTTGCGGGAAAGTAATATGACAAAGCACACTTTAGCCCTTTCGGAGGGGAACCATGTTTCCATCATTTCTAACTGAATGGAGCATAAATTAATAAACCCTCTGCAGGATTTGCTGTCGCCAGAACATTTTTTCCGGGAGGTCAAAACGGGGTAATGAAACTAGCAGCTGTCGCAGCATTATTTACGAGACTGGCTGCTTGTGCGGCTGCTTGAGTAGCTACTGCAGTGAGATCAGCAACAGGAGCGGCCTGCTCCAGAGACCTAAGTCTGGCCTCTTATTGCTGAACGTAGCACTGTAGCTCCTGAATGTCAGCCATGTTCGGCTAGACCCTGGCGGTCAGATACTGTTATGCGCTCGGTTGCAACAATTTTAATATATAATGGATTACAACCGAACACGGGGTCCACGATGCAGTTAAAGACACTGCTGCTGAACACCCCTTGGGTATGAGGGTAAAACTGACAACAGAAATATAATATTAGATCTTGCCTGTGTTACTTCACACTAGGGAGATGTTGAATTGGCACTATCTCCGTTAACGTCACGGGAGATGTGCTATCGACTGGCATAGATGTAGCCCTGTTAATGGCACAGAAGCCACTTGCCAGATATTAGGTTTGCACTAGGTGCTGCAAACTAGTATAGACGAAAAACTGGGTCTGAACTGAAAAAGTAAGTTGATGTGTATGCAAAATGTAAATGCATATCAAACACATGACCATTAAACAGAGAAAACAAAAAACAAGAAACAAATATCCTAAAATAAAACAAAATAAAAATATATTGCAAAACAAGCATGAAGTTGTAATAATAATAATAAGGGTATTTGGTAAACATAATTTTGATCAAAAGAATGTACAAGCCATCCCGCCACGTCAAGGCAACCCTTTGTGGGACAGTCCTACTCTAATATTAAAAATAATTTTAATTTTAAAAATAATTTTTACTATTAGAGTAGGACTGTCCCACAAAGGGTTGCCTTGACGTGGCGGGATGGCTTGTACATTCTTTTGATCAAAATTATGTTTACCAAATACCCTTATTATTATTATTACAACTTCATGCATGTTTTGCAATATATTTTTTATTTTGTTTTATTTTAGGATATTTGTTTCTTGTTTTTTGTTTAAACTAGTATAGACATAGCCCTGTTGACTGCACAGAAGCTACGTGCCAGCCGCTAGGAAGTGCGTGCGACTAACGCCAGGCATACGTGCTACCAGCCGGCGTGAGACCGGACTGAGCAACTCTCTGTTCAGCTTGGCAGGCGATGCCCAGGTTATGTGCCCCGCAGTCTGCTCAGGGTGTATAGCTACCCTATATTCGTAGCAAGACTGCGCCACATTGGCTACCTGCCTGGCATAAGCTAAACCTGCCTGAAGGACCTGTGCTAATTAGCCGAGCGAACTCTGGCATCGGCAGGTCCCGGAGAGCAAAGCTAGAGAGAACGTGGTGCCCAGATTCTGGTACGTCCACACATGAGCACTGCCTAATTTAGTATGATCTGACTGTGTCGCGCCGCGGACAGACAAGCTATTTAAGGGCTAAGCTCCGCCCCAGCCATCTCGTCAATCGCATCACCGATGACATCATCTGCGACGCACATCAGGCAGATGCCAGGTCAGAGAGATCAACTGACATAAACCACCAATCCCAGTTCGCCATGGTCACGGACATGCTCAGTGCAGGCATATTCCTGGACTTAGTCCATATAACATGCCCTGCTCATCTTCTGCTAAACCTATGCTTAAGGCTACTATTAACAAAGACCCTGGAGACAGCTTGTACTCTCTTGTACTGGCTAGGCATTGGGATCGATGGCAAAGCTAAGCAGCATCTGCCCTGGCTCAAGCCTGGATGGGGGAACACTGATGCCTCTGTGGCGCCCTGAGGGTCCAGTCGCCACAGAGATGTTGCATCGCACCCAGCGGTGTGACACCTGACTCTCAGGTAAGGAGGAAGCACCCCATTGACTCCATCACCACATCCACACACATCATGCCAGTGCTGAGCTTCAGGCTGGTTAGTAAAGGGTGTAGAGTGGGTGGGTGGAGCTAGCTGCAGCATTAGCTGCAGTGTGTTAGTTTAGAGTTCAGTTGGAGTCAGGAAGCCAGTGTGGGTACTGGGCTTGCCTGCAGCTCTCCTGGGTTTACCCCAGGGAGCCTTGCTGAGAAGAATGAAAGGGTCCGGGGTAGGTACAGCTCTGACGCTGTCCCCCATCCTCACTGGAGGAAGGACCAGGCAACTCATTTTTTGGAAGTGCATTAGAGCAGCAGGGTGATTTGCTGCTGAAGGAGAAAAAAAAAAAAAATCTCTCTTTAAATCTTCTGCTTCAGCGAGTGTGAGCGAGCTGAGTGTGACCGGTGCGCAAGTGTGAACGGTGGTAAGTGTGACTTGAGATTCAGTGACTTTGGATTCAGGGAGTTTCCAAGGGAGGATTTACTGAATTGCTGTTAAGGTACTGCCACACTAAGCTATCCCGCTAGCGATCTCGTTAGCGTTGCATACTAATGAGATCGCTAGCGGGATTGTTTCTATATCGCTAAATGCGGCCACATTTAGCGATATAGTTAACGACGCTATCGCCGTTAGCGATCTTCTTAACGACTTTAGCGGTACAAAAGTACCGCTAAATCGCTAAGAAAAGGTGCCACACAGCAATAAGATACTTACCCAGCGGGAGCGCCAGCGATGAAATAGGGTCCAGAACGATTCCAGCGACGAGCGAGATCACAGCAGGAAGCTCGTCGCTGGAAGCTGCCGCACTGAACAATATCGCTAACGGGATCGCTAAATAGTGACGTTTTTTAGCGATCCCGTTAGCGATATTGTTTAGTGTGGCATACCCTTTACTGTATATTTTATTAATACTTTTTATTTATTTTTACTTATCTTTGCTGTCTGGTGAAATCCCCATTAGATATGTGCTCCACTATTGCCAATGCCATCCAGTGTACATCTTGCCACATGTATGCAGTCCTTGAACAGCCGATCGAGGGTGCATACTGCTGTGTGAGATGTGAGCACGTTGTGCATTTGGAAGCCCAAATCTTGGATCTAAATGTGCAGCTGGCAACACTGAGATCCATAGACAATATGGAAAGGAGTCTTCTGCTCACTGAGCAGACGCTCAATGGGATAGATGAGGGGGGGGATGCTAGGGTGGAGCTGCAGGACACTGAAGTAGGAAGCTGGGTGACAGTTAGAAAGCGGGGTAGAGGGAAGAGCGCCAGGGAGGCTAGTCCTGATCTGACACACCCCAATAAGTTTGCAAAGTTGGCAGATGAGGGGGTTGTCAGTACAGGGGTAGCACTGCTGCAGCCAGGCATGTCCTCTGAAAGCTGGGGGAGTGTCTGCTCCAGTAAGGGGGAATTAGGAGAGCAGGGCAGGCCAGACAGGTGCTGGTAGTGGGGACTCAATTATTAAGGGAACAGATAGGGCAATCTGTCACAAAGACAGGGATCGTCGAACAGTGTGCTGCCTACCTGGCGCTCGAGTCCGACACATCGCTGATCGGGTTGACAGATTACTGGGAGGGGCTGGTGAGGACCCAGCGGTCATGGTGCACATTGGCACAAATGACAGAGTTAGAGGTAGGTGGAAGGTCCTTAAAGATGATTTCAGGGAATTAGGCTGCAAGCTTAAAGCCAAGGACCTCCAACGTGGTATTTTCTGAAATACTGCCGGTACCACGTGCCACACCAGAGAGGCAACGGAGATTAGGGAGGTTAATAAGTGGCTCAAGAATTGGTGTAGGAAGGAGGGGTTTGGGTTCCTGGAGAACTGGGCCGACTTCTCAGTTGGCTACAGGTTCTATGCTAGGGATGGGCTGCACCTCAATGGGGAGGGTGCAGCTGTGCTGGGGGAGAAAATGGCTAGAAGGTTGGAGGAGTCTTTAAACTAGGGAATGGGGGGAGGGTATTCATTTTATAGGAGGGGAAGGCAGTACAGATAGAGACCTGGGCACAAATAATGAAATTGGGGGTGGGGGTGGCATGGGGGGTGGGGTTAGAACAGTTAATAATTTAAGAAAGAATAGAGGTTCAGAGAGATACATAAAGTGCATATATACTAATGCCAGAAGCCTCACCAACAAAATGGCGGAATTAGAATTAATTTTGTTGGAACATAATTATGACATGGTGGGGATATCTGAGACTTGGCTGGATGAGAGCCACGACTGGGCGGTTAATTTACAGGGCTATAGTCTGTTTAGAAATTACCGTAAAAATAAGCGAGGTGGGGGTGTGTGTTTATATGTAAAATCATCCTTAAAACCCATCCTGTGTGATATCTGTGAATCTAATGAAGATGTAGAGTCTCTGTGGGTGGAGATTAGAGGAGGGGGAAAAATAATAAATTACTGATAGGGGTTTGTTATAAGTCTCCTAAAATAATGGAAGCAACAGAGAATATCCTCGTAAAGCAAATAGATGAAGCAGCAACTCAAGGAGAAGTCATTATTATGGGGGACTTCAACTACCCTGAAATACATTGGGGAACAGAAACCTGCAGTTCCAGTAAAGGTAATAAGTTTCTGACAACTATGAGAGACAATTACCTTTCACAACTAGTTCAGGACCCAACAAGAGGGGGGGCACTGCAGACCTAATATTATCCAACAGGCCAGACTGCATATCAAATATAAGGGTTGGGGGTCACTTGGGTAATAGTGATCACAAAATAATAAGCTTTCATGTATCCTTTAACAAGATGTGTAGTCGAGGGGTTACAAGGACACTAAACTTCAGGAAGGCAAATTTCCAACAGATGAGAGATGATCTTGGTGTAATAAACTGGGACGATATCCTGAGACATAAAAATACACAAAGAAAATGGGAGACGTTTATTAGTATCCTGAATAGGACCTGTGCACAGTATATACCCTATGGGAATAAACATGCTAGAATTAGGATGAAACCACTATGGCTAAATAGAGCTGTAAGTGGCGCAATAAGGGACCAAAAGAAAGCGTTTAGGGAATTAAAGCAAGTAGGTAGTGAGAGACATTAAATAAATACAGAAGACTGAATAAATTCTGTAAAAAGCAAATCAAGACAGCAAAGATTGAGGCAGAGAGACTCATTGCCAGAGAAAGTAAAAATAATCCCAAAATATTCTTTAACTACATAAATAGCAAGAAACTAAAAAATGATAGTGTTGGTCCCCTTAAAAATAGTCTGGGTGAAATGGTGGATGAGGATGAGGAAAAAGCCAATATGCTAAATGACTTTTTTTCAACTGTATTTACACAAGAAAATCCCATGACAGATAACATGATCAGAGATAAAAAAAATTCTCCATTAAATGTCACATGCTTAACCCAGCAGGAAGTACGGCGGCGTCTAAAAATCACTAAAGTTGACAAATCCCCGGGCCCGGATGGGATACACCCCCGAGTACTGCAGGAATTAAGTACAGTCATAGATAGACCATTATTTTTAATCTTTAAAGATTCCATAATAACTGGGTCTGTACCACAGGACTGGCGTATAGCAAATGTGGTGCCAATATTCAAAAAGGGGGCAAAAACTGAACCTGGAAATTATAGGCCAGTGAGCTTAACATCTACTGTGGGTAAAATCCTGGAGGGTTTTTTAAGGGATACTATATTGGAGTATCTGAAGCTGAATAACCTCATGACACAGTATCAGCATGGGTTTACGAGGGACCGTTCTTGTCAGACTAATCTGATAAGCTTTTATGAAGGGGTAATTTCAGGACTGGACCAAGGAATGCAGTGGACGTGGTGTTCATGGACTTCTCAAAAGCTTTTGATACAGTGCCACACAAAAGGTTGATACATAAAATGAGAACAATGGGGATAGGGAAAAATATGTGTAAGTGGGTTAAGAACTGGCTCATGGATAGGAAACAAAGGGTGGTTATTAATGGAGCACACTCGGACTGGGTCACGGTTAGCAGTGGGGTACCACAGGGGTCAGTATTGGGGCCGCTTCTCTTTAACATATTTATTAATGACCTTGTAGGGGGCATACAGAGTAGTATTTCAATATTTGCAGATGACACTAAACTCTGCAGGGTAATAAATACAGAGGAGGATAATTTTATATTACAGGAGGATTTATGTAAACTAGAAGCTTGGGCTGATAAATGGAAAATGAGCTTTAATGGGGATAAATGTAAGGTCATGCACTTGGGTAGAACAAATAAGATGTATAATTATGTGCTTAATTGTAAAACACTGGGCAAAACTGTCACTGAAAAAGACTTGGGTGTATGGGTGGACGACAAACTCAAATTTAGTGGCCAATGTCAGGCAGCTGCTGCCAAGGCAAATAAAATAATGGGATGCATTAGACGAGGCATAGATGCTCATGAGGAGAACATAATTTTACCTCTATACAAGTCACTGGTGCGACCACACTTAGAATACTGTGTGCAGTTCTGGTCTCCGGTGTATAAGAAAGACATAGCTGAACTGGAGCGGGTGCAGAGAAGAGCGACCAAGGTTATTAGAGAACTGGGGGGTCTGCAATACCAAGACAGGTTATTACACTTGGGTTATTTAGTTTGGAAAAACGAAGGCTTAGGGTGATCTTATTACAATGTACAAATATATGAGGGGACAGTACAAAGACCTTTCTAATGATCTTTTTACTCTTAGACCTGTGACGGGGACGAGGGGGCATCCTCTACGTCTGGAGGAAAGAAGGTTTAGCCATAATCACAGATGCAGATTCTTTACTGTAAGAGCAGTGAGACTATGGAACTCTCTGCCGTCTAATGTTGTAATGAGTGATTCCTTACTAAAATTTAAGAGGGGACTGGATGCCTTTCTTGAAAAGTATAATATTACAGGCTATATTCACTAGTTTCCTAGATACAGCGTTGATCCAGGGAGCTAGTCTGATTGCCGTATGTGGAGTCGGGAAGGAATTTTTTTCCCCAATGTGAAGCTTACTGTTTGCCACTTGGGTTTTTTTTTTGCCTTCCTCTGGATCAACATGTTAGGGCAGGTTAGGATAGGATATGGGTTGAACTAGATGGACTTAAAGTCTTCCTTCAACCTTAATAACTATGTTACTATGTTACTATGTTACATCGGGGAGACGGTTCCCAGGCTGGTGGGTCAGTTCATCGCCATCACCGCATCTAGTGGGACTCTTCAAGAGCCACTAGCTACCATAATCTCGTCCGGAAGCAGCTCAGTGGTCAAGTACGTCCAGGTTTCCGACGGTGTCTCGATCTCCGCAGCTCTCTGGGAGATGGCCACTCGGGGCATCGGGTCGCAACTAAAAAACTGAAAAGGCCTAATACTGCTTCGCTGAGGGCTCTGTGGTAGGGAGGTGCAGGTAGAAGAAAGGAGTATTGCACAAACGCCGGAAAGGAACATAAAAGGGAGTCTTTGGGAGTGCGACCAAGATATCTGATACTACAATACATATCAAAAAACTGACCGGCACATCCAAACATAGATCCAGTGTGAACAGGTGCTAAACCCAGAGTCACCAACTCACGCACATACAAGAAAAAAGGGTAGCACACTGCAGCGCTATAGCTTGCAAACACGAAATATGAAAAATGAATTGCATCACTGCCACAGAGATGTAGATTTTAGTCTTAAGAGAGGATTCATATGTTCCCATGCAGACAGACTTTTCTAAGCGAGGATTGGCATTAGTTAGGACCTGATATACGAGAAGAGCCTTGACGTGGCTATCAGCTCACATAATTTGGCCATCTTATGCGCTAAGACTTCTCAATTTTTCATATTTCTAAGGCAGTGATGCAATTCATTTTTCATATTTCATGTTTGCAAGCTATAGCGCTGCAGTGTGCTACCCTTTTTTCTTGTATGTGCGTGAGTTGGTGACTCTGGGTTTAGCACCTGTTCACACTGGATCTATGTTTGGATGTACCGGTCAGTTTTTTTATATGTATTCATTTACCTTCTACCTGAGCACTCCACCTGTTGGTAACAGGCTTTTTAATTACACCAGGTTCATTACCCCTCCACAGAGATGTAGATTTTAGTCTTAAGAGAGGATTCATATGTTCCCATGCAGACAGACTTTTCTAAGCGAGGATTGGCATTAGTTAGGACCTGATATACGAGAAGAGCCTTCACGTGGCTATCATGCTCACATAATTTGGCCATCTTATGCGCTAAGACTTCTCAATTTTTCATATTTCTAAGGCAGTGATGCAATTCATTTTTCATATTTCGTGTTTGCAAGCTATAGCGCTGCAGTGTGCTACCCTTTTTTTCTTGTATTTGCGTGAGTTGGTGACTCTGGGTTTAGCACCTGTTCACACTGGATCTATGTTTGGATGTGCCGGTCAGTTTTTTGATATGTATTCATTTACCTTCTACCTGAGCACTCCACCTGTTGGTCACAGGCTTTTTAATTACACCAGGTTCATTACCCCTCCACAGAGATGTAGATTTTAGTCTTAAGAGAGGATTCATATGTTCCCATGCAGACAGACTTTTCTAAGCGAGGATTGGCATTAGTTAGGACCTGATATACGAGAAGAGCCTTGACGTGGCTATCAGGCTCACATAATTTGGCCATCTTATGCGCTAAGACTTCTCAATTTTTCATATTTCTAAGGCAGTGATGCAATTCATTTTTCATATTTCGTGTTTGCAAGCTATAGCGCTGCAGTGTGCTACCCTTTTTTCTTGTAAGTGCTGAGCTTCAGGCTGGTTAGTAAAGGGTGTAGAGTGGGTGGGTGGAGCTAGCTGCAGCATTAGGCTGCAGTGTGTTAGTTTAGAGTTCAGTTGGAGTCAAGAAGCCAGCATGGGTACAGGGCTGGCCTGCAGCTCTCCTGGGTTTACCCCAGGGAGCCTTGCTGAGAAGAACGAAAGGGTCCGGGGTAGGTACAGCTCTGACGCTGTTCCCCATCCTCACTGGAGGAAGGACCAGGCAACACATCGGGGAGACGGTTCCCAGGCTGGTGGGTCAGTTCATCGCCATCAGCAAACACCGCATCTAGTGGGACTCTTCAAGAGCCACTAGCTACCATAATCTCGTCCGGAAGCAGCTCAGTGGTCAAGTACGTCCAGGTTTCCGACGGTGTCTCGATCTCCGCAGCTCTCTGGGAGATGGCCACTCGGGGCATCGGGTCGCACCTGAAAAACTGAAAAGGCCTAATACTGCTTCGCTGAGGGCTCTGTGGTAGGGAGGTGCAGGTAGAAGAAAGGAGTATTGCACAAACGCCGGAAAGGAACATAAAAGGGAGTCTTTGGGAGTGCGACCAAGATATCTGAGAGTTACTGGACCACTCACTGGAAGGACACAGTGCCCGGCTTTAATTTGTGTGTACAACAGACTGTGAGTAAACCCTTGAAACTGCATAAGAACTGTTTCCTGCCTCCTTACTCCGTCGCATACTCCGCTCTGCTACATCTTTCCTGCACCATCACTCTATTTCACATCTATCTGCCCTGGGAGGACACAGTCTCACCTGTAGGAGACTTTACATCAAGCTGCACAACACCATTCCTCCCTGAGGACCTGCACAGCAGCGCTGGTCACCCTGACCAGATACTACAGGTGGCGTCACGACAAACTATACGAACATTCCATCATCCCCTGTAAATATCCCACATCACGGTGAGCGCCCAGGGCACGGACCGAGCTGGCTACCCGTGACATCCCCCATAGACTTCCATGGGCTCGATGCCGAGTACCCCAAAGCCCTGGTACGTGCGCATCACCTCAGATCCAGGTTCAAATCCAGACGCCTAACACTATGAGTAGGACTAGAAAGTACTCATCCTGTCATCCGCGTACACTGGCTTTGAAAGCCTACATTGCCAAACTGATCTCATTAGAGATTATGCCCTTCTGTTTGGTTGAAAGCACAGCATTCCGAGAGCTCATGGCTAGTGTTGAGCGATACTGCCCAATATCCCAAAATATCGGATCGGATTTGATCGGCCCGATACTCAGAAAGTATCGGGAATCGCCGATCCCATACCGGAAACCCAATGCTAGTCAATGGGACAGAAATATCGTAATTAAAAAAAACTCTTTCTTTCCTTGTAAACACTAGATATACATATATATACATGTCATTGTGACATATATATTTATAGTTCAAACACTTCTACATAGTAAATTAGCCTCTGATTCAATTGCCGGGCAATGCTGGCTTTTGTAAAATTACAGAAGCACCCGACATGAAATGACACATGGTTTACATAGAGTTAACCATGTCTTTTCATGTAGTTTGATATATGGTTTTCACTAACAATTACATGAGTGTATGTGTGCAAAATTTGACACATGTAGGGGTTAATTAAAGGTGTAAATTCGTTGTAAAAAAAACACATTTGTTTGCTACGAATTTACACCTTTAATTAACCCCTACATGTGTCAAATTTTGCATACACTCATGTAATTGTTAGTGAAAACCATATATCAAACTACATAAAATGACATGGTTAACTCTATGTAAACCATGTGTCACTTCATGTCGGGTCTGTAATTTCAAAAAAGCCGGCAATTGAATTAGCAGCTATTATACTATGTAGAAATGTATGTACTATAAATATATATATATATATATGTCACAAATTCAAAGACATGTACCGTATATACTCGTGTATAAGCCGAGATTTTCAGCACCTTTTTTTGTGCTGAAAATGCCCCCTCGGCTTATACACGAGTCATAGGGCAGAAACCAGCGGGGGAGGGGTGCGGTGGCAGGAGCCGGTGGCTGGGACATCATACTCACCCTCCCCGTGCCATCGCTGAACGTCCCAGCAATTCTGTGTTCTCCCCGACTTCCTGCAGCTCTCCCCGGCTTCCTGCAACTCTCCAGCGCTGAGCGGTGACGTAATACCCGCTCATTAAGGTCATATAATATGGACGCGACGCCACTCCCATGGGCGTGGCCTCCATATTCATGGCCTTAATGAGCGGTATTACGTCACCGCTCAGCGCTGGAGAGTTGCAGGAAGCCGGGGAGAGCTGCAGGAAGCCGGGGAGAACGCAGGATTGCCGGCCAGGACGTTCAGCGATGGCACGGGGAGGGTGAGTATGATGGAGGAGGATGGGGGAGCATGGAGGAGGACAAGGAGAATGGAGCATGATGGGGGGGAGGACGGAGAGCACAGAGCAGAACGGGGGAGGATGGAGAGCACAGAGCAGAACGGGGGAGGACAGAGAGCACGGAGCAGGACGGGGGGAGGATGGAGAGCACGGGGAGGACGAAGTGCATGGAGCAGGACGGGGTGGGCACAGAGGAGAATGGGGCAGTGCAGAGCTGGATGGGGGAGCACGGAGCAGGACGGGGAGGATGGAAAGCACGAGCAGGACAGGATAATGGAGCAGGAGGAGGGAGCACAGAGGAGAATGGGGGCGCACAGAGCTGGATGGGGAGCACAGAGCAGGACGGCAACTTATACACCCGGCTTATACACGAGTCAATACGTTTTCCAAGTTTTTTGTGGCAAAATTAGGGGGGTCGGCTTATACACGGGTCGGCTTATACATGAGTATATACGGTGTGTATGTATAATATATATATATATATATATATATATATATATATATATATATATATATATATATATATGAGGTGTAAAATTGTTGAAAAAAAAATGCGTGGGCTCCCGCCCTATTTTCTCAATCAGACAGACAAAGCCAGCGAGTAGGGGGAGATAATAATAGCCCAGAGAGGGACCATTATTTTTGGCCCCCCCCGGCTACTAACATCTGCCCCCAGACACCCCAGAAAAGGCAAATCTATAATTAGATTCGCCCTTTCTGGTACTTTGTCCGTCTATTCCCATTGCCCTGTAGCAGTGGCAAATGGGTTAATAAGGGGTTAAAGCCACCTTGCTATTGAAAGGTGACTTTAAGCCAGGTTAATAATTGAGAGCTGTCAATTTGACAACTATCAATTATTATTAATCCTATTGTATGAAATAAAAATAAAACACACACACTTTAATTAAAAATCATGTTAATGAAATAAACACACAGTTTTTGACCATATTTTATTTTACTGCCATTCCTTGCGAAGCCCTTGTTCACCTGTAATAAAAATAAAATAATAAAGCAACATTATTCTTACCTATTCGATGTTCAGTCAGGTCCCCCGATGTAATCCTTCTGAAAGGGTTAATGTTTACTGCAGGGACCGCAGCTAATGCTGACAGCCTCACAGTAAACCCCCGACTGAATCATCTCCTCTCTTGGCTGACAGGAGAGGAAGTGGTTAGCATAATTGATTGCTTCCCACTTTCACTTCAGGTCAGCCAGGGACACTGCACAGCATCAGTGACGTCAGAGGGAATCTCGTCTGACCTGAAGTGAACTGATTAACAAAAATAGAGGATCCCCTCGAAAAAAAAAAATGGCGTGGGGTCCCCCCTATTTTTGTTAACCAGCCTGATAAAGCAGACTACTGAGGCCTGTTTTTTCAGGCTGTTAAGGAGCCAATAAAAAAAATGGCGTGGGGTCCCCCCTATTTTTGTTAACCAGCCAAGTAAAAAGCAGACTGCTGCGGCCTGGTATTAAAAGACTGTCAAGGCCCATGGATTTTGGCCCTCAACAGCCTAAAAATACCAGGCTGCAGCAGCCCCACAATTGGCGCATCCAAAGATGCGCCAATTGTGGCACTTTACCCGGCTCTTCCCACTTGCCCTGTAGCGGTGGCAAGCGGGTAATAAGGGGTTAATGTCACCTTTGATTAAAAGGTGACAATAAGCCCGGTTAATAATGGAGAGGCGTCAATAAGACACCGATCCATTATTAATCATAGTTTGTAAATTTTTTAAAAAATACACAGCGAGAAAAAAGCCTTTTAATGAAATAAAACACCACACAGTTTTCATTATTTTTATTGTACGCTCATCCTGCGACGCCATCGTTCTCCTGTAAAAAAACAAAAATAACAAACCAACACAAATACTCCCTGTCCGACGCAGTCCAAAATCACGAGTGTCCCACGACGAGTCCAGCTCTGCTACATCTGCATGCCAGGCTGAGCCTGACATCCACATAGAGCAGAGCTGCTTACCATAGGTGAATCCCTGGCGATGATGTCATCGGACTGGTTTACGGCCAGCTGTCGCGAGAGTACAGCTGGCCGAGATTACCCAGTACCCGGCAGTCACTGCAGTTATCGCGAGAAGCTGCACGTGACCGCCAGGGAGAGGGTAATGGCCGGCCTGGATGGAAGGATGGACGTGACCGCCGGGAATCTTCTGCCAGGTAATTGCTGCTGACACCTGACAGACCCGACCAACACTGACAGTGACACTTTCGGGAAGTTCCTGCGTCACGTACTTCGTTCTGTGACACAGGAACTCCCCATAGACTTTAGAGGAAAACTCCGATTCCGGTATCCGATATGCAAAAAATATCGGATCTCAGAATCGGAATTCCGATACAGCGAATATCGGCCGATAACCGATATTTGCAGTATCGGAATGCTCAACACTACTCATGGCCTACGCTGTCCCACGCTATGACCTACCCAGTCAGCACTTCTTTGCTATAAAAGCCATCCCTGCCCTCCACCTGCATGTGAAAGACTGCATTGTCCATGCACTCAAACAATCAGTGAGTGGAAAGGTGCACCTCACAACAGATGCATGGGACAGTAGGCATGGCCAGGGCCGTTAGGTGTCCATCACTGCACACTGGGTTAATGTGGTGGATGCAGGGTCCACAGGGGACAGAGGTGGTGGGGCAGTGCTGCCTAGCCCACGGTAAAGGCAACAGTTGACTGCAGGCGTTTGACCCTCCTCCTCCAGAAGCAAAAGCTCGTAGACAGAGCGCAGTCGCACAAGCACTCCATCAGCTGACAGTTTTGCACACGAGGTGTCCCACTATCGAACAGCTAGTGGTAAGCGTCAGCAGGCTGTTTTAAAGATGATGTCTTTGGCGACAACAGTAATAAGATATAGCGTGGCACAGCTATGTGAGGTGCTCAAGTAGGAACCCAACCACATGAAAGTATAAAGAATAACAAACAACGTTTCGGTCCCACTCAGACCTTTATCAAAGCACTGCAATGAATATAACGAAGTCAAATAATAATATGTACAAATTTAAACTAACAGGTATATTCAAGAGAGTAAGTAAATATCATATAGGAATAAATATCCAAGAATAAAGAAATTCTGAAAAAGTAGCAGGGGAGAGAACATTTTTGAGTAAAATGGAGTAGAAAATACGTAGAAAGAGACCTACCTGACTGCTTGACGGGAATGAAAAGAATATGCCTCACATGGGGCAATGAAAATGCTCTAGGGTAACGTGAGCTGCACCATGGATATGGAATGTGGGAAAAAGAAAATTCAGAAAACTCAAAAGAAACAGATAAAAGAATATAAATAAATAGGTAGGAATTATCTGACATACCTAGAGGTGATGAATAAAACATAATATTAGACCAGGTGACTAGAGGAGAAGGTCAAGTACCTGTGAGTGAGATGTCTCATTAAAAAAAAAAATGTTTGCTATGAATATGGTCACAAATAAAGAGGACGAAATGCACAGTACCTGCTAGGGTATGGTACGTAATCTGCAATGTGGGTACACTTTGTGTCAGAAGAGAGTCTTAATAGGTAATGGGTGTACATTTATAATCCTGCTTGTTGGAGGATAAGACAACAGACACACCGTGGAGGTATTGGCCGACTACTTGCAGCGAGAAACTGAGTCATGGCTGGGCAGTCTTCATCTTGAGCCAGGCAAGGTAGTTAGTGATAACGGCCATAATTTTGTGGCGGCCATAGCCCTGGCAAAACTCAGACACATACCTTGCCTGGCTCACACCTTGAGCCTGGTGGTGCAGTGCTTCATAAATAATTATCCGGAGTTACCAGCCCTGCTCCATAAGGTGCGAAAACTGTGCTCGCACATCCATCGCTCGCCCGTAGACTCCAGTCGTATGCAGAAGCTGCAGCGATCACTCCACCCCCCAAGCACCGCCTAATCATAGATGTTGCAGCTAGGTGGAACTCCACCATGCACATGGTTGAGAGGCTGTGCGAACAGAGGCAGGCTGTAATGCATAGAATCATAGAATAGTAGAGTTGGAAGGGACCTCCTGGGTAGTGTTGAGCGATACATAGTTATTAAGGTTGAAGGAAGACTTTAAGTCCATCTAGTTCAACCCATATCCTATCCTAACCTGCCCTAACATGTTGATCCAGAGGAAGGCAAAAAAACCCCAAGTGGCAAACAGTAAGCTTCACATTGGGGAAAAAAATTCCTTCCCGACTCCACATACGGCAATCAGACTAGCTCCCTGGATCAACGCTGTATCTAGGAAACTAGTGAATATAGCCTGTAATATTATACTTTTCAAGAAAGGCATCCAGTCCCCTCTTAAATTTTAGTAAGGAATCACTCATTACAACATTAGACGGCAGAGAGTTCCATAGTCTCACTGCTCTTACAGTAAAGAATCTGCATCTGTGATTATGGCTAAACCTTCTTTCCTCCAGACGTAGAGGATGCCCCCTCGTCCCCGTCACAGGTCTAAGAGTAAAAAGATCATTAGAAAGGTCTTTGTACTGTCCCCTCATATATTTGTACATTGTAATAAGATCACCCCTAAGCCTTCGTTTTTCCAAACTAAATAACCCCAAGTGTAATAACCTGTCTTGGTATTGCAGACCCCCCAGTTCTCTAATAACCTTGGTCGCTCTTCTCTGCACCCGCTCCAGTTCAGCTATGTCTTTCTTATACACCGGAGACCAGAACTGCACACAGTATTCTAAGTGTGGTCGCACCAGTGACTTGTATAGAGGTAAAATTATGTTCTCCTCTCATGAGCATCTATGCCTCGTCTAATGCATCCCATTATTTTATTTGCCTTGGCAGCAGCTGCCTGACATTGGCCACTAAATTTGAGTTTGTCGTCCACCCATACACCCAAGTCTTTTTCAGTGACAGTTTTGCCCAGTGTTTTACAATTAAGCACATAATTATACATCTTATTTGTTCTACCCAAGTGCATGACCTTACATTTATCCCCATTAAAGCTCATTTGCCATTTATCAGCCCAAGCTTCTAGTTTACATAAATCCTCCTGTAATATAAAATTATCCTCCTCTGTATTTATTACCCTGCAGAGTTTAGTGTCATCTGCAAATATTGAAATACTACTCTGTATGCCCCCTACAAGGTCATTAATAAATATGTTAAAGAGAAGCGGCCCCAATACTGACCCCTGTGGTACCCCACTGCTAACCGTGACCCAGTCCGAGTGTGCTCCATTAATAACCACCCTTTGTTTCCTATCCATGAGCCAGTTCTTAACCCACTTACACATATTTTCCCCTATCCCCATTGTTCTCATTTTATGTATCAACCTTTTGTGTGGCACTGTATCAAAAGCTTTTGAGAAGTCCATGAACACCACGTCCACTGCATTCCCTTGGTCCAGTCCTGAACTTACCCCTTCATAAAAGCTTATCAGATTAGTCTGACAAGAACGGTCCCTCGTAAACCCATGTTGATACTGTGTCATGAGGTTATTCAGCTTCAGATACTCCAAAATAGTATCCCTTAAAAAACCCTCCAGGATTTTACCCACAGTAGATGTTAAGCTCACTGGCCTATAATTTCCAGGTTCAGTTTTTGCCCCCTTTTTGAATATTGGCACCACATTTGCTATACGCCAGTCCTGTGGTACAGACCCAGTTATTATGGAATCTTTAAAGATTAAAAATAATGGTCTATCTATGACTGTACTTAATTCCTGCAGTACTCGGGGGTGTATCCCATCCGGACCCGGGATTTGTCAACTTTAGTGATTTTTAGACGCCGCCGTACTTCCTGCTGGGTTAAGCATGTGACATTTAATGGAGAATTTTTTTATCTCTGATCATGTTATCTGTCATGGGATTTTCTTGTGTAAATACAGTTGAAAAAAAGTCATTTAGCATATTGGCTTTTTCCTCATCCTCATCCACCATTTCACCCAGACTATTTTTAAGGGGACCAACACTATCATTTTTTAGTTTCTTGCTATTTATGTAGTTAAAGAATATTTTGGGATTATTTTTACTTTCTCTGGCAATGAGTCTCTCTGCCTCAATCTTTGCTGTCTTGATTTGCTTTTTACAGAATTTATTCAGTCTTCTGTATTTATTTAATGCCTCTTCACTACCTACTTGCTTTAATTCCCTAAACGCTTTCTTTTTGTCCCTTATTGCGCCCCTTACAGCTCTATTTAGCCATAGTGGTTTCCTCCTAATTCTAGCATGTTTATTCCCATAGGGTATATACTGTGCACAGGTCCTATTCAGGATACTAATAAACGTCTCCCATTTTCTTTGTGTATTTTTATGTCTCAGGATATCGTCCCAGTTTATTGCACCAAGATCATCTCTCATCCGTTGGAAATTTGCCTTCCTGAAGTTTAGTGTCCTTGTAACCCCTCGACTACACATCTTATTAAAGGATACATGAAAGCTTATTATTTTGTGATCACTATTACCCAAGTGACCCCCAACCCTTATATTTGATATGCAGTCTGGCCTGTTGGATAATATTAGGTCTGGCAGTGCTCCCCCTCTTGTTGGGTCCTGAACTAGTTGTGAAAGGTAATTGTCTCTCATAGTTGCCAAAAACTTATTACCTTTGCTGGAACTGCAGGTTTCTTTTCCCCAATGTATTTCAGGGTAGTTGAAGTCCCCCATAATAATGACTTCTCCTTGAGTTGCTGCTTCATCTATTTGCTTTACGAGGATATTCTCTGTTGCTTCCATTATTTTAGGAGACTTATAACAAACCCCTATCAATAATTTATTATTTTTCCCCCTCCCTAATCTCCACCCACAGAGACTCTACATCTTCATTAGATTCACAGATATCACGCAGGATGGGTTTTAAGGATGATTTTACATATAAACACACACCCCCACCTCGCTTATTTTTACGGTCATTTCTAAACAGACTATAGCCCTGTAAATTAACCGCCCAGTCGTGGCTCTCATCCAGCCAAGTCTCAGATATCCCCACCATGTCATAATTATGTTCCAACAAAATTAATTCTAATTCCGCCATTTTGTTGGTGAGGCTTCTGGCATTAGTATATATGCACTTTATGTATCTCTCTGAACCTCTATTCTTTCTTAAATTATTAACTGTTTCTAACCCCACCCCCCCATGCCACCCCCAATTTCATTATTTGTGCCCAGGTCTCTATCTGCACTGCCTTCCCCTCCTATAAAATGAATACCCTCCCCCCCAGTCCCTAGTTTAAAGACTCCTCCAACCTTCTAGCCATTTTCTCCCCCAGCACAGCTGCACCCTCCCCATTGAGGTGCAGCCCATCCCTAGCATAGAACCTGTAGCCAACTGAGAAGTCGGCCCAGTTCTCCAGGAACCCAAACCCCTCCTTCCTACACCAATTCTTGAGCCACTTATTAACCTCCCTAATCTCCCGTTGCCTCTCTGGTGTGGCACGTGGTACCGGCAGTATTTCAGAAAATACCACGTTGGAGGTCCTTGCTTTAAGCTTGCAGCCTAATTCCCTGAAATCATCTTTAAGGACCTTCCACCTGCCTCTAACTTTGTCATTTGTGCCAATGTGCACCATGACCGCTGGGTCCTCACCAGCCCCTCCCAGTAATCTGTCAACCCGATCAGCGATGTGTCGGACTCGAGCGCCAGGTAGGCAGCACACTGTTCGACGATCCCTGTCTTTGTGACAGATTGCCCTATCTGTTCCCCTAATAATTGAGTCCCCCACTACCAGCACCTGTCTGGCCTGCCCTGCTCTCCTAATTCCCCCCTTACTGGAGCAGACACTCCCCCGGCTTTCAGAGGACATGCCTGGCTGCAGCAGTGCTACCCCTGTACTGACAACCCCCTCATCTGCCAACTTTGCAAACTTATTGGGGTGTGCCAGATCAGGACTAGCCTCCCTGGCGCTCTTCCCTCTACCCCGCTTTCTAACTGTCACCCAGCTTCCTACTTCAGTGTCCTGCAGCTCCACCCTAGCATCCCCCCCCTCATCTATCCCATTGAGCGTCTGCTCAGTGAGCAGAAGACTCCTTTCCATATTGTCTATGGATCTCAGTGTTGCCAGCTGCACATTTAGATCCAAGATTTGGGCTTCCAAATGCACAACGTGCTCACATCTCACACAGCAGTATGCACCCTCGACCGGCTGTTCAAGGACTGCATACATGTGGCAAGATGTACACTGGATGGCATTGGCAATAGTGGAGCACATATCTAATGGGGATTTCACCAGACAGCAAAGATAAGTAAAAATAAATAAAAAGTATTAATAAAATATACAGTAACAGCAATTCAGTAAATCCTCCCTTGGAAACTCCCTGAATCCAAAGTCACTGAATCTGAAGTCACACTTACCACCGTTCACACTTGCGCACTGGTCACACTCAGCTCGCAAGTATCGGGTATCGCCGATATTAGCTCTATCGGACTTTCGATACTTAGTTCCGATATTTTCGTCTTATCGGATACCGGAATCGGATTGTCACTGTCACTGTCAGTGTCCGTCGGTCGGGTCTGTCAGGAGTCAGCGGCACTTACCCGGCAGAAGATCTCCGGCGGTCACGGGCTGGACTGCTTGATAGCCGCCATCATCTTTCCCCGGCGGTCACATGCAGTTTCTCGCGATAACTGCAGTGACTGCTGGGTAATCCCGGCCGTAAAGCAGTCAGTCCGATGACGTCACCGCCGGGGAAGCAGGTAATCAGCTGTGCTGCGCTGGGATGACAGGCTCTGCCTGTCATTGCGATGTAGCAGAGCTGGATCGTCGTGGGACTGTCGTTACTATGGACTGCGTCGGACAGGTGGTATACTGTTGGTTTTTTTTTTTTCTTTTTTTACAGGAGATCGATGGCAACGCAGGAATGAGAGTACAATAAAAGAAATGAAAACTGTGTTGTCTCTTTTATTTCATTAAAATACTTTTTTCTTGCTGTGTCTTTTTTTTATACATTTAAAAACTTTGGGATTAATAATGGATTGGTGTCTTATTGACACCTCTCCATTATTAACCGGGCTTATTCTCACCGTGCAATCAACGGTGACATTAACCCCTTATTACCCCACTTGCCACCGCTACAGGGCAGTGGGAAGAGCCGGGTAAAGTGCCACAATTGGCACATCTTTTGATGCGCCAAATGTGGGGCTGCTGTAGCCTGGTATTATCAGGCTGTTGAGGGCCAAAATCCATGGGCCTTGACAGTCTTTTAATACCAGGCAAAAATAGGGGGACCCCTACGCCGTTTTTTTTTTCGAGGGGATCCCCTATTTTTGTTAACCAGCCAAGCTAAGCAGACTGCTGTGGCCTGGTATTATCAGGCTGGCAAGGTCCATGGATATTGGATCCTTACCAGCCTGAAAAACCAGGCCTCAGCAGTCTGCTTCATCTGACTGGTTAACAAAAATAGGGGGGACCCCACGCCAAATTTTTTTCGAGGGGATCCCCTATTTTTGTTAACCAGCCAAGATATGCAGACTGCTGTGGCCTGGTATTATCAGGCTGGCAAGCAGGGTCGGACTGAGGCACCGGGACACCGGAGAAACCTACGGTGGCCCCAGCTCCTGCGTGGTGGGCCCTGATTTTGAAAGGATAGGTCGCGGGTAGAGGGGGCGGTGGCCCCGGGGCCCGCGCTCTGAGGGGGCCCACCCGGAGCTACGATACAGTTACATTCTGTGGCAGAGCAGGGAGAATCGCTCTCCCTGCTCTGCCGCCCGGAAGCTATGGGGCCTGAACAGGCGTTGGGGGGGCCCAGTGACAGCAGTGGGCCCCCCACCCGTCATCGGAGGGTCAGCTGTATCGGCATCCAGCCGATAAAGCTGACCGCATGGAGAGAGAAGGAGCGAGCGCTCCTTCTCTCCCATAATCCCCCTCTCAGCGTATTACAGCTGGGCGCAATAACATCACCTGCCGGCGCCCGCTGTCAGACGCTGAGAGGGAGAACAGTGAGCAGCACAGGAGCCGGGAGGTGAGTTTTTTTTTATTTTTTTTTTAATGGGGGTGCAGTCGAGTCCTGGCTGGAGAAGTCGTCATGTCGGTGTGGGCCAGATGGAAAAGACATGAAAAGTGAACAATTCCATTAGAAAGAACATCAGCGGTAAGTCATTATCTGTACCTGTGCTGTAATCTATATGTTCTGTAGGACTGGTATTATTTAAAACAGACCATATGGCGGTAATATCAATATTGGTCTTTTTATATATAGATTATTTTGGCCAACAGCGCGGTCATTTGCTGAGGTTCTCTGATGATGGGCCCACTCAGAAGTTTTGCCCCCACTAAACCAAAACCCTAGCTACACCTATGGCTCTCTCTCTAGTCTTTCTTTCTCGCTCTCTGTTCTTTCCTTCTCGCTCTCTGTTCTTTTTTCTCTCTGTTCTTTCTTTCTCTCTTTTCTTTCTTTCCTCTTTCTTTCTCTGTTTGTTCTTTCTCTCTCGCTGCTCTTTCTTTCTTTTCCTCAGTACCAGCCACTGTGCCCTCATTACCAGTCAGTGTGATCAGCAGTGCTAAATGGTTACACTTGGGGCGAGGATATGGGTGTGATTAGCTGTGAAATGGGTGTTGTCGGGGCGTGGCCTAAAACTTTCAGCGGCGCGCAACACGCGCCGCAGCCTTTAATCCTCTTTCCTGTCTTCCAAATTTGGGAGGTATGCTGTATGACCTCCCTACAACTTCTGGCCATGCTCCTGATGAGCGCGACGGATGGTCTCGTGAGGGATCTCCTCCCACACCTGGACTAAAGCATCCACCAACTCCTGGACAGTCTGTGGTGCAACGTGGCATGGCCTAAAATTTTCTGCAGCATGCACAGCGTGCCACAGCCTTTGTCCCTCTTTCCCTTATTCAAAGGTTGGGAAGTATGATGTTGGGCCGCAAGAATATATTTTCTCTGGTGGGCCCAAGCTACTCCAGTCCGACGCTGCTGGCAAGGTCCATGTATGTTGGCTCCTTAACAGCCTTAAATACCATGCCTCAGCAGCAGGGGCGTACATATAAATCATGGGGCCCCATAGCAAAAGTCTGAATGTTCCCCACCCCCCAAAAAAAAAACCCAGAGGCATTTGTAAATGTAAAGTGCCAGCACACTGAGGGAAGTTGAGTCGCACAGAGACAGGGGTTTTGGGGGTACTCGGCACCGATCACGTCGACTTCTATGGGGGATGTCACGAGTAGCACAGCTCGGTCCGTGACCTGGGCGATCACTGGAATGTGGGATATTTCCAGGGGATGATAGAATGTTTGTGTAGTTTGTCGTGACGCCACCTGTAGTACCTGGTCAGGGTGTCCAGCGCTGCTGTGCAGGTCCTCTGGAAGGGATGGTGTAGTGCAGGTAGGTGAAAAGTCTTCTACAGGTAAGACGGTATCCTTCCAGGGCAGATAGATGTGAGATAGAGCAATGGTGCAAAGTGATGTAGCAGAGTGGACTATGCGACGTAGTAAGAAAGCAGGAAACACTTCAAGTTAAACGTTGCATAATAAAATTTTTAATAATAACATTACAAAAGTGCAAATGGCTTATATTATGTGACATGTTTTGTTACTGTTCATACCCTTGATATGTGTTATACATGTGTGTTAATAAATACATATTCAACAAAAGTGCAAATAGCATTAGTGCCGAAGTTCGTGGAGACTTCATAGGACTACAACCCCACCGGGGTAACTTCACAGTGTCCTTTACTTGTGCTTGTGGAGGACCCGCTCCAAACCTCCAACTGTGGTCTTGGGTGGGCTGCAAGACTTTCCTTGAGCAGACCTCACTTTCGGCCACACCAAATGGGTTTTTAGTTTCTGAGGTAGTTGAAAATAGTGCACAGTAAAGTTTTTTGTAAAACCAAGATGGAGCACCGAAGTGCCAACTATTTACAGAAAAGTTTGTGAGCCAGTACAGTTCATGGCTTCAAAGTTCAACATTTTCATTACAGTGAAACACCATTACCCAACCTGGGTATATTAAGGCAACAATAAACTTGTTCTTCTGAACATTCACCCGTCCGGGTACATCAAACCATTACCCAACCTGGGTATATTAAGGCAACAATAAACTTCTTTTTATGAACATTCACCCGTCCGGGTACATCAATAATTTAACTATTTACATACAGAGACCCTGTCCGGGTTATTTAGACTTCTTTGGCTGGCCTCTTACAGGTACCACCTGGTACTGTTCTGGAGCTTGCCAAACATCCGTGACAGGAGGGTCCACCCAGACCTGATGACGTCGTGTGGCCTGTACAGTGACGTCGTGACCCGCTATCTGGGTCTGTGTGGCCACCTCTTTCATCTCCCTCCGGGTCTGGACCCCTATGTCCCGGACTGAACGAACCCCAGGGGCCTAACAGGCGCCGGGTACGGGCCAGCTATCATTATCATGTCCATAGCTGGGGCTGCTGAGGAGACCACTGAGGGAGGCTGGGGAAATTTACGGCGTGGGGTGGGCACTTGTGCAGAGGCCTGGTTGGGGGAGGCTGAAGGCTCGTAGGGTCTGTCAGTTTCCTGACACTCTGGGGAGTAGGGGTCGCACCTGGTAACATTTAGGGCGTACCATCCATTGTAACCCCAGTGTCGGGTGTAAGTCACCAAGTCTCCTGGCAACAGGTCCCTCCCCGGGTGTCCTTCTGGGAGGTGAGCCTCCACGTCCCGCCGGGTTACAAAAACTTCTAAATAAAGTCCAGGCTCCTGGATGAAGCCCCAACCACCTTTTAACTTAAAGTTCCGTACTGCACCCTTACGCCGCGGCTTCCTCACCGTACTTTTATCCTTTCTCATACGTGCCTTCTCTGCCAGGTCCTTCTCCAGTTGACGTTGCCGAAGCTTTTGGGATTCTCGCTGCTCCCTTTGTCGCTCTGCTTCCCGCTCCCGACGTCTCCACTCTTCCTCCTGACGCCGGTTGTAATTCTCCTCCACCAGCATCTCCATGTCTCCACCATCAAACGCCAGCTTACGATGTACGGTTTGCGGCAGCTCTCCTGGCGCCCGCCAGTCCTGGCGGCGCTCACCTGTGGCGGAAGCAGCCGGCTCTGGAACAGATGACGGTCGGGGCTCCGGTACAGGCAGGTAGAGCTCTGGTGCCTGCGCGGCCTCCTCCATGAGGACGGTGTCGCTTCTTCTGCCTTAGCGACGGGGGCAGACAGCGGGATCTGGGATGCTGGTGCGGCGTTTTCTGCAGGAACGGGTGCCTCCACTGTGATACTGGCAACCGGTTCAGATTGCAAGGGCTGGGATGCCCGCACGGCCTCCCTACTGGAACGGGTGCCTCCACTGAGATACTGGCAACCGGTTCAGATTGCAAGGGCTGGGATGCCCGCACGGCCTCCTGTACTGGAACGGGTGCCTCCACTGAGATACTGGCAACCGGTTCAGATTGCAAGGGCTGGGATGCCCGCACGGCCTCCTCTACTGGAACGGGTGCCTCACCTTCCGGTACAGACACTTCAGGGGGTAAGAGGGATTGGCGCCGCTCCAATTGTAGTTTTAGGGCCCGCCAGCTCGCTTCCATCCTGGCGACCTCCTCCCGGTGCCGGGCCAGGTCTCTCAGGGTATCCTCCGCTTCTTCCAGCGTAGGAGGGTTTCCAGGCCGGGTGCCAAACGGTGGCTCCGTGGCGATCGGGTCGCTTCCGTGGGGGAGAGCTCTGACTCCTCCATCCCTTCCCACTTCTGCTCACGTCCATTCGCCATCTCTGCCAAGTCACATGTGTCATTAGCATCAGGAGAGGCGACATCTTTTGTAGGGAGGCGGGACCTTCGCGTTCGTTTCCGCCCACTGAGGAGGATGAGGAGGCAGAACTCCAGAGCTGTGGGGCACGATCTTACATTGCAGTAACATTTAGAGTGTGCGGACATCGTTTTCGCGCCACGGAGTGAGTGTACGCCCACGAGAGCACGCCCTTATTCTTCACCTGTGCCTCGTGGCGCAGATATGACGGAAAAATGGAAAATACAGTCTATGATGATTTTTGCAATTCTCAAGCAAAAAAACAGTTCAATTAAGGCACACAGGACTCGCTTATAGCGAGCTTCTGAATCCTGTTTGTGACGCCAAAGTTGAGTCGCACAGAGCCACAGGTTTTGGGGTACTCAGCACCAAGCCCATCGACTTCTATGGGGATGTGACGGGTAGCACAGCTATGTCCGTGCCCTGGTCGCTCACTGGAATGTGGGATATTTCCAGGGGATGATAGAATGTTTGTGTAGTTTGTCGTGACGCCAACTGTAGTACCTGGTCAGGGTGACCAGCGCTGCTGTGCAGGTCCTCTGGAGGGATGGTGTAGTGCAGCTAGGTGATAAGTCTTCTACAGGTAAGACGGTATCCTTCCAGGGCAGATAGATGTGAGATAGAGCAATGGTGCAGAGTGATGTAGCAGAGTGGAGTATGCAACGTAGTAAGAAAGCAGGAAAGGAAACAATTCTTACTACAAAGACATGCAGCATAAGGCTGCCTCAACCCCTCCCATCCAACTAGCTACACCCTGTTCTAACCAGCCTGAGCTAGACCATCCCATTGGGTCCGCCTACACTCAGCTGGCATAGTGTACTGTTGAATGCAGTGGTTGGAGTCAATGGGGTGTTTCCTCCTTACCTGAGAGTAAGTTGTCACTACCGCTGGGTGCGATGCAACATCTCTGTGGCGACTGGACCCTCGAGTGCTTCTGTCTTTTCACAAATGCCGGCTTTACCCGGCAATTGAATCAGAGGATATTTTACTATGTAGAAGTGAATAAACTATAAATATATGTATATATATATATGTCACAATGACATGTATATAATATATATATATATATATATATATATATATATTTAATGTATAGTGTGTATATTTTGTGTTTACAAGGAAAGAAAGTGTTTTTTTAGTTGCGATATTTTGTTCCCATAGACTTACATGGGACTTCCGGTATCGGAATTGGGTATCGCCGATATTTAGTGATATCGGCAATACCATTCTGATCCGATATTTTTAGATATCGAGCAGTATCGCTCAACACTACTCCTGGGCCATCTGGTCCAACCCCCTGCTCAAAGCAGGATTCTCTAAATCATCCCAGACAGATGTCTGTCCAGCCTCTGTTTGAAGACTTCCATTGAAGGAGAACTCACCACCTCTCGTGGCAGCCTGTTCCACTCATTGATCACCCTAACTGTTAATAAGTTTTTTCTAATATCTAATCTGTGTCTCCTCCCATTCAGTTTCATCCCATTGCTTCTAGTCTTTCCTTGTGTAAATGAGAATAAAGATGATCCTTCTACAATGTGACAACCCTTGAGATATTTGTAGACAGCTATTAAGTCTCCTCTCAGTCTTCTTTTTTGCAAGCTAAACATTCCCAAATCCTGTAACCGTTCCTCATAGGACATGGTTTGCAGACAGGTCACCATTCTGGTGGCTCTTCTCTGAACTTGCTCCAGTTTGTTGATGTCTTTTTTAAAATGTGGTGCCCAAAACTGGACACAGTATTGCAGATGAGGTCTGACCAAAGAGGAGAAGAGGGCAATAATGACCTCACGTGATCTAGACTGTATGCTTCTGTTGATACATCCTAGAATTGCATTTGCCTTTTTTGCTGCTGCATCACACTGTTGACTCATGTTCAGTCTGTGATCAATTAGTATACCCAAGTCTTTTTCACATGTGCTGTTACTTAGCCCTATTCCTCCCATTTTGTATACGCTTTTTTCGTTTTTATTGCCCAGATGTAGTACTTTGCATTTTTCCCTGTTAAAATCCATTCTGTTAGTTGCTGCCCACTGCTCCAGTTTATATCTTTTTGAATCCTCTCTCTCTTCTCTAGTATTAGCTACCCCTCCTAGCTTTGTGTCATCAGCAAATTTGATCAGTTTACCCTCAATTCCTTCATCTAAATCATTGATAAAGATGTTGAACAATACAGGGCCCAAAACAGAGCCTTGTGGTACCCCACTTGATACATTCTTCCAACTGGATGTGCAGCCATTTACGACCACTCTTTGGGTCCGATCACTAAGCCAGTTATGAATCCACCTAACAGTTGCCTTGTCCATTCCATACTTAGTCATTTTTTCAATAAGGATTGTGTGAGATACTTTGTCAAATGCTTTGCTGAAGTCAAGATATACTATATCTACAGCATTTCCCTGATCCACCCAGTCAGTGATTCTGTCATAGAAGGAAATTAAGTTAGTCTGACATGACTTATTAGTTACAAACCCATGCTGACTCTGTTTAATCACTTCATTCTTATCCAGGTACTTGCATACATGTTCTTTAATAATTTGTTCAAAGATCTTTCCTGGTATAGAAGTCAGACTCACCGGCTTGTAGTTCCCTGGGTCCACCTTCTTCCCCTTTTTGAAGATAGGAGCAACATTTGCTCTTCTTCAGTCTTCTGGGACTTCTCCTGTTCTCCAAGAATTTTCAAAGATTATAGACAGTGGTTCAAGAATTTCTTCTGCTATCTCCTTCAGTACTCTGGGGTGTAATTCATCTGGACCTGGAGACTTGAATTCATTTAGGTTAGCTAAGTGTTTCCTCACTGTCTAAATGAATTCAAGTTTCCAGGTCCAGATGAATTACATTGCATTGGTGGGAGGATACACAGGCAGGCAGTTTGAGGGCAGACATAGAGTTGTCGGGTGTGCAGTGGTCAAAGCTGAAAGACCTCTGTAAAGTCCTTCAGTGTTCTGAGGAATGCACATGGCTGGTAAGTGCAGACGATGCCATGAGCATCCACTTATGTGTCTGCTCATGCAAACTTTGACGCACATTAAGGATCAGGCGTCTGCAGCGGAGGAGGAAGAGGAGGAGGAGGGAAGCGTTGATGACAGTCAGCCATTATCTGCTCAGGGAACTGTCCTGGACGGAGTGGAGGAAGAAGAGGAAGAGGAGGAGGATGCTTCCAGGGGGCAAGAGAAAATGTTGGCTTGCCAAGGTCAGGTACTGGGTTTGTGCATGACTGGAGGGATGTGGATTTGGCAGAAAGTGTTCCTCCACCCTCCATTGGCAGTGCATCATTGACACATGGAACATTGGCCCACATGTGTGATTATGTCTTGTGGATCCTAAAAAGGGACCCCCGCATTGCCAAAATTATGAAGGATGACGACTACTGGTTGGCCAGCATCCTCGATCCACGCTATAAAGGTAAATTACAGAACATCATGCCACAGGAGAACCTAGAGCTAATATTGGCGAATAAACAAGCAACTCTGGTAAACCGTTTGTTAGAGGTGTTCCCAGTACACAGCATCTGTGCAGGTTCTGCTGCGAGCCATACTGGGCAACAAGGAAGACGTGTTTGTGGTGCACACAGCCGTAGTGGCGTTGGAGACAGGGGTTTCATGACCATGTTGTGGTCTGATTTCTCGAGTACCGCTCACACGACTGGTAATACTGAATCGATTGCAACAGACAGGAGACAGCAGTTGTCAACTATGGTTCAAAATTACCTCTCCTCCCCTATCGATGTTCTCCCTCACAGTTCATTCCCCTTTGACTACTGGGCCTGTAAACTGGACACCTGGCCTGAATTGACACAATATGGCTTACAGGAGCTTGCTTGCCCTGCTGGTAGTGTGCTATCAGAAAGAGTCTTCAGTGCTGCTGGATCAATCATGACAGAAAGAAGGACCCAGCTGTCGACCGAAAATGTAGGTGATCTCACCTTCATTAAAATGAATCATGCCTGGGTTTCAAAGGATTTTGTACCATCTTCCCCTGATGACACATAGGTTGCCAGCAAAATGGCTTGCTTTGTCCTCCTCTTCCTCCGACTTCTCCAATTCCTCCATTTGCAGCTGCTGAACGTCAAGCCTACACCTCAACATATGCCAGTTTCTCCCTAACTGGGCTGTACTCCCCCCATGGATGGGGCCCTGAGCAGGTGGGGGGGCCCACTCGCCGTCAGAGACACCGGCATACTATGAGGGGCCCTGTGCCAGGTCAGAAAGCGCTATGACATCACGTCTATGCGCCCTCTGCCTGAACAATCACAGTGCAGAGAGCTGGAAGATGGCGACGCTGAGGAGTCCAGAGTAGAGCAGTGCCCAGCCAGGAGAGGTATTTCATTTTTTTTAATGTTTGGAGGAATATATGGGAAGCATTATACACTGAAGTATTATATATGGGGCCCATCATACACTTGAGCATTATAGATAGGGCCCATTATACACTGGAGCATTATAAATGGGGCCTATCATACTCTGGATCATCATATACGAGGCCCATTATACACTGGAGAATCATATGGGGCCCATTATATATGGAGCATTATATAGGCCCATTGTCACGATTGGCTGTAGCCGCCGAGGAGCGGCCCAGCCCATAATCGCCCCCACGCTGACCAACCACCACAGCGTGGGGAGGGCATCCCCCAGGGACGCAATATGGACCCTCCATACTGCAGAGGGGGACCCAGTCTACCCAAACTAGGGAAGGGCAGAGACCGGGGTTCTGTGGCAGCTGAGCATGTGGACAAAGAAAAGACACGTAGAACTTCAGTACACCGCACAACTTCACGTATAGAGTAAGTAAAGTTTACAGAGGTAATAAAGTAAGACACACAGAACCTAAACATCAGGATCACGAACTGGACCTCAGGAACATGGAATCAGGAACATGGACTGGACATCAGGAACACGGACTGGATCTCAGTAACATGAACCGGACACCAGGAAACTGGACATCAGTAACACAGACTGGAGCTCAGGAACATGGACCGAACATCAGGAACCCGGAATCAGGAACACGGACAGGATATCAGGAACACGGACTGGATCTCAGGAACACGAACCGAACATCAGGAAACTGGACATCAGGAACACTGGCTGGATCTCAAGAACATGGACCGGACATCAGGAACACGGCCACAGGAACATGGAATCAGGAACACGGACTGGACATCAGGAACATGGACCCAGGAACATGGAATCATATCTCGTATATCAGGTCCTAACTAATGCCAATCCTCGCTTAGAAAAGTCTGTCTGCATGGGAACATATGAATCCTCTCTTAAGACTCTGTGACTCTGTGTGACTCTGGGTTTAGCACCTATTCACACTGGATCTATGTTTGGATGTGCCGGTCAGTTTTTTGATATGTATTCATTTACCTTCTACCTGAGCACTCCACCTGTTGGTCACAGGCTTTTTAATTACACCAGGTTCATTACCCCTGCACAGAGATGTAGATTTTAGTCTTAAGAGAGGATTCATATGTTCCCATGCAGACAGACTTTTCAAAGCGAGGATTGGCATTAGTTAGGACCTGATATACGAGAAGAGACTTGACGTGGCTATCAGGCACACATAATTTGGCCATCTTATGCGCTAAGACTTCTCAATTTTTCATATTTCTAAGGCAGTGATGCAATTCATTTTTCATATTTCGTGTTTGCATGCTATAGCGCTACAGTGTGCTACCTTTTTTTCTTGTATGTGCATGAGTTGGTGACTCTGGGTTTAGCACCTGTTCACACTGGATCTATGTTTGGATGTGCCGGTCAGTTTTTTGATATGTATTCATTTACCTTCTACCTGAGCACTCCACCTGTTGGTCACAGGCTTTTTAATTACACCAGGTTCATTACCCCTCCACAGAGATGTAGATTTTAGTCTTAAGAGAGGATTCATATGTTCCCATGCAGACAGACTTTTCTAAGCGAGGATTGGCATTAGTTAGGACCTGATATACGAGAAGAGCCTTGACGTGGCTATCAGGCACACATAATTTGGCCACCTTATGCGCTAAGACTTCTCAATTTTTCATATTTCTAAGGCAGTGATGCAATTCATTTTTCATATTTCGTGTTTGCAAGCTATAGCGCTACAGTGTGCTACCTTTTTTTCCTTTTTTTCTTGTAGTAACACGAACCGGACTTCAGGAAACTGGACATCAGGAACACAGACTGGATCTCAGGAACATGGACCGGACATCAGGAACACGGAATCAGGAACACGGACAGGATATCAGGAACACGGACTGGATCTTGGAACACGAACCGGACATCAGGAAACTGGACATCAGGAACACTGGCTGGATCTCAAGAACATGGACCGGACATCAGGAACACGGCCACAGGAACATGGAATCAGGAACACGGACCGGACATCAGGAACATGGACTCAGAAACATAGAATCAGGAACACGGAATCAGGAATACGGACAGTACATCAGGAACATGGACTGGATCTCAGGAACTCGAACCGGACATCAGGAAACCGGACATCAGGATCACAACTGGATCTCAGGAACATGGCCCGGACATCAAGAACATGGACTCAGGAACATGGAATCAGGAACACGGACCGGACATCAGGAACACGGAATCTGGAACACGGAATCAGGAACACGGACAGGACATCAGGAACATGGACTGGACATCAGTAACACGAACCGGACTTCAGGAAACTGGACATCAGGAACACAACTGGATCTCAGGAACATGGCCCGGACATCAGAACACGGACTCAGGAACATGGAATCAGGAACACGGACCGGACATCAGGAACATGGAATCAGGAACACGGACAGGACATCAGGAACACGGAATCAGGAACATGGACAGGACATCAGGAACACGGAATCAGGAACACAGACAGGCCATCAGGAACATGGAATCAGGAACACGGACAGGACATCAGGAACATGGACTGGACATCAGGAACATGGACTGGATCACAAGACCAACACTGGCATGGGACTCCGGACATCTGGCAACGATCGCAGGCTCCGGGCATCAGGCAGGGAAGGATCGGATCCGGACATCTGGAAGCGATCTAAAAAGGAACCCAAGCGGTCTGGTGCAAGCCCCGCCAGGCTCAACTGGAGCCAGCCGGGGATTGCACCAAAAACAAGCTGAGCACAGAGTAACAGAAACTCAGCACACCCACACCGGACTCCTCCTTCCAAGATGAACCCAGGTTGTAACAAAGGAAGTCAGTTAGCAAAAGATCACAGTTACTGGGCACCGGGTTCAGGACACAGAAGGACTTCAGGAACATAACACAGAAGACACAGTTCAGACAGTCAGGTACAGGACAGGTACAGGATCAAGGATTCAAGCCTGGAATTACCACCTCCAGGATAGGCGAGCCTGGAATTACCGCCTCCAGGACAGGCGCAGGGACGGTTACAGGATCAGGGATTCAAGCCCAGAATTACCGCCTCCAGGATAGGCGAGCCTGGAATTACCGCCTCCAGGATAGGCACAGGGATGGGTACAGGATCAGGGGTTCAAGCCTAGAATTACCGCCTCCTTGATAGGCTCAGGGACAGGTACAGGAACACACAACACACATGGCAAGATTCAGAAGCTATGTGAGTAGCTAAGGCCCTGCCCATAGGGCAGGGAGCCTTTATATTGGGGCTGCCCCACAGCAATTGGCTGAGGACAGCATTTCAAGTACACACACTAACCCTGATAAAAGCAGGAAAGGTGTGGCTTGCGCACCCTATGCAAAGCCAGACACAAATCAGCACAGCAAGGACACCTGGCAACGGCTGTAGCCTAGACACGCGTAGAAAGTCATGAACCACTGCAGAGGACCTTGCAAACTACGGTTAACTCCACAGCAATAGCCAGGGACTGCACATCCGGGTGGTCATGCAGCGCAGCGATGACACTCATGCATGCATGGCTACGCAGCGGAGCTGAGAACTGAGCAGCATCCATACAGGTAACAGCCAACAGTATACCAGCTCAATTAGGGGAAAGGAGCAAAGGGTTAAAGCAGAAACATGCATTGTCACGCCGACTACCAAGTACAGACAGAACAGCGTGACATTTTTCCCCTCCTAAAGCCTCCTCTTCTGGAGCCCCCCAATAAAATACACAAACTTTTCTTGGGAAAGGCGGTAACCCCAGTTCACATGCAGCAGATTTAATTGCTCCAGAAATCCAAACCGCTAACCAAAAGCAGGGTTGAGCAATCTAGTCCACTACTAGCTGGGATCCGAGCCATCTCATCCACTGGCCAAGTGGGGCTCGGAAAAGATCCTACCGTCCATACATACTCAGCTGAGTCTAAGGCCTTAGCTTCTGTCACGATTAGCTGCAGCCGCCGAGGAGCGGCCAAGCCCATAATCGCCCCCACGCTGACCGACCACCACAGCGTGGGGCGGGTGTACCCCTGGCACGCAATATGGACCCTCCATACCGCAGAGGGGGACCCAGTCTACCCGAACTAGGGAAGGGCAGAGATCGGGGTTCTGAGCATGTGGACAAGGGAAAGACACGTAGAACTTCATTACACCGCACAACTTCAGGTATAGAGTAAGTAAAGTTTACTGAGGTAATAAAGACACACAGAACCTAAACATCAGGATCACGAACTCAGGAACACGAACTGGATCTCACTCAGGAACATGGACACAGGAACATGGAATCCGGAACACGGACTGGCCATCAGGAACACAGACTGGATCTCAGTAACATGAACCGGACACCAGGAAACTGGACATCAGTAACACACACTGGATCTCAGGAACATGGACCGAACATCAGGAACCCGGAATCAGGAACACGGACAGGATATCAGGAACACGGACTGGATCTCAGGAACACGAACCGGACATCAGGAAACTGGACATCAGGAACACTGGCTGGATCTCAAGAACATGGACCGGACATCAAGAACACGGCCACAGGAACAAGGAATCAGGAACACGGACTGGACATCAGGAACATGGACTCAGGAACATGGAATCAGGAACACGGAATCAGGAACATGGACTGGATCTCAGGAACTCGGACCTGAAATCAGGAAACTGGACATCAGGAACACAGGCTGGATCTCAGGAACATGGCCCGGACATCAGGAACATGGACTCAGGAACATGGAATCAGGAACACGGACCGGACATCAGGAACACTGAATCAGGAACACGGACAGGACCTCAGGAACACGGAATCAGGAACACGGACAGGACATCAGGAACATGGACTGGACATCAGGAACACGGACTGGATCACAAAACCAACACTGACATCGGACTCCGGACATCTGGCAACGATCGGCAGGCTCCGGGCATCAGGCAGGGAAGGATCGGATCCGGACATCTGGAAGCGATCTAAAAAAGAACCCAAGCGGTCTGGTGCAAGCCCCGCCAGGCTCAACTGGAGCCGGCTGGGGATTGCACCAAAAACAAGCTGAGCACAGAGTAACAGAAACTCAGCACACCCACACCCCGGACTCCTCCTTCCAAGATGAACCCAGGTTGTATCAAAGGAAGTCAGTAAGCAAAAGATCACAGTCACTGGGCACCAGGTTCAGGACACAGAAGGACTTCAGGAACATAACACAGAAGACACAGTTCAGACAGTCAGGTACAGGACAGGTACAGGATCAAGGATTCAAGCCTGGAATTACCGCCTCCAGGATAGGCGAGCCTGGAATTACCGCCTCCAGGATAGGCGAGCCTGGAATTACCGCCTCCATGACAGGCGCAGGGACGGTTACAGGATCAGGGATTCAAGCCTAGAATTACCGCCTCCAGGATAGGCGAGCTTGGAATTACCACCTCAAGAATAGGCGCAGGGACGAGTACAGGATCAGGGGTTCAAGCCTTGAATTACCGCCTCCTTGATAGGTGCAGGGACAGGTACAGGAACACACAACACACATGGCAAGATTCAGAAGCTATGTGAGTAGCTAAGGCCCTGCCCATAGGGCAGGGAGCCTTTATATAGGAGCTGCCCCTCAGCAATTGGCTGGAGACAGCATTTCAAGTACACACACTAACCCTGATAAAAGCAGGAAAGGTGTGGCCTGCGCACCCTATGTAGAGCCAGACACAAATCAGCACAGCAAGGACACCTGGCAACGGCTGTAGCCTAAACACGCGTAGTAAGTCATGTATCACTGCAGAGGACCTTGCAAACTATGGTTAGCTCCACAGCAATAGCCAGGGACTGCACATGAGGGTGGTCATGCAGCGCAGCGGAGACACTCACGCATGCATGGCTACGCAGCGGGGCTGGGAACTGAGCACCATCCATACAGGTAACAGCCAACAGTATCCCAGCTCAATTATGGGGAAAGGAGCAAAGGGTTAAAGCAGAAACATGCATTGTCACGCCGACTACCAAGTACAGACAGAACAGCGTGACACCCATCATACACTGGAGCATCATCCATGGGGCACATCATATACTGGAGCATCATATGGGGCCCATAATATATGGCGCATCATATGGGGCACATTATATATGGAGCATCACATGGAGCCCATTATATATGGAGCATTATATATTGGGACCATTATCTTTGGAGCATTATATGGGGCTCATCATACACTGGAGCATCATATGGGGTTCATTATTTATGGGGCATCATATAGGGCCCTTTATATAGGAGCTTCATATGGAGCACATATGGGGCCTATACTGTATGGAGCATTATATGGAGCCCATTCTGTATGGCGCACTATGTGGTGCCCATAATACTGTATGGAGGACTATACTGTCCAGTTTTTGAGCTATTGTAGAATTGACAATAGATTTCACTCATGTAATGTAAGAAGTGAAGTATTTGGCATTGTACTATACCTAAATTTCTCTGCCATATCGGAGCATCATGAATTGTGGTATGTGTTAAAGGGGCCCACTGAGACTCTTTCATCCGGGGCCCACGAAAACCTGGAGCCAGCCCTGCCCCCACAACTTTAGCCAAATAACCCCCAGTTTTCAATGCGTTACTATTATTATAAAGTAAATTAAGGTTGCCAAAGCTTAAGTAATAAGAATTGATGTCGTTGGCATTGAAATGGGCACTGTAGGTGTGTTTACTGTCCTCCACTCCCTGCCGACTTTTATTCCCCATTGACTTGCATTAGGGTCGGATTTTCGACTCTGACCCGACCATTTCCGTTAGTCGGCCAACTTCGTTCGACTCGACTTTTGAGAAAGTCGGGTTTCACAAAACCCGACGCAACCCTAAAAAAGGCAAAGTCGCTCATCTCTAGTAACTATTATTATAAAGTAAATTAAGGTTGACAAGCTTAAGTGATAAGAATTGATATCGTTGGCATTGAAATGGGCACTGTAGGTGTGTTTACTGTCCTCCACTCTCTGCCGACTTTGCTTCCCCATTGACTTGCATTGGGTTTCGTGTTTCAGTCGGACCCCCGACTTTTCCCGATAGTCGGCCGATTTCGTTCGACTTGACTTTTGAGAAAGTCGGGTTTCATGAAACCCTGACTCGACCCTAAAAAAGGCAAAGTCGCTCATCTCTACCAGGGACATGTGACTTTGTCGTGACATTGTGGATGGTTTGTGTGAGCCCTGATTAGTAGCCGGAATCAACACATAAAGTTAAGGGAAGAAAAAAAAGAGAGTGCACCGCTGCTGTAATCTCTCCACATGCTCCTCTGACCTAAACACATCCTCTCCCCTCATCAAACTGATCTCCCCGTCCCCCCGGCTCATCATACAGCATCACTATCCTAACCAAAGTAATAACAAAAGCATTAGTGGGGAAAAACATTGATTTACTGAACTGTGACCAACTTTTGCTGACTTGAGTAAAAATGCTTGTGAAAGCGAACACGAATGTGCTACATTATTGCCGAATTTGAGATGGAGAACGTTTCCCGAACAGGATCACTCATCTCTAGTAAAAATAGCATTTTTCATTTCTGTCATGCTACTTTGCATTAACTATCTGACAGCAGTTTTGAATATGTTGAGGGGTTCTGTTTTTAAAATAGAATCACAATTAGGAGTTTTCCAATATTTAGGTCTCCCAAAGTCACTTCAAAACTTCGTAGGAGCCTAAAAAAAAGTTTTGAAAATTTTCCTGAAAAATGAATAATTACTGCTACATTTTAAACCTTCTAATATCAAAATCCATAACAAAAAAAATAAAAATGATTCTGATGTACAGCAGATATGAGATAAAGGTTATTTATTAATTGTTTTGTGTGCTATCACAATCTGAATTAAATGTATAATCATTCAAAGTTTGAAAATTGCTAATTTTTTGCCAATTTTGCTACATTTCTGTCATTTTTAGAAATAAGCGCAAAACCTATTAACGTAAATGTACCACTAACATAAAGTACAATGTGTCATAAAAAAAAACATTCTCAAAATCACTGGGATATGTTGAAACATTCCAAAATTATTGCCACTTGAAGTAACAAGATAGGTTTGAAAAAACAGGCATAATCTCTAAGCAGTTAATTTGAGAAAAACTTATTTTTCTATATTCTCTCTTAATTTTCTCAGGTTTCTCTATCTTTTCTATGGATAAAAAAATCAATTACATTCTGCAAAACATTGAACATATGAACCCTGAGTTTGGTTGTTCCATAAATCATATAGCATGAATGGAGAACCAGAAGAAAGTCCAAGATAATATAAAACAATTGAGGGCTCACACAGTTAAAAAAGTAATAAAAAATACAAGCAAAATGACCGAAAAGATATGTAGTGTTAAACATGAAGGTGAAAGATACGAATTTCATCGCTGAGTAATAAGTCTCCAAATTGATGGATAAATTACTGCTCATCTTCATCTTTACTGTGTGATGATACAATGACATGAAGAGGAAGATGGAGGAGGAGAAGAAAACAAGCAGTGGGATGAGGGCTCCTACATAAAAACCATATGTAGAATTTTGGTAAATACAATCCATGGTTGTATTGTATGTTCCCACCATTGGTCACCGAGTTGAGCTGTTAATATGTGAATCAAACAATTGAAAGTAGCGAGAAGTCCTGAGGCTACAATGAAATGACCAGTCCTGGGTAATATCACCCTCCTCAGATACAGGAACAGTCTGGTGTGGAGGATGGAGATCTTCAGACAGAAGAAGATGGAGAGCAGAGATGTTAACCAAATATTGGCAAAAGTAAAGAAAATATAAGCTCCATCAATAATAAGCAGAGTTACACCACAGTTCAGGCTGCTCGATAAAAATATATCCACAAACACATATGAAGTAACAGCACAATGGGCGCACATCCTTGAAACACCAAGAGAAGATACAATATGGTCAACTGAAGCCAGAGGTCTTTTCTTCAACCAGTCCTTAACATGGACGCCTAAGATGAATAAATGTGTCACCAGTCCCGGTATTAGAGCAATTGCTGCTGTGGTCACAAGACTCAGGTTAAAGACGTAAGTATCACCCTCCATGGAATCAGACATCTCACCTTTACTCTGAGAATTCTGGTAACACCGCCAGTCTTTATTTACTGTTTAAGGACAATCTTTTTCCATTTATTCAAATGTTGCAATATTACTAAGTGAATGCAAACTATATCACATGGAATACAAAGCTGGACCAGGTGTAAAATGCAAAGAAGATCACATAACATATAGAGATCATTTTCCATCTGCCACCGCACAACATGAAGAATTAAAAAGATAGGGAAATTCCTTTTCTGGTTGATACCTATATTGTTTGCACTTTTGGCTTTGGATGCTTTTATAATTGTGCTCCTATGAATTGGAACTTGTAGTGTTTCTCCACCTTCCATTGTGTTGCGTCAAATGTTTGTCAGGCCAGAGTTGTACTCATGGTTTGATTGAACAACATTTAATAGTAGAATTTGAGGAGGATCAAATTTCAGTCAAATTTGTTGAAATTTGTAGTTTCTTGAAAATTCAAACACTTCAATAATCGATTCACTGTTCACAAAAAAACCTTGCTCAGCACCATTTCCCACATTGATGAAGAATTAGATAGTGGGCTAACATCATGTTATGTTGCCATGCGACCTCCTTATTGTGCCCTGCAGCTATGACATCTAGCAGATTATCCTTCCTTGCAGAGTGGTGATCTGTACTGGGACCATAACAGATAAGTGGTTCCCAGAGGAGCACAAATTGTACAGCAGAGTTGTTTTCCATCTCCTGAGAGAGAGGGTATTCGGCATCGGCTCCCCTCCAGGCTGCAATATGATGGGTATGTCCTAGCAACTTCATCTTTACTGATTTCATCTCCCCATTCGTTTCTTTGGGCACTTCTTGCACTTTATATATAGTATGCATATTGTGATTGTGGTGACTCCTCCCTTTTGAATCCAGATCAGATTCATTAACTGTGAGGTTGCCATTATATGGCGCTTCTGTGCCCAATATGATATAATAATATGATTACCAACTCCAAGGTGCAGCTTTGAGAGAAATCAAGTCCTGGCCCAAAGTTCAGAAAAGGACTGAAGAACAAATTCTGGAGTGCTTAGAAAGCATATTTGAGGTCCGCTCCGAAACAGAATTAAAAATGCATTTTTTAAAAAAAAAACAAGATGTTAATGAGTCACTAAGAGACTATGCTTTATCCTTGCAAGTAGCTTGGCAAGCTATAATACACGTGGAACCCCAGGAGGCCAGATTTACAGATGAAGTCCTGAAAGAGCGGTTTATTGAAGGAGCTGCCACGGAAACCCTACGCAGTCAACTAAAAATGTTAGCGCTCCAGCATGCAGATAGCTCCTTCCAAGAATTCAAAAAACTTGCTATTCGGATTTTAGAGAGAGAATTTTGCCCAGAGGCTAAAAAACCTGAACTATCTACCTTTGCTAGTGATACAGCAGTTCAATCGTTGCATAATTTTCCGAAAAGTAATGTCCTGCTGTCGCAAGCCGTCCAAACGCAGGCTCCAAATACTAATGCTATTATAGAATTACAGAAACAGATGGCGGAGTTAGCTAGCAGACTAGCCGAGGTCTGCAAGAAATTGGAAAAGCTAGAGAGCCCGCTACTAGAAGCTACGCCCAGAACACAAATTGAATTCCCTGCTGACCGCACTAGCCAGAAATATCAAACCCCATCCGGGAGAAGATCCACCGACCATTTTGACAAGCAGGGTAGGCCAATCTGCAGATATTGTCATCGAGCTGAACATTTGGAACGTCAATGTTGGCGTTTAAAAGAGAAACCCCTGAGGCAGAGGGCCGCCCCTCGGGAGGACAGACGGTAGGTCCCGAAAATGTTACTTGGTTCTCCAGATATGTTGGACCTCGTCCGGAAGTGACCATTCACATCAATAGATTTCCATTTACCGCACTGTTAGACACTGGTTCCCATGTCACCACCATAACCAAAGACACCTTTGAAAGACATTGGTACCCTAACCTACTTATGCAACCTCCAGATCAGTGGTTAGATGTCATAGCCACTAATGGACATTCTGTACCTATAACAGGGTATTGGGAACCCACCATTTGTGCAGGAGAAACTCAACTTCCACAACAGGGAGTTCTGGTTGTAAATGTCCCAGAAAAGCCAGACATCTCTGTAATTGCCCTCTACTCCTCTTTGGTCAGACCTCATCTGGAATAATGTGTCCAGTTTTGGGCACCACATTTTAAAAAAGACATCAACAAACTGGAGCAAGTTCAGAGAAGAGCCACCAGAATGGTGACTGGTCTGCAAACCATGTCCTATGAGGAACGGTTGCAGGATTTGGGAATGTTTAGCTTGCAAAAAAGAAGACTGAGAGGAGACTTAATAGCTGTCTACAAATATCTCAAGGGCTGTCACATTGTAGAAGGATCATCTTTATTCTCATTTGCACAAGGAAAGACTAGAAGCAATGGGATGAAACTGAATGGGAGGAGACACAGATTAGATATTAGAAAAAACTTTTGACAGTTAGGGTGATCAATGAGTGGAACAGGCTGCCACAAGAGGTGGTGAGTTCTCCTTCAATGGAAGTCTTCAAACAGAGGCTGGATAGACATCTGTCTGGGATGATTTAGAGAATCCTGCTTTGAGCAGGGGGTTGGACCAGAAGGCCCAGGAGGTCCCTTCCAACTCTAGCATTCTATGATTCTATGATTCTATGATTCTAGGGATGAACGTCCTGCGCAACTGTTATGGAGAAATGTTAGATGCTCTTCGCAAATCAGTACCCACTGCTTCACAAGAACAGCAAAGAGCCTTGCAGAAAACTATCAAAGTGTTGTCAGCGCAGCAGCAGTTCAGTAATCCTCGAGGAGAGATCTGCCGTGCCCGCATCTGTGATGTACATCCTGTCATTTTGCAACCCAACGCTGAAACTATGCTGTGGTGTCGTGCCCGACCAGGGATCCAAGGACAAGACTATCAGGCCCTAGTAGAATCCCTACCCATGGCAGAGCATCCTACGCTTACGACCTCAAGGAGTCTTATTACGGTATCTGCAGGAAGGGTACCAATTCGTCTGTTAAACGTAGGTGACACTGCAGTGGAACTGAAAAGGAACTATCCTGTAGCTAAATTATCTGTCATTTAGTAAGTTCAACTAAAATAAAAGCCCAACAAGCGACTCAGGTAGTAGAGGAGGACAGTGTAGCTTCAGAAGCCCCGTGGTGGTCTGACATACATGTAGGAGAGGTAACTACACCATCTAAACAAATCGAAGAAGTACTGGTAAAGCGAGGGAGATAAAGCATACAATCCCCACTGGTTCTCATCCTCCCATTAAAGAGCAGTACCGACCCATTCCACCCGCCATGTATCAGCCTGTCAAAAAAATGATGCAAGAAATGAAAGATGCTGGTGTAATTCGCGAAAGTCACAGCCCCTGGGCTGCACCTTTAGTTTTGGTGAAGAAAAAAGATGGCAGTATCCGATTCTGCGTGGACTACAGTAAGATAAACAGTGTAACTCATAAAGACGCATATCCATTACCACGCATCGAAGAGTCACTAACAGCTCTAGGGTCTGCTGCATATTTCTCCACTTTAGATTTAACAAGTAGGTATTGGCATGTGCCTATGTCGGAGGAAGATCGTGAGAAAACAGCGTTTACCTACCCAATGGGCCTCTTTGAATTCAATGACATGCCTTTCGGACTCTGCAATGCCCCAGGAACTTTTCAAAGGCTAATGGACCGTTGTTTAGGCCACAAAAACTTTGAGACTGTTTTACTTTATCTAGATGATGTCATAGTCTACTCAAAATCTTATGAGGACCACTCACAGCACCTGGCAGAAGTTCTCCAGATTCTTATCAAACACGGCCTCAAAGTCAAACCTTCAAAGTGTCACTTATTGCAGACCCAAGTACGCTACCTAGGACATGTTGCGAGTGCTGAAGTAATGAGACCCGATCCTGACAAGATCGCTGTGGTCACGAATTGGCCCACACCTACTACCTTGAAGGGAGTCCAGAGTTTCTTAGGATTTACGGGCTACTACGGACGCTTTATACCTAACTATGCCCAAATCGCTGCACCATTGCAAGAACTTTTATGTGGTCACCCAAAAAAGGAAGGAAAAAAATCTATTAGTCATTGGACAGAAAAGCAGGAAGTTGCCTTCCAACATCTCAAGAAAAAATTTACCACTCCACCTATTCTAGCTTACCCGGATTACAGCCAGCCTTTCCATCTTTACACCAACGCCAGTCTAAAGGGGCTAGGAGCAGTTCTAAGCCAGAAGCAAGATGGAAAAGAGCGAGCAATCGCTTTTGCTAGCAGATCTCTTAAAGGAGCGGAACAGAACGATCAAAATTACAGTTGTTTTAAACTAGAGTTTCTCGCTCTCGTGTGGGCCGTTACGGAGCGATTCAAGGACTATCTAGCTACCTCTCCATTTATCGTTTGCACTGACAACAATCCTCTTTTTCATTTAAGCACAGCTAGATTGGGAGCTTTAGAGCAGAGATGGGCCTCAAGACTAGCTAACTACGATTTTATCATCAAGTATCGTGCTGGGAAGTCCAATGAAAATGCTGATGCCTTGTCCCGATTACCAACCTTTTCAGATCCCCTGCCAGATGAAGATCACTGGGAAGAAGTGGAGATGCCGAACTTTTACGCATGATTTGCTCAACAAAATGTGGCCAGTGCCCTTCGGCAGGAGACTTCCACCTCCCAGTCCCAGGAAGCCAGTTTAAACCCTCCGCTAGAGGAAACTAGATGGATACAAGTGCAGACTGAAAGTATAGTGATTGCAGAAATTTCGGAATTCCTAATCAAGGGAAAACCTCCCGGTAGAATTTGCAGAGGCGATGCTGACCCTGAATTACTTCGTCTGTGGAGACAGTGAAAGCAGTTCTTTGTGAAGAAAGGGTTGCTGTATCGCAGTAGCGTGGATCCCATCACCGGTAGTCGTCTCCATCAAATTGTGATTCCAAGGAGAGATGTAGACATGGTCCTCACTGCCTATCATGACCAGTCTGGTTATTTTGGAGTGCAAAAGACAGAAGCCACAGTCCGTAGGCGATTCTATTGGATTGGCATGAGGGGAGAGATCGAAAAATGGTGCCAGGAATGCCTAGGAAAACTGTGAAAGCTGATCAAAAAGCACCACTTCATCCGATTGTAAGTTGATTAGAAATGGTAGCCATTGATCATCTGAAGGTAGAGCCCAGCAGGACAGGCCATAGCTATGTCTTAACCATCATCGATCACTTCACCAAATTTGTAGTGGCCGTCCCTGTGAAGGATTTAACTACCCAGACTACCGCTGCTATCCTCTGGAAAGCCTTCTGGCTACCTTATGGATGCCCGGAGAAGATTTTGACTGATCGAGGCTCCGCCTTTGAATCACAACTCTTCCAAGAATTATGCTAGTACTACAAATGTCAGAAGCTCAGAACTACGGCAGACCACCCACAGTGCAATGGACTTTGCGAGAAGATGAATCAAACCATCCTGAACTTGCTAAGAGCTATTCCAACTCACAGAAAGGCTGACTGGCCAACACTTCTTCCGGAGCTCATCTATGTGTATAATAATACCCCTCAATGTTCTACGGGTTACACCCCATGTTTTCTGATGTTTGGACGTCAAGGTAAACTACCCGCTGACCTTGCCCTAGGAGTGACTGTCTCCGATGATATTAATCCTCTGCCTGCTACTGAGTGGGTGAGCGATCATCACAGACGCCTAGTGGAAGCCAAAGAAATTGTGGATACCCGTATGGAAGAAGCTTGCAAAAGACAGCAACATGACTTTGATAAACTATCGAAAGCTACACCTTTGTGTGTAGGTGATAAGATCTGTTGAGAAACAATCATCGTACAGGAAAGCTTGATACACAATGGGAGAGACAGCCTTACATCATCCAAGATATCCCATACCCTGGGAATGACATTTATTGCATTCAGCGAGATACTCAACAACCCAAGGTTGTTCACAGGAATCGACTAAAACTTTGTAGGTCAGAAGACTTCCATCCTGATTCAACACCTGTGGACGAGTTATTTGAGTGCAAACCTTTTCCAGAGTCCAAAAGATCCCACAGTTCATAATCTCCAGAATTCGATATCAATGACCCGTTATCTTGGTGTTTTGGTCCTGTGATGCCTACCTGTGGACAAGGACAGACGATTCCTAATCGAGAGTTACTCCTTGCAAGAACAACTAATAATCTTAGAACTGACCCTGCAGAGATAGATCCTGGCCCTATGGAGGAATTCATGGTTCCACGCTCTCAAAGGATCAACAAAGGTTAGTTACCAGCTAGATATCTGGATTAAAACTTGTAGAAGGAACAGTACATTTTTCCCACTGTTTTTCTGCTGGAAAATACTACTTTCATCCCCTGTTAAGCACAGAGACATTGCCTGTGACTTTTTCTCAGTTTTATAGAGAATTTTTTGGTTAATTTTTGTTGGTTCTAAAATAAAAAAAAACGGTGCAGCCACGTTGATGGACTGTGTGCCCCGACCCTGCACCCGGGGATGAAAACATACATTTTACGCATTACTTTAAGACTGTTTTTTTTTTACGTCTACTAGCAGGAATATTTGCTACCAGAACAAGGTATTTTATCTCTGGAGAGACTCTAGTATTTGTGTTATTTTATTTTGTCCTTGAGCTATGAATAAATATTAAGTCTTCCTATTACAGTGAAACCAAGGTTTGAGTTATAAAGTTTATTGTTGCAGTAAAATGCATGTTTATCGGATGTTACGATACTTTCATGGTTATTTAGTGTCCCCAAGTATGTACAGGGGTAGGAAGAATATTGCTTTATTTCTGGTACCTCAACATATACCTCAGTACATATTTTGCAGTCATTCGGGTTTCCACCGATATATTTACAGGTCTGCCAATTAACCTTTGATGGAACTTTATCTCGGAGTTCCGATGTGACCTATGGGGGGAAGTATTGTATGGACCCCATAGAATTGCTATAGACATTGGGTTCTGCCCTTACTTAGCGCCCCACTGCAACTCACATGTTGCTTAGTTACCAGTCTACACCCCGTACCGGTGAGGTGTAGACGCTGGTGTCACACCCCGCTGTTTGGGAATTGTGATTATAAAAGCACTTTGGTTCAAACTAGACGTTGGCCTGCATTATTTTATAAAATATATGGTGGCAAACGCCGGGGACGGCTCTGTTTAAACTAGGGGGGTATATGTAGTGACCGGAAAAAACATTATTAATGTATGTTATATGTTATATGGTAAGTGTGCTCTATTTCTTACATGATTTCAATTGTGATACCGGCTCCTTGTTTTGCCTTGGGAGGAGGTAAATTATTTAGTATTATGCTGCCCTCTCCTGCCTTGTTTTGGTATTACAATTTGTAGTACTATGCTGCCCTCTGCTGCCTTAGTTTGGCATTGCAACTTGTTTTTCTGATTTGAAACAAGTGGCAGTTGGAGGTGGCGTGAGACTGAAAACGAAGTGTTACAAGCGGTTCCCGTGGTGAGAGGAGGTAGGAAATTGGGGCTCCTCGTTTGGGACCATCGGGGAATACAAATAGCACCCGATTCAGAGTGCCCTGCGTTTTCCAGCGACAGAGAGCTGAGACTGCAGGACTGCACAGCAGATTTCCTGGATACTCTGACCAAATTAAGGTTGGTTGATCCTTCCCCTTACCGCAGCACAGTTAGTGTTAAGGGCCTGCGGAACGCACCTAATAGATAGTAAGGAGAGGTGTGTTCGCAGCCTGGGGTCTACCATGCAGGCAGAGCCTGCTGCTAGTAAGATGGCGCAAATAGGCAGTATAAGTGAACTCTGTTATCCAGCAGAGTGGCAGATGTAAACGCCTGTTAAAAATCCTTAATTTCATATATTTTTCCAGAACTTGTTACCAGATGCGATACTCTAAAGAAAATGTCACAATGTTTCTTATAAAAAATTGTAGTGGTTTATTGGACTGTCCACCAAAAAACATCATTGCAGGAAAACATAAAATGAGTGAAATAGTTAGAAGAGATTGTCCATAGCAAAACTTATACACTTCTTCCTTGGTGTCCTGAATGGTAAAATTACATTCTGTCTCTGTCAGCAGCGTCTAAGGAAGCAACACGTGGTTACATAGCAGCTGTCCATTCACCTTAGTGTTCTCGTAAGATGTCAGAATAAACTGTTCCTTGTGTCTGAAGAAAGAGAGAGGAGCAAAGGAGCAGCCCCCTCCCTTCGTATAGTCATTAACCCCTTCACCCCCAAGGGTGGTTTGCACGTTAATGACCGGGCCAATTTTTACAATTCTGACCACTGTCTATTTATGAGGTTATAACTCTGGAACGCTTCAACGGATCTTCGCGATTCTGAGAATGTTTTCTCGTGACATATTGTACTTCATGTTAGTGGTAAAATTTCTTCGATATACCATGCGTTTATTTTTGAAAAAAAACGCAAATATGGCGAAAATTTTGAAAATTTTGCAATTTTCAAACTTTTAATTTTTTTTCCCTTAAAACAGAGGGATATGCACACAAAATAGTTAAGAAATAACATTTCCCACATGTCTACTTTACATCAGCACAATTTTGGAACCAAAATTTTTTTTTGTTAGGAAATTAAAAGGGTTAAAAGTTGACCAGTGATTTCTCATTTTTACAACAAAATTTACAAAGCCATTTTTTTAGGGACCACCTCACATTTGAAGTCACTTTGAGGGGTCTCTATGGCAGAAAATACCCAAAAGTGACACCATTCTAAAAACTGCACCCCTAAGGTACTCAAAACCACATTCAAGAAGTTTAATAACCCTTCAGGTGCTTCACAGGAGCTGAAGCAACGTGGAAGGAAAAAATAATATTTAACTTTTTAGCCACAAAAATCATCTTTTACAAACTTTTTTTTATTTTCACAAGGGTAAAAGGAGAAAATGGGCAGACAAAGTTGTTGTGCAATTTCTCCTGAATACGCCAATACCCCATATGTGGGGAAAACCACTGTTTGGGCACACGGCCCAGCTCGTAAGGGAAGGAGCGCCGTTTGACTTTTTCAAACTAAAATTGACTGGAATTGAGATTGGACGCCATGTCGTGTTTGGAGAGCCCCTGATGCGTCTAAACAGTGGAAACCCCCCACAAGTGACACCATTTTGGAAACTAGACCCCCTAAGGAACTTATCTAGATCTGTTGTGAGCACTTTGAACCCCAAAGTGTTTCACAAAAGTTTATAATGCCTGGGTGTGAAAAAAAAAAAATTTTTCCACAAAAATGATTTTTTAGTCCCAAATTTTTGATGTTTCCCAAGGAAATTGGACCCCAAAAGTTGTTGTCCAATTTGTCCTGAGTATGCTGATACCCCATATGTGGGGGGGGGAAAACTGTTTGGGCGCACGGCAGGGCTTGGAAAGGAAGCAGTAACGTTTTGGAATGCAAACATTGATGGGGCCATGCTCCGTTTGTAGTGCCCCAGATGAGCCTAAACAGTGGAAACCCCCCACAAGTGACCCCATTTTGGAAGCTAGACCCCCTAAGGAACTTATCTAGATCTTTGGTGAGCACTTTGAACCCCCAAGTGCTTCACACAAGTTTATAATGCCCGGGCATGAAAATAAAAAATCCTATTTTTTTCCCACAAAAATTATCTCTTAGTCACTAATTTTTTATTTTCCCATAGGTAACAGGAGAAATTGGACCACAAAATTTGTTGTCCAATTTGTCCTGAGTACGCTGATACCCCATATGTGGGGGGGAAACCACTGTTTGGGCGCATGGCAGAGCTCGGAATGGAAGGAGCACCATTTGACTTTTTCCAACCAAAATTGGCTGGAATTGAGATTGGACGCCATGTTGCATTTGGAGAGCCCCTGCTGTGCCTAAACAGTGGAAACCCCCCACAAGTGACCCCATTTGGGAAACTAGACCCCTAAGGAACTTATCTAGATCTTTGGTGAGCAATTTGAACCCCCAAGTGCTTCACACAAGTTTATAACGTAGAGCCGTAAAATTAAAAAATCATATTTTTTCCACAAAAATTGATCTTTTCACCCAATTTTTATTTTCCCAAGGGTAACAAGACTCCAAAAGTTATTGTGTAATTTGTCCTTAGTGCGCTGATACCCCATATGTGGGGGTAAACCACTGTTTGGGTGCATGGCAGAGTTTGGAAGGGAAGGAGCGACGTTTGACTTTTTCAACGCAGAATTGGCTGGATGCCATGTCGTGTTTGGAGAGCTCCTGATCTGCCTAAACAGTGGAAACCCCCCACAAATGACACCATTTTGGAAACTAGACCCCACAAGGAACTTATCTAGATGTGTGGTGAGCACTTTGAACCCCAAAGTGCTTCACAGAAGTTTATAACGTACAGCCGTAAAAATAAAAAATCCTTTTTTTTTTACAAAAATGATTTTTTTCGCCCCCAATATTTTATTTTCACAAGGGTAACAGGAGAAATTGGACCCCAAAAGTTGTTGTCCAATTTGTCCTGAGTACGCTGATACCCAATATGTGGGAGTAAACTACTGTATGGGCGCACGTCGGGGCTCGGAAGGGAAGTAGTGACGTTTTGGATTGCAGACTTTGATGGAATGGTCTGGGGGCGTCATGTCGCATTTGGAGAGCCCCTGATGCGCCTAAACAGTGGAAAACCCCCACAAGTGACCCCATTTTGGAAAATAGACCCACAAGGAACTTATCTAGAAGTGTGGTGAGCGCTATGAAGCCCCAAGTGCTTCACAGAAGTTTTATAACATACAGCCGTAAAAACAAAAAAATAATTTTTTTTTTACAAAAATGATTTTGTCGCACCCAGTTTTTTATTTTCCCAAGGGTAACAGGAGAAATAGGACAAATTGCACAATAACTCTTGTGGTCCAGAGTACGCTGATACCCCATATGTGGGAGTAAACTACTGTTTGGGCGCATGGCAGAGCTCAGAAGTGAAGGAGCACCGTTTGACTTTTTCAACGCAGAATTGGCTGGAATTAAGATCAGACGCCATGTCACATTTGGAGAGCCCCTGATGTGCCTAAACAGCAGAAACCCTCCAATTCTAACTCCAACCCTAACCCCAACACACCCCTAACCCTAATCTCAACCCTAACCACAAACCTAACCCTAACACACCCCTAACCGTAATCCCAACCCTAATCCTAATCCTAACGTTAGCGCCAACCCTAACCCTAACTTTAGCCGCAACCCTAACCCTAACGGGAAAATGGAAATAAATACATTTTTTTAATTTTATTATTTTTCCCTAACTAAGGGGGTGATAAGGGGGTTTGATTTACTATTTATAGCGGGTTTTTATGATTGGCAGCTGTCACGCTAAAAGACGCTTTTTATTGCAAAAAATAGTTTTTTGCATCACCACATTTTGAGAGCTTAATTTTTGCATATTTTGGCCCACAGAGTCATGTGAGGTCTTATTTTTTGCGGGACGAGGTGACGTTTTTATTAGTACCATTTTTGAGCACGTGACATTTTTTGATCGCTTTTTATTTAGATTTTTGGGAGGTTAGGTGAATGAACAAAAATCAGCAATTCATGAATTTCTTTTGGGGAGGCGTTTGCACCGTTCCACGTGTGGTAAAATTGATAAAGCAGTTTTATTCTTCGGGTCAGTACGATTACGGCGATACCTTATTTATATCTTTTTTTTATGTTTTGGCCTTTTATAGAATGAAAACAATTTTATATAAAAAATTATTATTTTTGCATCGCTTTATTCTGAGAGCTATAACTTTTTTATTTTTTCACTGATGATGCTGTATCATGGCTCGTTTTTTGCGGGACAAGATGACGTTTTCAGCGGTACCATGTTTATTTATATCGGTCTTTTTGATCGCGTGTTATTCCACTTTTTGTTCAGCGGTATGATGATAAAGCATTGATTTTTTGCTTCGTTTCTTTTTTTTTTTTTTTTTAAGGGGTTCACTAAAGGGGTTAACTAGTGGGGCAGTTTTATAGGGGGGGTCGTTACGGACACGGCGATACCAAATATGTGTACTTTTATTGATTTGTTTTTTATTTACAGGAAAGAATGAATTTATTGGGGAATATTTTTTTTTTTTTTATGATTTTTTTTTACCACTTTTTATTTTTATTTTTTTTACTTTTTTACTTTGTCCCAGGGTGGGACATCACTGTATTTTATCAGATCGCTGGTGTGACAGTGTGCACAGCACTCTGTCACACCAGCGATCGCTCTGGCAGTGCTGCGGGCTTCTCAGTGCCTGCTCTCAGCAGGCACTGAGGAAGCCGCCTCCCTGCAGGACCCTGGCGCCATCTTGGATCCGGGGACCTGGAGGAGGACGGACCCTCGGAACAGTGCGACACATCGCGCTGCTCTGAGGGTCTCAGGGGGGCGCGCAGGGAGCCCCCACCCTGCGCGATCCTCCCCTGTGCCCCGGGTACACCGCGATCATGTTTGATCGCGGTGTGCCAGGGGTTAATGTGCCGGGAGCGGTCCGTGACCACTCCTGACACACAGTCACGGGTGTCAGCTGTGATAATCAGCTGACACCCGGCGGCGATCAGCTGCGCTCCCCCCGGGAGCGCAGCTGATCGCCCATGATGTACTATTCCGTCCATGGGAATTAGGTCCAGGGTCACATGGACGGAATAGTACGTCTGATGGCAGAGAGGGGTTAAATATACCGGTATGTCCCTTAGATCACGTGGTCTCTATATATGGAGTTGTCACTTTACCATACAGAAATAGCATCTGTAATGTCAGCTGAAAGTCAATGTACTCGGTATAGAATTGAGTGTAAAGAATAAATCCATAACCAGTAATTAATATTTAACAATTCCCCCTTTTGAGGGTGACAGACATTATTTGGAACCTTCAAAGTAGAGAAGTTCATATTTAGGATAATAAGATTTTCTTTCTTCTTTTCTTCTTCTTTGGCAAAAATAATTTAATTTCCGTAATCATAATATCAGATTATTGTTATATTCACTCAATAACATAATTATATAAATTCATGTTATGGTAAGCCGTGACCAATATTCATATAAAATATATATATTATACTTTCCTAAACCTAAGTCGAAGCATCTCCGGTCCAGTCATCATCATCTGATGTCATCTGGTCTTCATCTTGACGTCTTGTTCTTGGTTCTTTTAAAACACAGTCTTTATATGATAATTCCTTTGAAATAACATGTAGATATTGTGGAGACCGTGTGTCATGTGTCCATCAAAGTCCATAAATTCAAATGTTGATAAGAAAACAAAGTCCATTGATGAAATGAAGCTTTAATATCTGAGCAGTGTCACCTTTAAGACCTGGACTTACATTGGCTCGCCTTGGATATTTCTGGAATCCTCCATGCCATCCGCACTGGTCTTGGAACAAGTGTGATGTCTTTGGTCAGCAAAGCAAGGGTTAAAATGACTCTTCCTTGCTAAAGATAGCACCATAACCAGTCCTTAGTCCTAATGCACAGGATTCATGTCAGGGTTGTAGCTTCCTGACAATTACCTTATTGTTCACCAGCTTTCATTGAAGCTTCATAGGTGATAGGAAACCACTGGAACGTGATAAAAGCGTGATAACACAGTTCATATTAGCATCATAGGATCATCGTCCTCTGTCATTGTGGTTGTCAGGTTAGATACTGCAATCGTGGCTGTCAGTGGTGGATACTGCGATCATGGCTGTCAGGGTGAATACTGTGATCGTGGCTGTCAGTGGTGGATACTGCAATCGTGGCTGTCAGTGGTGGATACTGCGATTGTGGCTGTCAGTGATGAAATGAATTGTAATTGACACAATTCTTTATTACTCAGACATCATATAGCCTTGTTACCTTCTGGGACTTCGGCTTTTTCTTCTTGCAACTTTTCAAAATTACTTGAATTTAGAAATATGAAAAGTCTTTATTAACGTAAATTCAATATCTTGCTTGAAGTCTTCATTCCTTATTCTATACCAAATCTAGTAATTTTCCTAACCTATAATATCACAGCGTACCATAGCAATCAGTAATATCCATAGAATTATCATCAGAATAGTAATATGGAATTCATGTTTGTAATAGTGAAACAATAATAAATGATAATGCATTATTAACCATATTCTTCATGAGATAGAACATTTTTATGTCATAGGTGTAATCACCTTTTCAACCCATAGGAGTCAGTGTGTTTTTTTTATGTAACAAGTGTTTCCATCTTTATTACTAAAACTTTATTAAAGGAATATATTTATTAGACCAATTGTTAGGGTTCGATTTCCCGCTGCTGCACAAGGCGAGTCTCGAACCCGTCCCGCTGCGGTCTCCCATTCATCTCCAGCCACAGTGGAGCCTGCTCAGCAGAGACGTCGGTCCAAGCGTCTTGCCCACTCCACTACTGTGCAGTGACTTGCTGCTGCGTTTCCTGGATCTGCTATTATAGCCAGTGCTGGAGCAGACGTCTTTGGGACAAAGTCCTGCGTTTTCCCTTCTGAGCATGCCCAGAGTGAGATCTCTCATTGGAGATCAGGGGTCACATGTTCAGGTGCTGCAGCGGCTCCTATTGGTCATAGAATCATAGAATCATAGAATGGTAGAGTTGGAAGGGACCTCCTGGGCCAGCTGGTCCAACCCCCTGCTCAAAGCAGGATTCTCTAAATCAACCCAGACAGATGTCTGTCCAGCCTCTGTTTGAAGACTTCCATTGAAGGAGAATTTACCACCTCTCATGGCCCCCTGTTCCACTCCTTGATCACCCTAACCGTCAAAAAGTTTTTTCTAATATCTAATCTGTGTCTCCTCGCATTCAGTTTCATCCCATTGCTTCTAGTCTTTCCTTGTGCAAATGAGATTAAAGATAATCCTTCTACAATGTGACAGCCCTTGAGATATTTGTAGACAGCTATTAAGTCTCCTCTCAGTCTTCTTTTTTGCAAGCTAAACATTCCCAAATCCTGCAACCGTTCCTCATAGGACATGGTTTGCAGACCGGTCACCATTCTGGTGGCTCTTCTTTGAACTTGCTCCAGTTTGTTGATGTCTTTTTTAAAATGTGGTGCCCAAAACTGGACACAGTATTCCAGATGAGGTCTGACCAAAGAGGAGTAGAGGGCAATAATGACCTCACGTGATCTAGACTGTATGCTTCTGTTGATACATCCTAGAATTGTATTTGCCTTTTTTGCTGCTGCATCACGCTGTTGACTCATGTTCAGTCTGTGATCAATTAGTATACCCAAGTCTTTTTCACATGTGCTGTTACTTAGCCCTATTCCTCCCATTTTGTATATGTTTTTTTCATTTTTATTGCCCAGATGTAGTACTTTGCATTTTTCCCTGTTAAAAACCATTCTGTTAGTTGCTGCCCACTGCTCCAGTTTATTTATATCTTTTTGAATCCTCTCTCTCTCTTCTCTAGTATTAGCTACCCCTCCTAGCTTTGTGTCATCAGCAAATTTGATCAGTTCACCCTCAATTCCTTCATCTAAATCATTGATAAAGATGTTGAACAATACAGGGCCCAAAACAGAGCCTTGTGGTACCCCACTTGAGACATTCTTCCAACTGGATGTGCAGCCATTTACGACCACTCTTTGAGTCCGATCATTAAGCCAGTTATGAATCCACCTAACAGTTGCCTTGTCCATTCCATACTTAGTCATTTTTTCAATAAGGATTGTGTGAGATACTTTGTCAAATGCTTTGCTGAAGTCAAGATATACTATATCTACAGCATTTCCCTGATCCACCCAGTCAGTGATTCTGTCATAGAAGGAAATTAAGTTAGTCTGACATGACTTATTAGTTACAAACCCATGCTGACTCTGTTTAATCACTTCATTCTTATGCAGGTACTTACATACATGTTCTTTAATAATTTGTTCAAAGATCTTTCCTGGTATAGAAGTCAGACTCACCGGCCTGTAGTTCCCTGGGTCCACCTTCTTCCCCTTTTTGAAGATAGGAACAACATTTGCTCTTCTCCAGTCTTCTGGGACTTCACCTGTTCTCCAAGAATTTTCAAAGATTATGGACAGTGGTTCAAGAATTTCTTCTGCTATCTCCTTCAGTATTCTGGGGTGTAATTCATCTGGACCTGGAGACTTGAATTCATTTAGTTTAGCTAAGTGTTTCCTCACTGTCTTTCTGTTTATAGATATCCTGGATTCTTCTATTCCTTTAATAGGACAGTAAAGATCAGTTGATGTTACATTTCCTTTCTGAGAGAAAACAGATGCAAAATAGGAATTTAAAAGTTCAGCCTTCTCATCATCCTTTCTTACCATTTCCTCATTTTCATCCTGTAAAAATCCTATAGCATCTTTGACTTTTCTTTTACTTTTGACGTATCCCCAAAATCCTTTTTTGTTGCTTTTGACATCTCTTGCAAGCCTTAATTCATTGTCAGCTTTAGATAATCTGATTTGTGCCCTGCAGGTTCTGCAGATGGCATTATATTCTTCTTTAGATATGCCTCCCTCTTTCCATTTGATAAACATTTCTTTCTTCCTTTTTAGCATGTGTTTAAGTTCTGTGTTCATCCATCCTGGTTTTCTTAAATGCTTCCCATTCTTCCCTCTTTTTGGAATTGTTAACGATTGTGCTTTGAGAATCTCATTTTTCAAGATGTCCCATCCTTCCTGTATGCAAATTGCCTCTTCAAACAAAGAGGACTTGTACTCTATAGCGCCACCTATTGGAAGTAGCGATCCTACAAGTCACAATCAACCCTTTAACGAGTCTTGTAATATGACTTAGGATAAAAGCCAAATCAGTATCTCCATTTGCAGACACGGTGTTTTCGGACTGTTGGTCCTCGTCAGTGCAAAGTAGGAGAGATCTGATTTGGCTAGATGAGAGGCTCTGGACTGGGGTCTGGGGGGTAAAGTTTCTCCTTGTGGAGAGTGACATACCAGCTCTGGCGTGTCGAGGTAAGGAGGCTTATTCGCCGTGCAATGCTCCTCTGGGAAATTTTAATATGCAAATTGCCTCTTCAAACAAAGAGGACTTGTACTCTATAGCGCCACCTATTGGAAGTAGCGATCCTACAAGTCACAATCAACCCTTTAACGAGTCTTGTAATATGACTTAGGATAAAAGCCAAATCAGTATCTCCATTTGCAGACACGGTGTTTCGGACTGTTGGTCCTCGTCAGTGCAAAGTAGGAGAGATCTGATTTGGCTAGATGAGAGGCTCTGGACTGGGGTCAGACCCCAGTCCAGAGCCTCTCATCTAGCCAAATCAGATCTCTCCTACTTTGCACTGACGAGGACCAACAGTCCGAAACACCGTGTCTGCAAATGGAGATACTGATTTGGCTTTTATCCTAAGTCATATTACAAGACTCGTTAAAGGGTTGATTGTGACTTGTAGGATCGCTACTTCCAATAGGTGGCGCTATAGAGTACAAGTCCTCTTTGTTTGAAGAGGCAATTTCCATCCTTCCTGGACATTTTTGTCCTTAAGGATATCCTGCCATTGGATCCCTCCAATTCTCTTTCTGAGTCCCTTAAAATCTGCCTTTCTGAAATCTAACCTTGACGTCTGAGTCTTCACAGGTCTTCCTCCTCTTGTTATCCAAAATTCTAAAATAGCATGGTCACTACCTCCTAGGGTCCCAGCCACTCTTACCTCCTCAACCATTTCCTCCCTATTTATAAGGATTAGATCCAAGGTAGCAGTTCCCCTTGTTTTCTCCCCTACCTTTTGAAAGATAAAGTTGTCAGCAAGAGAGGATAAGAATTTCCTTGACCTGTTAGTTTTGCCTGAGAGCGATTCCCAACAAATGTCTGGATAGTTGAAATCTCCCATGACCACTATGTCATATTTTTTGGAGAACTTGGCCATTTGATGCATAAAAAGTTCATCCATATCTTCAGCTTGCTTAGGTGGCCTGTAGTAAATGCCTACAATGGTGTCCTTTCCATTGTTCTGTCCTTGTATTCTTACCCAAACAGTTTCCACAGAACTACCAGTCTCTGAAGCATCAATCTCTGTGCAAATATACGCTTTTCTAACATACAATGCGACACCTCCTCCTCGTTTATCAAGTCTGTTTCTTGCAAATAAGTTGTATCCTTCTAGCCTTGTATTCCAATCATGTGTATCGTCCCACCAAGTTTCAGTGATTCCAATGACATCATACTTCTTCTCCAGCGTTAGTATTTCCAATTCTCCTTGTTTGTTGCCCATGCTTTGTGCATTTGTATAAAAACATTTTAGTTTGTGATTGGTTTCTCTTCCTCCAATAATTTTATTATTTAGATTGTTTTGTCTTCGTTCTTCCTTTCCACTTCTAATAGCCGAGTTCTCAATAGCATTTGTCAGGTGTATGGCTTTTTCTGGCGTTTTGCTTCCCTTCCCACATTGTTCTAGTTTAAAGCTCTCCTGATGAGTGTAGCAAGGCGACTTCCAAATACATGTTTTCCAGTCTTCGTAAGGTGCACCCCATCTCTAGCAAGTAGTCCATCGTATAGGTAATTCACTCCGTGATCCAGAAATCCAAATCCTAGCTGACGGCACCATCGACGCAGCCAGTTGTTCACCTGCAGAATCTTATTCCACCTCCTTGTTCCATGGCCATCCACTGGAGGATGGATGAGAAGACCACCTGCGCACCCAGTTCTTTCACTTTCTTGCCTAAGTTTTCAAAGTCACTGCAGATGGTTTCCAGGTCACTTCTTGTGGTGTCATTTGTCCCCACATGTATTAGCAGGAATGGGTAGTCATCTTTAGGTCTGAAGAGTCCTGAAATCCTGTCAGACACATCTTTAATTTTTGCACCTGGAAGACAGCACATTTCTCTTGAGGTTATATCCGGTCTGCAGATAGCAGCCTCTGTTCCTCTCAACAGGGAATCCCCCATGACCACAACTCTCCGTTTCTTCTTCACAACATTTTTCTTTCTCCATTCAGGAGGACTCTGAGGGGTACAAGGTTATTGTTTGTGGCCAAAGTCTTATCTTGATGTATTTCTTCATCATTCTCCTGTGTAAGAGCCTGGTACTGGTTCCTGAGCACTATGGGTGCTGACTGCATCACGATCCTCCTGCTTCTCTGGGTCACATGATTCCATTCCTCTGCTTCTTCAGGTGCTCTTCGAATTTCTTCTCTTTCTGCACCATGAAGAGATAATTCTGCTCTGTCTAAGAACTCTTCATCATCCTTAATGATCTTCAATGTAGATAACCTCTCTTCCAGATTTCGCAACTTTTCCTCCAACATGGACACAAGCTTGCATTTGTGGCATGTGAAATTTGGCTTTTCCAGTGGTAAATCTGTGAACATGTAGCAAGAAATGCAACTCACCACATGGCTCCTGGCCTCTTCCATGCTCTTATTGTTAAAGAGATATCACAGCGGTGAAAAAAGTACCAAAATTTACCGATGTCCTCCTTTCAGCTGCAACAGCCAAAACCCAGTGTTCTTGGAGCTCGCGGAGACTCTTCACTTATCCCAGAATGAACTGGGAATATGCAAATGATCTCCTCATGACTCCTCCCCTGGTTTACCGATGTTCTCCTTTCAGCTGCAACAGCCAAAACCCAGTGTTCTTGGAGCTCGCGGAGACTCTTCACTTATCCCAGAATGAACTGGGAATATGCAAATGATCTCCTCAGGACTCCTCCGCCAGGAAGGTCATGTAGCTACATGTGTTTGTAACAGTTTCTCATTGGTCCTTGTTCCTGGAAGGTCCTGTAGCTGTTGCTATAAAAGGGAAGCATGGCTGGGCCGCCATGCGCTAATATCAACCATTGTATGCTATGCGCCAGTGTGGTCATGTGTATGTGTGGATAGGGACCCGGCTGAAATAAGCCACTAGAATACCGACTTAATCGGTGAGGAGTTTGGAATGGTAGCTGGTCAGGGTCGGTGTCCTAGATGCCCTAGATTACCGGCATAACCGGTGAGGAGTTTTGATTGCCGTATTCAGGGTCTGGCGTTCAGACGCCATAGATTGCGGGTGACTCCCGCGAGGACATTAGCACATGATCACGCTTTATGTACGCTTAGCACTTAACTGTGTACCTGAGAGCCTTACAGGACACAGTGCTTTTTCTCAGCGGCCCTGTGACGTAACATGGTTCGCTTTCAACGCTAGTCAGCGCCCTAGCGTGTTTTCTTTGCCACTCAGTTGTGTCTAGTGAGTGCGCACACATCGTCATATAGCGCTGCTGCTCTCCTTCTAGCGGCTCTGTGGAGTAACAGAGTTCGCACTCATTGCCACAGCGCATTACGGCGTTTATGTTGGCGACTCTGCGGGATAACAGAGTTTGCTTCTCGCGCCATTTTTACTAGCAGCAGGCTCCGCTTGCACGGTGGACCCCGGGCTGCGAACGCACCTTTCTACATTATATATTTGGTGTGTTCCGCAGACCCTTAACATAATATTAGCACCAGGGTCTGGCTAGTAAAATGGCGGATGAACAGCGATTACAGCTGTACATCCAGCAGCTGGAGGGTAGGTTGGCGGCTCTTGAGCGCACAACCTCAGCTGTGGATGTTACCGCAGTCGCTGTTCAGGCTGCTAGTGTAGCTGCAGCCAGTTTGTCCTCTGCCACCTCTGTCCCTACATTGTCCCACCTCCCGCTTCCAGACAAGTTTGCTGGTGACAGCAAGCAATGTCGGGGATTCGTAAGTCAGTGCTCCATACACCTCGAGCTTCTGGCTGCACGTTTCCCCACGGATCGGGCACAAGTGGGCTTTGTGATAGCTCTTCTGTCGGGCAGAGCGTTGGAGTGGGCAACGCCGCTGTGGGAGCGCGATGACCGTGTGGTGCAGAGCGCTTCTCGTTTTCTGGAGGCTCTGAAAAAGGCTTTTCTAGGACCTCAGGTCACCCACGATGCGGCTCTCAAACTGCTGGCAAGTACCCAGGGTTCGGCTTTGGTCAGCCATTTTGCTGTCCAATTTCGGACTCTGGCCTCGGAATTAGAGTGGCCAGATAAAGTCCTCATTCCCGTGTTCTGGAGAGGACTGGCGGGTCATGTGAAAGACGCCTTGGCTACCAGGGAGATTCCTGCCACACTGGAGAAGCTTATCGCTATTTCCACCCGCGTCGACCTCCGTTTCCACGAGCGGAGGCTGGAACGTGTCCAGTGTAGGCAGAGGGTCCAGTTGGCTCCTACCTTCACCAACCCTCTGGAGTCGCCTGTTCAGGCGCCCGACCTTCAGGAGGTTGCTCCTGCAGGATCTAAATCTCGGGTCACTCGTCCATCCCCGATTTGTTATATTTGCCAGCAGCAGAGACATTTTGCCAACCGATGTCCACAGCGGCTGAATAAGCGGTCGCGACCCAGTAACCGTAGGAACAGGGTCACTGGACGCCATGAGTTTTGCCCCTAAAGTGCTCCTCAAGGGGATAATTACCCACGGTTCTACCACCCTACCCGTCAAGCTGTGTGTGGATTCTGGGGCAGAGGGAAATTTTATGTCATCCTCCTTTGCTTCTCGCCACACCATGCCTTTGGTGTTGCTGGCTGAACCAGTATCGGTTCGGGTGTTGAACGGAGCAATTCTGCCCTCACAAATCACCCATCAGTCTGTCCCACTCACCTTGTCTATGTCTCCTTCCCATCAGGAGAATATATCATTTTTTATCCTCCCTGAGGGTATAGATGAGGTTTTGTTGGGATTACCCTGGCTCCGCCACCACACTCTCCCATATTGAGTGGGCTTCAGGGAGAATTCTGGGTTGGGGTAATTTATGTAAAGGCAGATGCATTAGGGACAGCGTGCAGGTCAACACCACTGAGATACCCATAGACCTCTCTCCTCTTCCCAAGATCTATTGGTCTTATGCCGACGTTTTCTCAAAGAAGGTTGCGGAGACTCTTCCGCCTCATCGCCCCTATGACTGTCCTATCGACCTCTTGCCTGGAGCTGAGCCTCCTAGAGGAAGGGTCTATCCCCTCTCTCTTCCTGAGACAGAGGCCATGTCCCAATATATTCAGGAGAACTTGGCAAGGGGATTCATTAGGAAGTCGGTGTCACCAGCGGGAGCGGGGTTCTTCTTTGTGCAGAAGAAGAACGGAGAACTACGTCCGTGCATTGATTATAGGGGTCTCAATGCTATCACCGTGAAAAATAAGTATCCTTTGCCGCTAATCTCTGAGCTTTTTGACAGGCTTCGGGGAGCAAGGGTATTTACTAAGCTAGACCTGCGGGGTGCGTATAACCTGATTCGCATCCGTGAGGGGGACGAGTGGAAGACGGCATTTAACACCAGGGATAGGCATTATGAATATCTGGTAATGCCGTTTGGGATCTGTAATGCTCCAGCTGTCTTCCAAGACTTTGTGAACGACATCTTCCGGGATATGTTGACCACCTCGGTGGTAGTCTATCTGGATGACATTCTCATCTTTTCTCCAGATATGGCCTCCCACAGGAGAGATGTCTGCAAGGTCTTCGACCTCTTGCGAGCAAATTCCCTATATGCGAAGTTGGAGAAGTGCATGTTTGAGCAGGAGTCTCTACCTTTTCTGGGCTATATCATCTCCACCCAGGGATTGGCTATGGATCCTACAAAACTACAGGCTGTGATGGATTGGCAAGAACCCCACTCCCTTAAGGCGGTGCAGCGCTTTATGGGGTTCATTAACTACTATCGCCAATTCATTCCCCACTTTTCCACTTTGGTAGCTCCCTTGGTAGCCCTCACCAAGAAGGGAGCTAATCCCAAGTTGTGGTCAGAGGAGGTCACCAAGGCGTTCTCCTCCATCAAGTCGCATTTCGCCAGTGCTCCCATCTTACATCGCCCCGATGTCGATAAACCGTTTATCTTAGAGGTGGATGCCTCTTCTGTTGGTGCTGGAGCAGTCCTTTTTCAAAAGTATGCCCAGGGTCGGAAGCATCCCTGCTTCTTCTTTTCCAAAACCTTTACACCAGCAGAGAGGAATTATTCCATCGGGGACAGGGAGTTACTGGCTATGAAGTTGGCCTTCTCCGAGTGGCGACATCTTCTGGAGGGGGCTCGCTTCCCCTTCCAAGTGTTCACAGACCACAAGAACTTGGTGTATTTGCAGACAGCCCAGCGGCTAAATTCCCGTCAGGCCAGATGGTCCTTGTTTTTCTCCCGGTTCCATTTCACCCTCCATTTCCTCTCCGGTGAGAAGAACATTCGCGCAGATGCTCTATCCCGCTCCGTGGTGTCCTTTGAGGAGGTGGAGGAGGAGCCTCGGCTGATTGTCCCCACAGAAAGCCTAAGAACGGTGGCTCCGGTTTCGCTTGAGTCTGTGCCTCCGGGCAAGACTTTTGTGCCCACCAATTTGCGACCGGAAGTACTCTCTTGGGCACATTCGTCCAGGGTGGGTGGACATTTTGGGACCAAAAGAACTTCTGAGTTGCTGGCGAGGACATACTGGTGGCCGCAGATGGCCCGTGACGTCAGGGAATACGTTCAGGCATGCGTCTCCTGCGCCAAGAATAAGTCCCCTCGATAACGGCCAGCTGGGTTACTTTTTCCTTTACCGGTGGCAGACAGGCCTTGGGAGATGGTCGGGATGGATTTTGTGGTGGGCTTACCCAAGTCTCAGGGCTGCACCATCATCTGGGTGATAACCGACCACTTCTCCAAAATGGTGCACTTAGTGCCGTTACCACGGTTACCGTCTGCACGGGCCTTGGCAGCATTATTCATTAGGCATATTTTCCGCCTACACGGTATGCCAGACAAAATTGTCAGTGATCGAGGTCCCCAGTTTGCGTCTCGGTTCTGGAGAGAGCTGTGTCGTCTACTCAGCATTGAGTTGAATCTCTCCTCTGCATACCATCCCAAGACGAATGGGTTGGTAGAGAGGGCCAACCAGACCTTGGTCACATACTTGCGACATTTTGTCTCTGCCAGGCAGGATGACTGGGCATCCTTGCTACCGTGGGCTGAGTTCGCTCTAAATAATGCTGTGGCTGACTCCACCGGACAGACCCCATTCCTCCTGAACTACGGTCAGCATCCGCGGGTACCGGTGCACATACCTGTGTCTTCCGATAACTCCAGGGTGGCAGACAGGGCCGTGGAGGCATGGGACATTTGGGACCGCACTCAGGATGCTATTCAGGCCTCCAAGGAGAGGATGAGGTCTAACGCCCCCCGCCTGTCATGGGTGTATCGCCACAAGGATCGTCGCGATTACACACTCTGACTTCTCACAGCTGAGTTGCTGTTTCTTTGTGTTTGGTAATGAGGGAGTTAATTTTACCTAGCTCTTTGCTAAGACTAGGTCCAGCCTCGCCCGGCTGCTTTTGATTATGTTCTAATTAGATTCCTTCATATACCTGCCAGTCTGCTTGTTAGATGCCGGTGAAAGCCTTTATGTAGTCTAGCAGACTGGATCGGTTCTGAGAATACTTAAGCTAAGAGCTCCTTAGTTGTTTTTACTCTTATAGCTTATAGTTTATCTCTGAGACCTTAGGTGTTCCTACTGTGTGTGAGTGTTGTATGTAAGACTTTATTTACTTTATTTCTTCTCTTTCTTGTATGTCTTTCTGTTCATTAACCGTTACCTGTTCATTCCCTTTGGTGGTAATCAGGGTTCTTCTTAGGACTAGATTACAGTTGGCAGGGATTGATAGGAGACAGGGTTTACGCTGGTGGCCTGGACCTCTGTACCTTTAACAGTACCTCCAGGTAGAGGGATTAGTTAGGACCCCAGTTTAGGGTCAGCATAGACCCCGGTCACCCTCTAGCCGGAGACAGCGTATAACGGATTCCGTATTGACCCACTGGACTTTCTGTCAGGTAATTCTATGTTATCATATATCTATGCGCATGTTATATTGTATGTTGCCCTTTTGATATAGATTACTGTCATCACATATATATATATCTGCTATACAGCGTGACATTTTCACCGGCCATACTAAAGATTCTCTCCAGCTGTCATGGATCCAGTAGCCCAGCTGGCCCGGCAGTTGCAGGGGTTGTCCATGGAGTTTGCAGACATTAAGTCCAAGGTTTTGTTCCCCCCGGAGCAAACCAGATCTGAACCTAAGGTTGCTCTCCCGGACAGGTTCACTGGTGGGCGGGACAAATTTTTTACTTTCCGGGAGGCATGTAAATTGTACTTTCGGCTGCGGCCTCGGTCATCTGGGAGTGAAGAGCAGAGGGTGGGAATTGTTATCTCGCTCTTACAAGGGGACCCTCAATCTTGGGCGTTCTCTATTCCTCCAGGCTCCCCAGATCTCCAGTCAGTGGATCGATTTTTTACTGCCCTGGGTCTGGTATATGATGATCCGGATCGAGTTTCCCTTGCTGAAACAAAGTTAAGTAAAATACGGCAAGGAAATCGTCCAGCGGAGGAATATTCTTCTGAGTTCCGTAGATGGGCAACAGATACTCAGTGGAATGACCCAGCTCTTAGGAGCCAGTTTTGTCAAGGGTTGTCTGACAAATTAAAAGATGTGTTGGCTCAGTATGATTCTCCTCCATCACTGGAGGCTGCTATGGCCCTCGCTATTCGCATGGATAGACGAATTCGGGGAAGACGCGAGGTAACTCCGCCTCCCGTGATGACTCCACCTACTACTAAAGTCCCTTATACTGAGGTTCCCCTGGTCTGTTCTGAGGAACCCATGCAGTTGGGAGGGACATCTTTTGTTGGAGGGAATTGGCGGTGCACCGCAAGACTAGAAGGTGTTTCTTTTGCGGGAGAGAGGGACATTTTGTTGGGGGGTGTCCATCCCGGGCCTCTTTGAGCAAAGGAGTTAACCTGGGAGTGTGTATTTCGTCCCCAAATCCCTCTCAGTTTCTCGTGCCTGCGGAGGTGGTGATTGGTACTAGATCTGAGAGGATTTCTGTTTTTCTTGATAGTGGGTCCGGGGCTAATCTGGTGGACGCTCGGTTTGCCCAGGTGCATGGTATGCAACTGAGTGTATTGGCCAAACCGGTCCCTATAGTCTCTATTGATTCTAGACCTCTCGGTCAAGGTAGCTTGGTACAAGCTGTTCATAACATAGATCTTCGAGTAGGGGCAAGACATAAAGAGCAATTGTCTTGTTATGTGTTGGAGGGTCTACCTACTCCTATTGTGTTGGGACTTCCTTGGTTGGCTAAACATAACCCAGTGATTGATTGGCAATCCGGAAAGATAAGCCAGTGGGGTGAATTTTGCAGGAATAACTGCATGAGCACGGTCATTGGTGCGGTTGTGCCTAGGACTTTGTCTCCTTTTCTGGAGGACTTTGGGGAGATGTTCTCAGAGGAGGGGTGTAAAGAGTTACCTCCTCATCGCGCATATGACTGCTCAATAAAGTTGCTTCCTGATGCCTTATCTCGTACTTTCCCAGGGGCCGGGAAGACGGATGATCCGGTTCCTATTCCTCAGGAGGGAGTTGTAGTGTCAGCTGTATGCTCTGAGCTTGAGGGGGAGGTATTGGGGGCTCAGGGGGACGCCCCGGTGGGACTTCCAGGGAGACTGATAGTTCCAGATCGGTTAAGACTGAAGGTTACGGGGAACCGTTACAAACGGATGGCTGATAGGGGGAGAGTTTCTGGTCTAGATCTGAAGGTGAACGATCTAGTTTGGTTGTCTACCAGGAATATAAAACTTAAAGTTTCCTCCTGGAGGTTGGGTCCCAGATTCATCGGGCCGTACAGGATCAGTTCCATAATTAATCCTGTGGCATTTCGTCTGGACCTCCCTCCTACATTTAAAATTCATAATGTGTTTCACAAGTCATTACTTAAAAAGTATGTGGCACCAGTCATACCGTCACCTCTACCTCCGCCTTCAGTGGTGGTCAATGATAACGTGGAATTTCATGGGTCGAAAATCATTGACTCACGTCTCAGTCGCCGATCCCTTCAGTACTTGGTTCATTGGAGGGGGTATGGTCCTGTGGAGAGGACGTGGGTCCCTGCGTCTGATGTTAACGCAGATCGATTGGTTCGGACCTTTCACACAACTCACCCGGGCAGACCTGGCCCTGAGGGTCCGGAGTCCCCTCGTAGAGGGGGGGGTACTGTCATGGGTGTATCGCCACAAGGATCGTCGCGATTACACACTCTGACTTCTCACAGCTGAGTTGCTGTTTCTTTGTGTTTGGTAATGAGGGAGTTAATTTTACCTAGCTCTTTGCTAAGACTAGGTCCAGCCTCGCCCGGCTGCTTTTGATTATGTTCTAATTAGATTCCTTCATATACCTGCCAGTCTGCTTGTTAGATGCCGGTGAAAGCCTTTATGTAGTCTAGCAGACTGGATCGGTTCTGAGAATACTTAAGCTAAGAGCTCCTTAGTTGTTTTTACTCTTATAGCTTATAGTTTATCTCTGAGACCTTAGGTGTTCCTACTGTGTGTGAGTGTTGTATGTAAGACTTTATTTACTTTATTTCTTCTCTTTCTTGTATGTCTTTCTGTTCATTAACCGTTACCTGTTCATTCCCTTTGGTGGTAATCAGGGTTCTTCTTAGGACTAGATTACAGTTGGCAGGGATTGATAGGAGACAGGGTTTACGCTGGTGGCCTGGACCTCTGTACCTTTAACAGTACCTCCAGGTAGAGGGATTAGTTAGGACCCCAGTTTAGGGTCAGCATAGACCCCGGTCACCCTCTAGCCGGAGACAGTGTATAACGGATTCCGTATTGACCCACTGGACTTTCTGTCAGGTAATTCTATGTTATCATATATCTATGCGCATGTTATATTGTATGTTGCCCTTTTGATATAGATTACTGTCATCACATATATATATATCTGCTATACAGCGTGACACCGCCCCGCCCCGACATTTGCTCCTGGCGAACTAGTGTGGCTCTCCACCCCAAACATCAGGCTGCGGGTGGAGTCCATTAAGTTGGCACCCTGCTTTTTGGGTCCCTTCAAGGTCCTCGAGCAGGTCAATCCTGTGGATTACCGCTTAGCCCTTCTGCCTCGCTTAGGTATCTAAGGGGGACTGCGTACCCCTGTGTACCCCTGTGGTGTTAACAGGACACAGTCTCTATCTCTGCGTCTCTACGAAAAGCCTACTGAAATACACAAACTTCACCATTTACCAGTAATTTCTCTGAGTCTGCTGTCGGCATTTGTCATAAAGGTGATATAACAAAAAACATTCTGCTATTGGTTAAATAAATAACGTTTAATTATCTAGCAGTTGTGTGACTGGCACAAAGCCTTCTGAGATACACAAAGATCAATATTTAACAATAATATAATAATATAAAAGTCACTATTGACCTGCATTTTTCCTGAGTCTGCTGTTGCCATGTGTAATAAAGCTGATATTTGAAAAAAAAATACCCACACATTGCTATATACAGGGAATTTGTACATAACACCTCTGTGAGGGTACTTGTAAAAAAAAAGCCAGGATTTTTTTTTTCATAACGCATTCAATATTGGAAAGGTGATGCCCGCCATGATTGTGTGACAACTCAAAAGATGACTGTAATGCTGCTGAGGTGCAATATATCGGAACATCCACCAGGTGGTGCTGGTAAGGGAAGAAAGGTTGCACTCACAGCGTAGCACCACAGTGCGGCAGCACGGGTGCAACTAGGTGGCGAGGGAGTGGTCAGACAAGCTGAGTCAGTAACAGTCAGTTTAAACAGTACCAGAGGGAAAAACATTACATGTGGTCAAATACAAGCCAGAAGTCAGAGCCAGACGGGAGCAGAGGTATCAGAGACAGTCAAACAGGTCAGAGAACAAACCGGGTCACATACCAAGAGGTTAAAGCACAGGGAGCAAACACTAGGATAAGCGGGTAGCAGGAAAGGGAAGTCACGGGTACGGAATATACTGATAGAAGACAAAACAGAGAGTCACAAGGTCAGATGCTCTAGCCTGAGGGCAGGAACTATCACTGACATTGCCTGCAGGCCGCAGTGGACTAAAATAACCAAACAGATCCAAAACAAGGCAGAGAAAGTTAACCGCCGCATGATCAGACCGGGGAGAGACTAACAAGAAACAAAACCCCGGCCGGGATTATGAGAGTACCCCTCTCTTAATGGGGGTCTACCGGACCCCTAGGTTTCCCTGGATAATGAGCGTGAAAGGCTCAGCCCAACCAATCCACATGGACCTAATGCACTAGCACCCAAGACCGCTCCTCAGGACCATAAACCTTACAATGTATAAAATACTGAGGTGAACGGCAGAGCATAAGAGAATCCACCACCCGTTCCACCTCATACTCGGTCTGGACCTCCACTACCACAGGTGGCGGATGCGAGGGAGACTCCTCTGAGGAAGACACCGATGGCTTCAGAAACGCCTTATGAAACACATTGGGGATCCGCAATGACGAAGGCAAGCTCAGGCGAAAGGCCAAAGGATTAACCATCTTTAAAATTTCATAAGAACCAATAAACTTAGGACCCAACTTAGCAGAAGAAATTCTCAACCTTATATTCTTGGTGGATAACCATACCTTATCCCCAACTGGAATTCCGGCCCCACCGAATGTCATTTATCCACAAAAAATATGTACTTGCCCTGAGCCTCCTCAATGTTTCTCTGAACCTACCTCCAGGCCTCCCCCAACTGCAAAAATGCCAAATCAGCCCATGAACACCCAGCCAGGAAAACTCACCAAAGTGAGCGTGAAACCCATAGTTGCAAAAGAACGGCGAAGTACCAGTGGATTGATTGACATGATTACTGAAAGCAAATTCTGCCATGGGAAACGAAGAGCACCAATCATCCTGTCTAGACGTGGCAAGACACCGCAATATCTTCTCCATAGACTGATTGGTCCTTTCCTTCTGACTGTTGGTCTCGTGATGGTAGGCCGACGAAAAGGTCAGACTGATACCCAACCTTTTACAAAAATCCCTCCAGAATTTTGACACAAATTGCACCCCTCTATCAGACACCATACTAACAGGCACACCATGCAATCGGACCACATGTTCAATGAAGAGTTTGGACAGAGTCTCAGTATTAGGCAGACCCACCAATAGTACATAATGCACCTGTTTACTGAACCTATCAACAACTACCCAGATAACGGTTTTGCCATTAGATGGGAAAGATCGGTGATAAAATCCATGGACTGATGAGCCCACGGTCTATCTGGAATTGGAAGTGGCACCAATTTCCCAGCCGGCCGGTGATGGGAAGTTTCGGCATGGGCACAAGTTTCACAGGAGGACACAAACACAGTGATGTCAGAAGCCAACGAGGGCCACCAAAACAGCCTAGCGATGGCTTTATGCGTGGCCGAGATTCCAGGATGCCCACTCAGAGCCGAGTCATGGAACTCCCGCAGCACCCTTAACCGATACTGGACAGGCACAAATAACTTATTATCAGGTATGGATGGAGGAATAAGAGACTGGGCCTCACGAATCTCCTGCTCCAAAGCCAAGTAAACCGCGGCCACCACCACCTCGTGTTGAATATGGAGGAAGGAGAATCAGGAGATGATATTGGTACAAGCTGCGAGATAAAGCATCAGCCTTCACATTCTTGGACCCAGGCCCAAAAGTGATTGAAAACTAAAATTGAGAAAAAAAAGTGACCACCTCGTCTGTCTTGGGGTTAAACGTTTGGCAGACTCGATGTAAGACAGCTTCTTGTGATCCGTAATGACAGTGATATGATGGACAGCCCCCTCAAAAAATGCCTCCATTCTTCAAAAGCCAGTTTACTGGCCAATAACTCCCGGTTACCCACATCATAATTCCTTTCAACAGAGGAAATTTTTTTTTGAAAAGAAGGCACAGGGTCTTAAATTAGTTAATGTGGTGGACCCTGTGACAACATTGCCCTCACTCCTACCACCGAGGCGTCCACCTCCACGATAAATGGTTCAGATAAATCAGGTTGAATCAGCACAAGGCCAGACATGAAACATTCTTTTAAAGAAGAAAAAAATCACCAAAGCTGGAGCTGACCAGTTTTTGAGATCAGCCACCGTACAAGTTAAATCAGTGAGGGGTTTGACAACCTGAGAAAACCCCTTAATGAATTTTCTATAATAATTTGTGAAACCCAGAAAATGCTGAATACCCTTGAGATCTCTGGGTTGCACCAAATCCACAATAGCCTGTACCTTTCTATGGTCCATACAAAACCCCTCAGCAGACAAAATGACCCCCGGAACGGACAATTCTCAAGCAAAAAGTGAACGCTTCTCCAGTTTAGCAAAGAGTGAGTTCTCCCTGAGCCTCTGGAGGACAGCACAGAGGTGACCCATGTGTGACTCTGTTTATCAGAAGAGTATATGAGAATATCATCCAGATAAACTAACACAAAGTGCCCAATAAAATCGGAAAAAACATGATTAATGAAATTCTGGAATACTGTTGGCGCGTTTGTCAGACCAAAGGGCATAACCAACTTCTCAAACAAACCCTCAGAGGTGAGAAAAGCAGTTTTCCACTCATCTCTCTCCCGCATACAGATGAGATTATATGCTCCCCTGAGGTCCAACTTTGAGAACCACCAGGCCCCCGACAATTGATTGTACAAATCAGGTATAAGTGGGAGGGGGTAAGTGTTCCTTACAGTGATTTTATTGAATTCTCGAAAATCGAGGCATAGGCGTAAACCACCATTCTTTTTCTTAACAAAAAGAACCCCGACACCACGGGAGAAACAGAAGGCCATATTTGTCCTTTACGAAGGCTATCAGATATATACTCTTTCATAGCAGCCCTGCAGGACGATTATTCATAACATATCATGAAATTTGTTCCTGGTGCAAGGAACTCACCTTGAGGAGGAACTCCTCAGAGACAAACTTTATAACATTTTGAGCCAATGGTGTCTTATCAATAGCAATAATTTGGATGGGAGTCTCTAGCCTACCTGTCCCTAACTTTAACTTGGACACCAGACTAGAATCAATGAATTTCAAGGAAGATCCACAGTCCACAAAAGCTGAAGTGGATCCACAACCACCTCCATAACACAGTTCCACCTCTAACAAAACTTTTTGAAATGATGAAAATGGTACCTGAGAGTCTGGGTGACCTTCTCGACAATCACCCAGACTCGGAAGCTTGCTAGTCGAAGGGCAAAAGAGGCAGTCATTCTCCAATGTCCCGGATCTCCACAACAAAAACAAAATTTCCCATCACGTTGTCGCTTCCTCTCCTTCTCCTTGAAGTTGCTGGCACCAACCTTCATGGTCTCCGGGAAAATATCACCCCAGGCTTAGCAGGTAATACAGGAGACTCTCACCGGATAATTCCTCTTTCCCATAATCTCCGGTCCATGCTAATAGCCTGGGTCATGTCCACCTCCAGGGAACTGGGTGGCGGATGGAGAACTAGTGCATCCTTGAGATCAGGTCCTGCGTCAGCAGCCGGCATACCCGGGCAAGTGCCGGGACCCTGAGCAGGCTGGGAGGCCCACTCGATGTCAGGGACATCGGCACGCTATGGAGGCCCAGTGTCTGTGCCAGTGCCGACTCCCGTGAGTGGGCCCCTCCACTTGCTAAGTGCCCTGTCATTTGTGATACTTACCTCTCCCCGTTTCATCACTGCGGCGTTTTCTGACTATGATGATCAGGTCAGAGAGCGCGATGATGTCACGTCTGTGCGCCCTCTGCCTGAACAGTCACAGTGCAGAGAGCTGGAAGATGGCGACGCTGAGGGGTCCGGAGCAGAGCAGCAAGGAGAGGTAATTATTTCATAATATTTTTTTTATGTTTGGAGCATTATATATAGGGACCATCATACACTTGTATGAGGTTCATTATACACTGAAGCATCATATATGGGGCCCATTATACACTGAAGAATCATATATGAGGCCAATTATATATGGATCATCATATGGGCCCATCAAATAATGGAGCATTATACAGAGTCCATCATATATTGTAGAATTTACAATATAATCACTCATGTAATGTAAGAAGTGAAATCTTTGGCATTGTACAATACCTATATTTTTTGCCGTATCTGTGCATCATGAATTGTGGTATGTGTTAAAGGGGCCCATTGAGACTCTTTCGCCTGGGGCCCACAAAAACCTGGAACCTGCCCTGCATGAGATAATCAGAAAGTCCCCTACTGAACTGTCATCTCAAAGCAGAGTCATCCCAAGACACCTCAGGGGCCAATAGCCTGAACTCTGATCAACACCACTCGGCTGAGAGCTTTCCCTGAACAAGACCCATGATAGTGTCCTCTCATCATAGTTAAGTCCTAGGGACTCAAAGAACCTATCCACCAACTTCCATTCAGGGGCAGTAAAGGGCAGTGAGAAAGCCCAAGATTGGGGACCCTCCCTGAGCAAGGAGATAATAATCCCCACACTCTGACTCTCATCCCCAAATGATCAAGGTCTAAGTGAAAACAATAATTTACAACTCTCCCTGAACATACGAAACGTATCCTTTTCACCAGAGAAGGTGTCAGGAAGCTTAACCGAGGGATCGGGAGAGTGCAAAGCGACATCTACAGAATCACCAAGTCGACTAACATGATGAGGGGTGGTTCCCTGCACAGTCTTAACAGTCTCCGTCAACTCTTTCTGTAAATGAGTATGGGACGTGGCCAGAGTCCGGTGTTCCACCAAAAAATTTTGCATCATCTGTGTCAAACTGGTCACATGATCCACGAGATTACGAAGCTGATCCATGACCAGAGAAAAAAAAATGCAAAATCACCTTTTAATGTAGTGGTCAGTGATAATGTAATGCTTCTGCAGTGCAGTATAGTGCAACCGCCACCTGGGGTTGCTGGTGAGGGAAGAGAGGTTGCACTCACAGCGTAGCTGTCATAATTCTTTGGTCATGTTCTGGTTTGGAGTCTCAGTGGTTAATTCTGGCAGCCTCCGTTTGGCTTTTTATAGCCTCAGTTTGAGTCCAGGCTTTCTCGGTTAAACTTCTGCCCTCGGCTAAGTTAAGCGACCCCTCTGCGTTTGTGTGCCTTGTGCCTGTATCTCAGTGTGTGTTTTAAGGCTTTGACCTGGTCTGTCTTCTGATTACGAGTTTGTCTGCTGATTTGGTTCTTCTGTGTATCTTGGTCCTGACTTTTACCTGCCCCTGGTTTTCGCTTTTGCCTGCCCCCTCTGGTACTGTCTTTGCCCGCTTGGTATTCTGACTCTGGCTTGCTCACTATCCCTCTTCTGCTCTGTGCTGTTGCCCTGCGGGAGGCTCCGTCCCCGTCTCCTCTGACCTGCAGTCATGTGCCTCAGGTCCTGCAGCTGCATTCCCTGAGCGTCACGCTACCCTGCCTGCCGCTCCCTGACCACCGAGTGAGATCCTCTGGCTGCAGTCCCCTCTAGAGGGTGTAATTAACCTCTCACCACTGCCTAGTGTGATTCAGCCCTGGTGAGTGCCCGTCTGAGGTGTCCACTGACACCATTGCTTCATGATACTGAATATGTTACTAATTCAGTAGCATATTGTTCTTTATGATAGGAGTAACATTTCTTTGATATGACTTACATTTATTTATGAAAGAAACTCGGGCCAGGGGTTACTACTTGGTGATAAAGTATGGCTTTCCACTTGTAACATCAAGCCCTGAGTACCATCGACCAAGCTTGCCCCAAAGTTTATTGGTCCTTATGAGGTTATTGAAGTAATTAACGCAGTGACTTATCGGTTACAACTTCCGGCCTCGTTGAAAATTCATGATGTGTTCCATAGGTATCTGTTAAAATCTCTGGGATCGGTAGTTGAGGATCCTGCTTTGATTTCTTCCCCGGTGTTGATGGATGGACATATGGAGTTTGAGGTGGATTATATTGTGGATTCCCATTTGGTCTGCAGGTCGTTGCAATACTTGGTGCATTGGAGGGGGTAAGGGCCTTAGGATCGCTTTTGAGGGCCTACCCATATGGTGCCTGCTGACCATTTGATTCGGGATTTTCATGCCCGGCATCATGGGAAACCTTGGGGTCTGGGGGCCCTTCGTTGATAGGGGGATACTGTCATGGTTCGTTGGTCATGTTCTGGTTTGGAGTTTTGGGGATAAATTTTGGTAGCCTAATTTTGGCTTCTATGAGGCTTTTATAGCCTCAGTTTGGGTCCATACTTTGTCGGTTATATTTCAGCCCTCGGCTAAGCTAAGCAACCACTGTGCTTTTGTGTGCCTTGTGCCTGTATCTCAGTGTGTGTTTCATGGCTTTGACCCGGTCTGTCTTCTGATTACAAGTTTGTCTGCTGATTTGGTTCTTGTTCTGGCTATCTTGGTTCTGATTTCGGCCTGCTCCTGGTTTTCGCTTTTGTCTGCCCCCTTTGTTACTGTCTTTGCCCACTTGGTATTCTGACTCTGGCTTGCTCATTATCCCTCTTCAGTTCTGTGCTGTTGCCCTGCGGGAAGCTCCACTCCCGTCACCTCTGACCTGCAGTCATGTGCCTCAGGTCCTGCAGCTGCATTCCCTGAGCGTCATGCTGCCCTGCCTGTCACTCCCTGACCACCGAGTGAGCTCCTCTGGCTGCAGTCCGCTTCAGAGTGTGTAATTAGCCTCTCACCGCTGCCTAGTGTGATTCAGCCCTGGTGACTGCCCGTCTGAGGTGTCCACTGACACCATTGCTTCATGATAGTAGCACCAGAGTGCGGCAGCACTGGCGCCACTAGGTGACAAGAAACAAGCTGAGTCAGTAACGGTCAGATTAAACAGTACCAGAGGGAAAAACAATACATGTGTTCAAATACAAGCCAGAAGTCAGAGTCAGAGGGAGCAGAGGTATCAGAGACATGAGATGGTCAAACAGGTCAGAGAACAAGCCGGGTCACATACCAAGAGGTCAAAACACAGGGAGCGAACACTAAGACAAGCAGGTGGCAGGAGAGGGAAGTCACGGGTATGGGATATACGGGCAGAGGACAAAACACAGTATCATGGGGTCAGCTGCTCTAGCCTGAGGCAGGAACTATCACTGACATTGCCTACTGGCCGCAGTAGACTAAAGTAGCCGAACAGATCCAAAACAAGGCAGAGAAAGTTAACCCCCACATGACCAGACCCGGGAAAGACTAACAAGAAGCAAAACCCCGGCATGGATCGTGACAGTGACTTTCTCATTCTAGATTCCTGTCAAAATTCTTTCAGCTTGCTACACCACTGTCGAATCCAGACAAGTGCAAGGATTTTGAAGCTTGGATTGCGGACAAAGGCTCCAGTGTGCTGACAAGCAGCACCACCAATTCTTCCCCATGGTCCTGTCACAGTAGCCAAGAAGCTGGACCTCGGAATCCTCAACCTTGTCCTCCTTCCTCCCCCCATCAAGAGTCCCAGGAGACATATGACCCAAATACTGGCCACTCTGAGGAACTGTTTATGTTCCCTTGTATATATATATTCAGGCCTCTCAATGTGCACCATTAAAAGGGTCAAGAGGAGGTGGAGTGCAGTGATGCACAAACATTTGAGCACCTATGGCCAGGAGAAAGCCACATTGGCGAAGGTAATTTCATGTATGAAGAGGTGAAGGATGACACATAGTTGCCATCAGGTCAGCCTAAAATCGCACCTGAGAAGGAGGATCAGATTGTTGCATTGGAAGATGACATGGTTGATGATGAGGCCACTGATCCATCACTCCCCAGCTGTAAAATCTGCAGCACTGCCTTGCCGAATTGGCAGAATGCTCTGCTGACGTGTGAGCAGCTTTCGGGATGCAGTGACGGACAGGAGACAGATCAAGGGTTAACGTATTCACTTTAACAGGAATGTACTCCACGCAAGGAGATAAACAGTTAAGCAGGGATGATAAAGGCAGTACAGAAACTAAGGGGTATTCGGTTAGAGGAAAACACGAGTAGCGGAGGCGGAAGAAGTTCTTATGGTATAACTTATCTGGTCAGATGACTTACAGGCAGTGAGAACCATGAAGCAAATGATGGCACCAACAGCGGTCAGTGCAGGGTTTATCCGGTGAAGTCCTGGAGAAGACAACGATCTGTGTCCTGGAGGCAACTGTTAGTCTCTGATACCCTCCACAGGGTCCTTAATCCAGAGGTGGTTGTGACTCGAAAGGTATAGGCCACAGCAGTGTCTGAGGCCAACAAGCCTCGGCAAATATACACTTAGAGGTTAGGGAACAGTTCACAGTCACACACCAGGTTTCTCTTAGGCGGCACACGCGTGGTACTCATGGGCCCGGAGTGTTTGGCACCTTACTTTGTGGGGGCCAATGGGCACATGGCATGTCTCTGTTCACAGTCTCTGCGGGTGGTAGTGGGGATGCTGTGGAGCAGGCCTGCGCTGCTATGGTGCTTGAGGGATGGAACACTCACTACACCCTGCTCCGCGCTGTCTGTTCCCTCCAAATCTGACTGATCGCGCGCTCTCAGGCATTCCAGACTTAGCCATCCCTGTTATGATTTGGTAGCTGAGGAGGGCAGGAGCAAAAAACTGCCAAAGCAGCAAGACACCAGAGAGGTTGGGACCTAATGGGTTGCAGATCCCTAAACTAACCGCACAACTAGAAGTAGCCGTGGAGCGTACCTATGGTGATCCTAGACGCCTTGGCACAGCCGGAGAGTTAGCTACACCTGAAGATAGAAAGAAGAAAGCTAACTGCCCCGGAGTAGAGCCCCCAAAGAAATAGGAAGCCCCCAAACATGTAATGGCGGTTAGACAAGAGGAAAACACGAACACAGACAGAAAATAGAATGAGCAAACGTTGGGGCCCAAATCTGTCTAGATAGTAAAGTACAGGAGAGAAATACTGTCTGCAACTCAACAAAACCCTAGTAAAAATACCAGCACTTCTGATTACAAAAAACCTGAGACCACATGGTCTCGACCACCTATATCAGATCTCTGGTGTGACACATAGCTACCCAACAATAAAAAACATCACAGGAACTGAGCAAGGGAAAATACTAAATGAGAACAGAGAGCAGCGCAAGCCCCCAAAGGGGACCCGGCTGAAGTCCAATACAAGGCAGCAAAAAACAAGGAAAATCCAACCACAGAAAAAAAAAACAGAAAGCCACTTATCTGAATGATAGCAGGAAAGCAAGCTAAATTCCAACCAAGACCTGGAAGTAACAATTGCACAATGTCCATTGAGGACAAAGAAAAATTCCTCCTCAGCACCCAGAGAGAAAGAGGGAAAAATTGTAACACATCCCCTGCTGCCAGGTGCAAAGATTGGTCCAGTTCCTTAAGATTTCCCCCGGACAACAGAGGAGACAGCCCGACAGTTCCGGAACTGACACAAGAAAGGTACTCCTAGCTCTGTCCTTCTGTTTACACTCCCCCTCTCCTTTTGCTCACCATTCCATGGGCGAGAGTTCTTGTAGTAACCGCTGACATTCGTTCATTTCCTGGATGATTCACTGCCAAATAAATTGGTCTTGATTGTATCTGTTTGGGGGTATTCCAGCTGTTGTCCGTTCAGTGCGGTGTAAGTCAGTTTGCGTAGTAAAGTCAGGTTGAATGGGCGAGGACGGGCATGCACCCAAGTCAAGTGGAGCAGCCATCTCTGGAGCTTCAGGCGCCTGTTCCTCTTCTGGGTCGACACGTGGTGGGTTGAGAAAATCTTCTTCATAATTAACAGCTGCAGGAGGAAATACTTCAGGAACACTTTGTCCCTTGACAAGCAAGGACATAACATATTCTGATGCACTACTTGAGTGGGAGCGTCTTCTTCTCCCTCAAGTTAGAATTCATAGACGGGTCCTTCGGAGCTAATCCTCTGTTTTACCCTATATGGGGTCTTTTCCCACCAGAATTCCAACTTGCCTCGGGGACGTTTGTCTCGACTAACCACGTCTCCGCCTTGAGAGCTGTCCCTTGCAGAGGAGTCACTTCAGGATGTTCAAGTTCCCGAAACTTAGTCTGGACGAGCAGATGTAGCGTTTGCAAACGGTGACAATGTTCTTGGACCCAGGTGAACAGACCGTCTTTTAGTTGTAGCCTTTCCCACTGTCAAAGGATCTGCAGAGTTCCTGGAGACAGGGCATCTTTCTCTCCCTGATTGGGAAGTTGTTTTAGAGCCACCCACTGCCTCATCTGAGCAAGTTCCCCATCCTCCTGTTGAAGTCGTACCTACTCGTCATGGGATCGCCCAAGGGTGCATTCTCTGGGCGCCGCCTGGATCTGTGCCTGCAAGGCCGCCATCGTCCTGGCGGAATTACGGAACTCAGGGATCTCATCAGCCTCCAGCTCTTCATACCGGCTGGGTCCAGGTCATTCATGTGTCACTCTGGATTGGACGTTGGCGTGTGTGTTCTCAGCTCCTCTCCTATAGGCGATCTTATAACGGTACTTAGCCATCCAGGCCACCCAACTTTGCTCTAGGGCCCCTAGTTTTGAAATTTCCAGGTGTACTAAAGGATTGTTATCAATGCACACCAAGACTTCGGACCCAGACAGATATTCAGCAAACTTCTCAGTCATGGCCCACACCAATGACAACAGCTCTAGTTTGAAAGAACTGTAGTTGTCTGGATTTTGCTCAGAATCATGGAGAGACCGACTAGCATAGGCTATCACTCGCTCTCTTCCACCCTGTATTTGTGACAGCACATCCTCTAGTCCATGTAGACTTCCGTCTGTGTGAAGGATGAATGGTTGGGAGAAGTCTGCATAAACCAGTACGGATGCTTCAGTTAGAGCCATCTTCAAGGCTCGGAATTAGTGTTGAGCGATACTGCTCGATATCTAAAAATATCGTATCGAAATGGTATCGCCGATATCACTAAATATTGTCGATATCCGATTCCGATACCGGAAGTCCAATGTAAGTCTATGGGAACAAAAAATCGCAACTAAAAAAAACTTTATTTCCTTGTAAACACTAAATATACACACATAGAATACATATATATATATATATATAATATATATACATGTCATTGTGACATATATATATACATATATGTATAGTTTATACACTTCTACATAGTAAAATATCCTCTGATTCAATTGCCGGGTAAAGCCGGCTTCTGTGAAAAGACAGAAGCACCCGACATGAAATGACACTTGGTGTACATAGGGTTAACCATGTCTTTTCATGTCGTTTGCAATCTGATTAGCACAAACAATTACATCAGTCTATGTGTGCAAAATTTCACACCTGTAGGGGTTAATTAAAGGTGTAAATGCGTTGTAAAAAAAACGGACTTTTTTGCTACGAATTTACACCTTTAATTAACCCCTACAGGTGTGAAATTTTGCACACATAGACTGATGTAATTGTTTGTGAAAATCAGATAGTCAAAGGACATGAAAAGACATGGTTAACCCTATGTACACCAAGTGTCATTTCATGTCGGGTTCTGCATTTTCACAAAAGCCGGCAATTGAATTAGCGGCTATTATACTATGTAGAAGTGTATGAACTATAAATATATATATATGTGTCACAAACTCAATGACATATATATATATATATGAGGTGTAAAATTGCTGAAAAAAAATGCGTGGGCTCCCGCCCTATTTTCGCAACCAGACAGACAAAGCCAGTGAGTGGGGGCAGATAATAATAGCCCAGAGAGGGACCATTATTTTTGGCCCCCCCTGGCTACTAACATCTGCCCCCAGACACCCCAGAAAGGGCAAATCTCTAAATAGATTTGCCCTTTCTGGCACTTTGCCCGTCTATTCCCATTGCCCTGTAGCGGTGGCGAATGGGTTAATAAGGGGTTAAAATGACCTTGCAATTGAAAGGTCACTTTAAGCCAGGTTAATAATTGAGAGCTGTCAATTAGACAACTATCAATTATTAATCCTATTGTATGAAAGAAAAATCAAACATACACACTTTAATAAAAAAGAAGTTTAATGAAATAATCACACAGTTTTTGACCATATTTTATTTACCTGCTAAAACCATTTCCTGTAATAAAAATAAAATAATAAAGCAAAATTATTCTTACCTATCCCATGCACAGTCAGGTCCCACGGTGTAATCCTTCAGAAAGGGTTAATGTTTACTGCAGGGACCGCAGCTAATGCTGCAGCCTCACAGTAAACCCCCAAATGAATGAGCTCCTCTCCTGGCTGACAGGAGAGGAAGTGGAAATCTTAATTGATTGCTTTCCACTTTCACTTCAGGTCAGCCAGGGACACCATCAGTGACGTCAGAGGGAACTGATTAACAAAAATAGGGTTCCCTTCGAAAAAAAAATGGCGTGGGGTCCCCCCTATTTTTGTTAACCAGCCAGATGAAGCAGACAGCTGAGGCCTGGATTTTCAGGCTGTTAAGGAGCCAAGATCCATGGACCTTGCCAGCCTGATAATACCAGGCCACAGCAGTCTGCATATCTTGGCTGATTAACAAAAATAGGGGATCCTCCTCGAAAAAAATTGGCGTGGGGTCCCCCCTATTTTTGTTAACCAGCCAGATGAAGCAGACCGCTGAGGCCTGGTTTTTCAGGCTGGTAAGGATCCAATATCCATGGACCTTGCAAGCCTGATAATACCAGGCCACAGCAGTCTGCTTAGCTTGGCTGGTTAACAAAAATAGGGGATCCCCTCGAAAAAAAAACGGCGTAGGGGTCCCCCTATTTTTGTTAACCAGCCAAGTAAAATGCAGACTGGTGCGGCCTGGTATTAAAAGACTGTCAAGGCCCATGGATTTTGGCCCTCAACAGCCTGATAATACCAGGCTACAGCAGCCCCACATTTGGCGCATCAAAAGATGTGCCAATTGTGGCACTTTACCCGGCTCTTCCCACTGCCCTGTAGCGGTGGCAAGTGGGGTAATAAGGGGTTAATGTCACCGTTGATTGCACGGTGACAATAAGCCCGGTTAATAATGGAGAGGTGTCAATAAGACACCGATCCATTATTAATCCCAAAGTTTTTAAATGTATAAAAAAAAGACAAAGCAAGAAAAAAGTCTTTTAATGAAATAAAAGAGACAACACAGTTTTCATTTAAATTTTATTGTACCTCATTCCTGCGACGCCATCGATCTCCTGTAAAAAAAGAAAAAAAAAAACCAACAGTATACCACCTGTCCGACGCAGTCCATAGTAACGAGTGTCCCACGACGATCCAGCTCTGCACATCGCAATGACAGGCAGAGCCTGTCATCGCGACGCAGCACAGCTGATTACCTGCTTCCCCGGCGGTGACGTCATCGGACTGACTGCTTTACGGCCGGGATTACCCAGCAGTCACTGCAGTTATCGCGAGAAACTGCATGTGACCGCCGGGGAGAAGAGGATGGCGGCCATGAAGCAGTCCAGGCCGTGACCGCCGGAGATCTTCTGCCAGGTAAGTGCCGCTGACTCCTGACAGACCCGACCGACGGACACTGACAGTGACAGACCCGACCGACGGACACTGACAATGACAGTGACAATCCCGATTCCGGTATTCGATATGACGAAAATATCGGTATTCGGAATCGAAAGGCCGATACAGCTAATATCGGCCGATATCCGATATTTGCAGTATCGTATCGCTCAACACTACTCGGAATGCTTCTTCCTGGCTGTTTCCCCACTGTATAGTCCTATTCTTTGCACCCAACGTTACTCCATTTAACAGCTCCAGCAATGGATTAACAATGCGAGTGAAGTTCTTCGCAAACCATTGATAGAACCCAGTGAGTCCCAGGAAGGCCCGATGATGCTGAACTTGGTTGTACAGCAAACATAAAGATACCAAATGTTAATTTTCGGTGAAGAATCAACAACAAGTGCGACTCAATTGGGAAGTTGAACGAAATTTATTGGTTATTTGAAATTTTTATGGAAATACAAAAACTGAAAAGTGGGACGTGCAATATTATTCAGCTCCTTTACTTTCAGTGCAGCAAACTCACTCCAGAAGTTCATTGTGAATCTCTGAATGATCCAATGTTGTCCTGAATGACTAAAGATGATAAATATAATCCACCTGTGTGTAATCAAGTCTCTGTATAAATGCACATGCTCTGTGATAGTCTCAGGGTTCTGTTTAAAGAACAGAGAGCATCATGAAGACCAAGGAACCAAGAGGCAGGTCCGTGATACTGTTGTGGAGAAGTCTAAAGCCGGATTTGGATACAAAATGATTTCCAAAACTTTAAACATCCCAAGGAGCATTGTGCAAGCGATCATATTGAAATGGAAGGAATATCATACCACTGCAAATCTAACAAGACCCGGCCGTCCCTCTAAACTTTCATCTCAAACATGGAGAAGACTGATCAGAGATCTACAGCTGAGGTGGGACGGTCTGTCCATAGGACAACAATCAGTCATACACTGCACAAATTTGGCCTTTATGGAAGAGTGACAGAAGAAAGCCATTTCTCAAAGATATCGATAAAAAGTGTCTTTTAAAGTTTGCAACAAGCCACCTGGGAGACACACCAAACATGTGGAAGAAGGTGCTCTGGACAGATGAAACCAAAACAATGCCAAATGATATGTTGGTGTAAAGGCAACACAACTCATCACACTGAACACACCATCCCCACTGTCAATCATGGTGGTGGCAGCATCATGGTTTGGGCCTGCTTTTCTTCAGCAGGGACAGGGAAGCTGGTTCAAACTGATGGGAAGATGGATGGAGTCAAATACAGGACCATTCTTGAAGAAAACCTGTTGGAGTCTGCAAAAGACCTGAGACTTGGACGGAGATTTGTCTTCCAACAAGACAATGATCCCAAACATAAAGCAAAATCTACAATGGAATGGTTCACAAATGAATGTATCCAGGTGTTAGAACGGCCAAGTCAAAGTCCAGACCTGAATCCAATCGAGAATCTGTGGAAAGAGCTGAAAACTGCTGTTCACAAACGATCTCCATCCAACCTTACTTAGTTCGAGCTGTTTGCCAAGGAAGAATGGGCAAGAATTTCAGTCTCTTGATGTACAAAACTGATAGAGACATACCCCAAACGACTTGCAGCTGTAATCGCAGCAAAAGATGACACAACAAAGTATTAAGTTAAAGGGGCCAAATAATTTTGCTCTCCCCACTTTTCAGTTTTTGTATTTCCACAAAAATTTAAAAAGAACAATAAATTTCGTTCAACTTCACAATTGTGTCCCATTTGTTGCTGATTCTGCACCAAAATTAACATTTGGTATCTTTATGTTTGAAGCATGATATGTGGGAAAAGTTTGAAAAGTTCCAGGGGGTCGAATACTTTCCAAGGCACTGTATATGCTGCAAGTTCAAAAATGTTACCCACACATCCCTTTATAAAGAGAAATTCGACATAATACCTTCCCAATCTGCTGTCTAGGAAGCAGGCGCTTATGCCTCTTTCCCACAACCTGCAGCTGCACAGACAGTAAGAACATTCAGCAACCACGTCCACTTTTTGGTCCCAGCTCAGTGTTCAGTTTTCTCTTGTCAGCATAAATGTCTCTTCCCAAATTGTTACTTAGATAGGGCATACATATTCATTAGCACTTTACATTGTCTGGTCCTGGACAAAAAAACATTCCTGGCTTTTCCAGGCTCCTAAATGAAACTTGTGTCCACAATGTTCACCCAGTGTACTCTGTCCACAAGCACTTGTTCAGGTGTCCGTTGTTAAGTTGACCTTCCCAGTCACAGAGTTGGTTAAGGCATGGTTGATCTTATGGGACATGTGCTTGTGTAAGGCGGGGATGGCACACCGGGAGAAATAGTAGAAGCTAGGGACTGAGTATCAAGGGATGACTGCCGTCATGATGTTTGCAGAAAGGCTCCATCTTGACAAACCTAAACGGCAATATTTCCAGGGCAAGCAGTCTGTAAATGTGGCAGATTTGTTTTCTAGCCTGCGGGTGGGTGGCTGTGTATTTACACTTTAATTCCAAGGACTAGGGAAGGGACAATTAAACACTGCACTGGGACAAGGCCATGGATGTGATTGCTGATGGACGGTGGTTGCAAGTGTGCAACGACAGATTCAATTGTGTCTCATCATAATCCAGCTCTTGCTACTGTAGTTGCATTTTCCCCTTTGCCCTTTTTTCAGTGTGGCTGCTCAAATATTTGAGCATCGCTTCATGCAATCTCCTCATGTCTAGCTTGACATGGACATAGCTTAACCATAAAACCACCTAATCCCAGAAACTCAGCAGACCATGACAGGAAGGAAGATCAGGGTGAGGATTATGTGGTCCAGGAACATGGCTAATGAGACTGGACCATGTGGTAGACAGGGTGGTGCTGGCAAATTGACTGGAAGCATTATCTGCTAGCCATCCAATAACCTGGTCTGGCTTCAAGACTGGTGTTCTGCACCCCATACAAAATGGAACAGGAAGCTAGTAGAATGACATGATGTATGTCTTTGTTGTACTCCCACAGCAGCCACAGTTTCACCTTGCCCACTGCCTCGGCCTCTGCGCTCACCATCAGCAACACATCCACTTCCCTGTCCCTTACCATGCGCCTTGCCTATTTTAAATTATGTGTGATACAGTATATAATGCAAAAGATCCGCTCATCTCTACTTCTCATTTATAATGCCATGTACCATACAGTCTTGCTTACCTGACAAACAGGGCAGAAAGCTATTCTGATTGGCTGCTCTCCAGTGAACAAATAGTCATTATGTAGAGACCTGGCTGTAGAGAGAGTGACTGAGCTTGTGTGAGCACCATGGCTGAGCTCATTAGGTGGACATGAAGTTTACTATATTCCTTAAAAAATAATGTAGATAGGATGAAAGACGGGATCAGGACAAGTAATATCAAATATTTACCCATTGACAGAACAGGTGAACACATCTTTTAATTTATCATTATGAGTTGTCAAAGGTGTAAAAGGAGCTTTATATGTTATAAGATCTGCTCTGCATTTGCAGACCTGGTCCAGATCCAAGTCCATGTGATATAGTTTGCATTTTCCTTAAAAATGATGAAACATTTGAATGAATGGAAAAAGTTTGCAATTTAGCTTCCTATAAAGACTCGCTGTATTATCAAAAACCTGAAAGTAAAGAAAAGATGGCTGATGCCACAAAAGGTGATGCTCTCGTCCTTAATCTGGATCTCCTGGCCCCAGTAATAATTCCTCTCATACCAGGAATTATGATTCATTTATTTATTATAGGCGTCAATCTCATCGACTGGTGGAAAGGACGATCAGTGACTTCTGTTGACCACATTATAACTTCTCTTGGTATTTCACGGTTGGGTGCTCAGTTTGCTCTTACAGTTTTTTTCATTCTGGTTACATTCTTCCAAATCAGCCTGAATTTAGAGATAGTTAAGAGTAGTATAAGCCCGGTCTATGATTTATTTTACTATAGTAATATTTGGTTAACATCTCTGCTCTCCATTGTCTTCTGTCTGAAGATCTCCAACCTCCGCAACAGACTGTTCCTGTATCTGAGGAGGGTGATATATCCAGGACTGGTCATTTCATTGTTGCCTCAGGACTTCTCGCTGCTTTCAATTCCTTAATAAACACGTCAATCATTCTCAATAAGATTCTCAATAGTGGAAAATACAATATAACTGTGGATAATCAACTCACTGAATGCAGGCATAATTCTTCTGCATATAGTTTTATTTTAGGATCATTTTTGCCACTACTTTTCTTTTTCATCTCCTCCATCCTCCTCTTGGTCACACTGTATTTCACACAGTGAAGATGAAGATGAGCAGCAATTTATCCATTAATTTTGAACAATTTTACTCAGCGATGAAATTTGTATCTTTCACATTTATATTTAATATTATATACTTTATTGGTCAAAATGGTTTTACTTTTTATTACTATTTTTACTGTAAAAATATGTCATGGCCTTATTTAATTTTGGATTTTCTACCCATTCTACATTCCTCCTACCTGATCTCCAGAACAGCCAAACTACGGAATAAGATGTCCAAGATAATGCAGATTGTCATTAACTTCTTATTTCAAAGGAAATTTTCAGAAACCACACAGAACATAGAAGTAATGGCACAGTGACGTGATTATATAAAGTGGACATAACAAGAATTCACACCACTGTTAAAATGTCAGGTTTTTTGTCATGTAAAAAAAAATTTACTAGCAAGAAACTTTTTAAACCCTTATTGTTGCCCATAATCTTCGCAATTCAATTGAAAAATAAATTGAAATCTTTTTGGATGGAAAAAGAAAAATAAAGAACCAAAATAATGTTTGTCTTAAAGTACATATGCTTACACTTTGTTGAAAGCCCCTGCATGCAATCTTTTTGGGTATAAGTCTATCAGCAATGCAAATCTAGAGTTGGCAATAGTGATGAGCGAGTATGCTCGTTGCTTGGGTTTCCCGAGCATGCTCGAGTGTTCTCTTATGTTTTGGGCGTGCTCGGAGATTTAGTTTGTGTCGCCGCAGCTGCATGATTTGAGTCTCCTAGACAGCCTGAATACGTGTTCAGGCTGTCTAGCAGCCGCAAATCATGCAGCTGCGGAGACACAAACTAAATCTCCCAGCACGTCCGAATACTCCGAGACCACCTGAGCATTCTCGGGAAAACCCGAGCAACAAGCATGCTCGCTCATCACTAGTTGGCAATCCTTACCCATTCTTCATTGCAGTAGCTCCACATATGTCAGACTGAGAGGGAACGTCATCTTGTACTGCCATCTTTAGGAAGGCCAGGCAGGTTGGGGACCACCTCACCACTATATGTTACTAGTAAGTAGTCGGCCGGTGCATTACCTTTGTACTCTGCGCACGTTATGCCTGCTGTGGCCTTTGCACTTGCAGCGCTTTATCTTTACATATGTATACATCTATACAAGCAAATAGGGCGATTTGGCACTGATGACACTTTATTTGTAGATATGTATTTTGTTTCTTGAAAGGTCTATTGCATAAAAATAGCCTTTTTTGGCTTAATTCAACCTTTTGATCCATGTGACCATTGCACATCTGAACTATTTGATTTTTTGAATATATGCTAATTGTATTCAGATTTAGTGGCTATTGTAGTTTTGGGCCTTTACTATTGGTTAATAATATGTTTAATTTTGGATCCCCTTATTCCTGCTTTGGCAGTGCTATTCTGTAAAATATTTCACATATTTATTGTTAATTGTTAATAAATGTATTTACTTGGCATAAGAGACTCGTTTTCTCCCTTCTTTTGCCTTAATAAGCTTGTAGATATTTTGGTTTGCAAGGTTTCATTGGTTTGTACGTCTGGAATAGCGCTGATATATGTGATTGCATATTCCCGATCAGAGCTCATCTGATGGGCACGGCCTCACGCCATAAACTTGTATTGGGAGAGACCTCACCCACTGGACAGCCGTGTTACTAGATGGGGTGTGGCCTCGCTTAATACAAGTGTGTTGAGTAAGGCCACCCCCACTAAATGGCTTCTGCCCAGTAGCATACATAACGCATGCATCACCATTATTTCCAGATTTGGTACCGGTGAATCCTTGTCAAGTTATCAAGATGACAAACTTTTTGTATACATAATTCAACCTAGCTACATCTGTACTGACCACTGTTTAACAGGGGTTTCAATGTGATTGGCTAATTCTGAACAAAATCACTTCCTCAATTGTAAGTGATTGCTCATGCTTATGCATCCATTGTTTTATTGTTGCTATTTTTATTTTCCTTAAAATGATTTTGATTTATTTCTCATTGGATTTGTACATATATCAAGTGGCATTAAAAGTGGGAAAAGTTCTGAAATGATTCTTCGTAGTTTATAACAACTGTACAAATTCCTTGCAGATGTTGTCTTTGGTAGGATGTCAACTCCGGCCTACAGTGCTAACGAAGCGCTATGGCTGTTGCCATAGCTGGGAGGCATTTTGTATAAAGGCACGATCCCCATTAGGTAGATGCCTGAGCAATCTCTATCGTTTAGTGTTAGGTGTGTGCAACTGTATGTTGCCATGTCCCACGTCCCTAGTCGGTTAAAGCTTTTCCTGTGTTCCCATAGTCTATTATAGTGAAACCCTACCCTGTTCTGTCTCTGTAGTCCTGAGTAGGTTGCGTTACCCTGTTGTTAGGGGTCGAGTTCCCGCTTCTGCACAAGGGGAGTCTTGAGCCATTCCGGCTGCGGTCTCCCATTCGTCTCCGGCCGCAGTGGACTCTGCTCAGCTTAGACGTCGGTCCCAGTGTCTCGCCCAGTCTGGCAGTGTGCAGAGAATTACTGCTGCTCCTCCAGACTCTGCTATTTTGGCCAGTACTGGTTAGCGGCGAGCAGACGTCTTTAGGACAAAGTCCTTGTTTTTCCCTTCTGAGCATGCCCAGGGTGAGATCTCTCATTGGAGATCAGGAGTCACATGCTCAGGTACTTCAGCAGCTCCTATTGGTCTGCCAGGAAGGTCCTGTGACTACTGGTGTTCTGGAACAAGTTTCATTGGTCCTTGTTTCTGGCAGGTCCTGTAGCTGTTATTATAAAAGTGTGGCAATGCTGAGTCGCCATGCGCTAGTATCAACCATTATATGCTTTGCGCCAGTGTGGTCATGCGTGTGTGTGGTTAGGGCCCGGCTGAAATAAGCCCCTAGAATACCGACTTAATCGGTGAGGAGTTTGGTATGCTAGCTGGTCAGGGTCGGTGTCCTAGATGCCCTAGATTACTGGCATAACCGGTGAGGAGTTTGATTGCCATATTCAGGGCCTGGCGTTCAGATGCCATAGATTGCGGGTGACTCTCGCGAGGACATTAGCGCATGATCACGTTCTATGTTCGCTTAGCACTTAACTGTGTACCTGGGTGCCTGACAGGACACAGAACTTTTTCTCAGCGGCTCTGTGACGTAACAGGGTTCGCTTTCAACGCTAGACAGCGCCCTAGTAGCATGTTTATTTTGCGATTCAGTTGTGTTCAGTGAGTTCGCACACATCGCCATATTGCGCTGCGGCACTCCTTCTAGCGGCTCTGTGAAATAACAGAGTTCACACATATTGCCACAGCGCATTGCGGTGTTTATTTTGGTGACTCTGCGGGATAACAGAGTTTGCGTCTTGCGCCATTTTACTAGCAGCAGGTTCCGCCTGCACGGTGGACCCCGGGCTGCAAACGCATCTCTCTACCTCATATATTTGGTGCGTTCCGCAGACCCTAACATAATACTAGCGCCAGGGTCTGGCTAGTAAAATGGCGGACGACCAGCGTCTACAGCAGTACATCCAGCAGCTGGAGGGTAGGTTGGCGGCTCTAGAGCGCACAACCTTAGCTGTGGATGTTACCACAGTCGCTGTTCAGGCTGCTAGCGTGGCTGCAGCCAGTTTGTCCTCTGCCACCTCTGCCCCTACATTATCTCACCTCCCGCTTCCTGACAAGTTTGCCGGTGACAGCAAGCAATGTCGGGGATTCGTGAGTCAGTGCTCTTTACAGCTCGAGCTTCTGGCTGCACGTTTCCCCACGGATCGGGCACAAGTGGATTTTGTACTGTCTCTACTCTCGGGCAGAGCGTTGGAGTGGGCAATGCCGCTGTGGTAACACGACGATCGTGGTGCGGAGTGCTCCTCGTTTCCTGGAGGCTCTTAAAAAGGTCTTTTTAGGACCTCAGGTCACCCACGATACGGCGCTACAAGTGCTGGCATTGGCACAGGGTTCGTCTTTGGTCAGTCATTTTTCCGTCCAGTTTCGGACTCTGGCCTCAGAGCTAGACTGGTCGGATAAAGTTCTCATTCCAGTCTACTGGCGAGGACTGGCTGACCATGTTAAAGACGCTTTGGCTACCAGGGAGATTCCCTCCACACTGGAGAAGCTTATCTCCATATCTACCCGCATCGACCTCCGTTTTCACGAGTGGAGGTTGGAGCGGGCCCAGTGTAAGCATAGGATTCGGTTGTCTCCCACCTTTGCCAAACCTCTCGAATCCCCCGATCTGGCGTCCGAACCCAAAAAGGCCACAGAGGTTCCTCATGCAGGACTTAAGTCTCGGACCGTCCGAGTATCCATGGTCTGTAACCTTTGTCAGCAGACAGGACACTATGCCAAAAAATGTCCACAGTGATCGGGGAAGCGATCACGTCTAGTGGCCCTGGGAGGAGGTTCACTAGAGACAGCGGCATTTTCCTCCAAGATGACACTTAAAGGAACAATCACTGTAGGCACTTGCACTCTCACCGCCGACCTTTGCGTGGACTCAGGAGCAGAGGGGAACTTCATGTCCTCTAACTTTGCTCGCCGTCACGCAATACCTCTGGTGGCACTTGACAAATCAGTGACTGTCCGGGTAGTGAATGGGTCGACATTGCACTCACAAATTACACACCAGACTGTTCCACTTGCATTGTTTGTATCTCCTTCCCATCAGGAACTTATTTCCCTACTCGTCCTTCCCGAGGGAATAGATGAGATCCTACTAGGTATACCTTGGCTCCGTTTCCACTCCCCACATATAGAGTGGATTTCGGGTAGGATACTGGGTTGGAGTGATGCATGTAGAGGCAGATGTGTCAGGAGTTGCGTTCAGGTTACCACTACTGAGTTACCCGCAGATCTTACTCCACTTCCCAAGTGCTACTGGTCATATGCAGACGTGTTCTCCAAGAAGGCTGCGGAGACTCTTCCGCCTCATCGCCCCTATGACTGTCCTATTGACCTCTTGCCTGGCGCAGAACCTCCTCGGGAAGGGTCTATCCCCTCTCTCTTCCTGAGACAGAGGCCATGTTGCAATATATTCAGGAGAACCTGGCAAGAGGGTTTATTAGGAAGTCTGTGTCACCGGCAGGGGCGGGATTCTTCTTCGTGCAGAAGAAGAACGGAGAATTACGTCCGTGTATTGATTACAGGGTTCTTAACGCCATCACCGTTAAAAACAAGTACCCGTTGCCCCTGATTTCTGAGCTCTTTGATAGGCTTCGGGGAGCAAGGGTATTCACTAAACTAGATCTGCGCGGTGCTTATAACCTGATTTGCATCCGTGAAGGGGACGAATGGAAGACGGCTTTTAATACCAGGGATGGGCATTACGAATATCTGGTGATGCCCTTTGGGCTCTGTAATGCTCCAGCCGTTTTCCAAGACTTTGTCAATGACATCTTCCGGGATATGCTCTCCACCTCGGTCGTAGTCTATCTGGATGATATACTCATCTTCTCTCCAGATATTGACTCCCACCGGAGAGATGTCTGCAGAGTCTTCGACCTCTTACGGGCTAATTCCCTTTATGCTAAGTTAGAGAAATCTATGTTTGAGCTGGAGTCTATACCTTTCCTTGGTTATATCATCTCAACCCAGGGATTGGCTATGGATCCGGCCAAACTACAGGCTGTGATGGACTGGCAGGAACCCCACTCTCTTAAAGCGGTGCAGCGCTTTATGGGGTTCATTAATTACTATCGCCAGTTCATTCCCCATTTCTCTACCTTGGTAGCTCCCTTGGTAGCCCTCACCAAGAAGGGAGCAAATCCCAAATTGTGTTCGGAAGAGGTCTCCAAGGCTTTCACTTCTATTAAGTCTCATTTTGCTAGCGCTCCCATCCTACATCGCCCCGATGTTGATAAGCCATTTTTATTGGAGGTGGATGCCTCATCTGTTGGTGCTGGAGCAGTCCTCTTCCAAAAGGATGCTCAAGGTCAGAAGCATCCTTGCTTCTTCTTCTCTAAGACCTTCACATTGGCGGAGAGGAATTATACCATCGGGGATAGGGAGTTGCTAGCAATGAAGTTGGCCTTCTCTGAGTGGAGACATCTGTTGGAGGGGGCCCGCTTTCCCTTCCAAGTCTTCACCGACCACAAAAATTTGGTGTATCTGTAGACAGCCCAGCGGCTTAACTCTCGCCAGGCCAGATGGTCCTTGTTCTTCTCCCGGTTTAATTTCACACTCCATTTTCTCTCGGGAGAGAAGAACATTCGTGCCGACGCTCTCTCTCGCTCTGTGGTGTCCTCTGAGGAGGAGGTGGAGGAGCCTCGGCTTATTGTCCCCACAGAGAGCCTGAGAACAGTGGCCCCGGTTTCGCTAGAGTCTGTGCCCCCGGGCAAGACTTTTATGCCTACCAATTTGCAACTGGAGGTACTCTCTTGGGCACATTCGTCCAGGGTGGGTGGACACTTTGGGGCAAAGAGGACATCTGAATTGCTGGCGAGAACATACTGGTGGCCGCATATGGTCCGTGATGTTGGGGACTATGTTCGGGCGTGTGTCTCCTGCGCCAAGAATAAGTCTCCACGACAATGGCCAGCTGGGTTACTTTACCCTTTGCCGGTGGCAGACAGGCCCTGGGAGATGGTTGGGATGGACTTTGTGGTGGGCTTGCCCAAGTCTAGGGGTTGCACCATCATTTGGGTAATCACTGACCATTTCTCCAAAATGGTGCATCTGGTGCCGCTACCACTGTTACCTTCTGCACGGGCTCTGGCAGCGTTGTTCATTAGGCACATCTTCCGTCTACACGGCATGCCGGACAAAATTGTCAGTGACCGAGGTCCCCAGTTTGCGTCTCGGTTCTGGAGAGAGCTTTGTCGTCTACTCAGTATTGAGTTAAATCTCTCTTCAGCGTACCATCCTGAGATGAATGGGTTGGTAGAGAGGGCCAACCAGACCTTGGTCACCTATCTACGACATTTTGTCTCAGCCAGGCAGGATGACTGGGCATCCTTGCTACCATTGGCTGAGTTTGCACTAAACAATGCTGTGGCTGACTCCACCGGACAGACTCCATTCCTCCTTAACTACGGTCAGCATCCGCGGGTTCCGGTGCCCATGCCCGTGTCTTCCGCCGACTCCAGGGAGGCAGACTGGGCAGTGGAGGCACGGGACATTTGGGACCGTACCCAGGATGCCATTCAGGCTTCCAAGGAGAGGATGAGATACTCCGCCGACGCACATCGGCACCCCGCTCCAACATTTGATTCCTGGGGACTTGGTGTGGCTCTCCGCCCGTAACATTAGGCTGCGAGTTGAGTCCACTAAGTTGGCACCCCACTACCTGGGTCCTTTCAAGGTCCTCGAGCAGGTTAACCCTGTGGTATACCGTTTGGCTCTTCCACCACACCTGGGTATCTCCGACACCTTTCACGTATCCCTCCTGAAACCCGTGCTCATGTCCCGGTTTTCCGAGTCATCTGCCGGGACATCGGGTTCGTCTACGGATGACCATGAGGTGAACGCCATCGTAGGGTGTAAGGTGGTACGGGGCAAAAGATTTTATTTGGATAATTGGAGGGGTTATGGGCCTGAGGATAGGTCCTGGAGCCTGCCGAGCACGTTCACGCTCCGCAGCTCATCGCTGCTTTTGAACGCAGCGAGGCCCAGAAAAGAGGGGGCCCTAGGAGTGGGGGTAATGTTAGGGGTCGAGTTCCCACTTCTGCACAAGGGGAATCTCGAGCCATTCCGGCTGCGGTCTCCCATTCGTATCCGGCCGCAGTGGACTCTGCTCAGCTGTCGGTCCCAGCGTCTCGCCCAGTCTGGCAGTGTGCAGAGGATTACTGATGCTCCTCCAGACTCTGCTATTATGGCCAGTACTGGTTAGCGGCGAGCAGACGTCTTTAGGACAAAGTCCTTGTTTTTCCCTTCTGAGCATGCCCAGGGTGAGATCTCTCATTGGAGATCAGGGGTCACATGATCAGGTACTTCAGCAGCTCCTATTGGTCTGCCAGGAAGGTCCTGTGACTACTGATGTTCAGGAACAAGTTTCATTGGTCCTTGTTTCTGGCAGGTCCTGTAGCTGTTATTATAAAAGGGTGGCAATGCTGAGCCGCCATGCGCTAGTATCAACCATTATATGCTTTGCGCCAGTGTGGTCATGCATGTGTGTGGTTAGGGCCCGGCTGAAATAAGCCCCTAGAATACCGACTCAATCGGTGAGGAGTTTGGTATGCTAGCTGGTCAGGGTCGGTGTCCTAGATGCCCTAGATTACCGGCATAACCGGTGAGGAGTTTGATTGCCATATTCAGGGCCTGGGGTTCAGACGCCATAGATTGCGGGTGACTCCCGCGAGGACATTAGCGCATGATCACGTTCTATGTTCGCTTAGCACTTAACTGTGTACCTGGGTGCCTGACAGGACACAGAACTTTTTCTCAGCGGCTCTGTGACGTAACAGGGTTCGCTTTCAACGCTAGACAGCGCCCTAGTAGCATGTTTATTTTGCGATTCAGTTGTGTTCAGTGAGTTCGCACACATTGCCATATTGCGCTGCGGCACTCCTTCTAGCGGCTCTGTGAAATAACAGAGTTTGCACATATTGCCACAGCGCATTGCGGTGTTTATTTTGGCGACTCTGCGGGATAACAGAGTTCGCGTCTTGCGCCATTTTACTAGCAGCAGGTTCCGCCTGCACAGTGGACCCCGGGCTGCGAACGCATCTCTCTACCTCATATATTTGGTGCGTTCCGCAGACCCTAACACAGTGTGAACAAAAACCAAGCCGCAGCCGCTGAAAAAACTGGAAAGAGCAAATGAGCAAATAACAGTGGCTGCAGATAAACTGTGAGGAGCTCGGGCCCCAGTTGGGGACCTGGCTTACCTCCACAAAAGTGCAGAAAACAATGCAAAAAGCAAGCACAAAAAGAAAAGCAAAAAATATCTTATCTGAAAGCAGGAGATGCAGGCAAGACTCCGGAAAACTTCCAAATGAACAAGGAACCACAATTGAGACAAGAACAATTGATCACCGGCGACCATCATGGGAGGGAACCTCCCTTATATCTGACCAGTCCATGAACCCAGATTGCCACTCCTCGCTGAAAGGTTCAGTACTGTCTGTAACCAACAAAGGGAGCCTCTGCTCAGAAACCATCTCTAACACATTCACAACAGGGTAGAATCAATGCGCAGCAAAGGAATGGACTTCCGCAGGGGTATCATAGGAAAACCACAACGTTTGGCAAAATCAAAATCCATCAGATTTATAGCTACCCCTGAATTAACAAAAGCATGAGCTGAAAATGTGGACATGGAGCAAATCAAGGTAACAGTCAACAGAAATTTAGTCTGAACACTACCCAAAACAACTGAGCGCGCAAAACTTCTTCCCCGCTTGCGGCAGACGGAAATAGCATGTGAAGCATCACCACAATAGTAGCACAACTTATCACGCTTGCGAAATTTATGACGCTGTGCCCCAGAAGTCACTCCATCACACTGCATGGGCTCAGGGGCTGGCTCGCAAGGCATCACAATCTCACGTATATTTCTACGCTCGCGCAGACGTCTGTCAACTTGATTAGCTAATGACATAGAGTCATTGAGACCAGAGGGGACAGGGAATCCCACCATAACATCCTTTACAGTCTCTGCCAGACCCTTCCGAAAAAGAGCTGCCAGAGCATCATCATTCCATTTAGTAAGGACTGCCCACTGTTAGGGTCTGCGGAACGCACCAAATATATGATGTGAAGAGGTGCGTTCGCAGCCCGGGGTCCACCGTGCAGGTGGAGCCTGCTGCTAGTAAAATGGCGCAAGAAGCGAGCTCTGTTATCCTGCAGAGTCGCCAAAATAAATGCCGTAATGCGCTGTGGCAATATGTGCGAACTCTGTTATTCCACAGAGCCGCTAGAAGGAGTGCCACAGTGCTATATGGCGATGTGTGCGAACTCATTAAAAACACTGAGTCGCAAAATAAACACGCTAGGGCGCTGTCTAGAGTTGAAAGTGAACCCTGTTATGTCACAGCCATGCTACCCTTTTATAGCAACAGCTACAGGACCTGCCAGAAACAAGGACCAATGAGAAACTGTTCCAAAACACATGCAGTTTCAGGACCTTCCTGGCGGACCAATAGGAGCTGCTGCAGTACCTGAACATGTGACCCCTGATCTCCAATGAGAGATCTTACCCTGGGCATGCTCAGAAGGGGAAACGCAGGACTTTGTCCCAAAGACGTCTGCTCCAGCACTGGCTATAATAGCAGAACCAGGAGAGGCAGCAGTAAGTCTCTGCACAGTGCTGGAATGGGCAAGACACTGGGACTGACGTCTCTGCTGAGCAGGCTTCACTGCGGCTGGAGACGAATGGGGGACCGCAGCAGGACTGGTTCAAGACTCCCCTTGTGCAGCAGCGGGAACTTGAACCCTAACACCCACTTTCTGAATTTCTGACAATACAGCTCAGCGGCTTCATGACCCTGATTCAATGCCAACAAGGATTTTTCAGCTTAATCAGTAACATTAGGTTGATCGTACAATAACCCCAGTGCCTGAAAAAACACATTACCATCATTCAAAACAGGATCCCCAGGTGTCAGGGAAAAGGCCCAATCCTGAGCGTCACCGTGCAACAGGGAGATGACAATTTGAACCTGTTGTGTTCCCTGAGGATTTAGGATTCAAATAAAAAAAAAACTTACAGTTATTTTTAAAATTCAAAAACTTAGACCAATCCCCCAAAAATAAATCCGTCAGAGGGATTCTAGGTTCCACAGCAGGCAACCCAGCAAGATAGATAGCAAAACTCCGAACTTCAGCAGTATGCTGCTCCACATGATCAGACAAATGCTTGACCTCCATTGGGAAAAAAATTCTCCTCAGCCCCCAGAGAAAAAAGAGGGAAAAAATGTAACAGACAAAAAAAAAATTCTGACAACTTTTTTTTTTACTATTTTTTTCCCTTCTGTTGAGTACCATAGAATTTCAGTATGGCCAGTGATTCTGTTATGTTATGGTAGCTGAGGAGACAGGAGCAAAAAACCGCATAGGCAGCCCAACACCAGAGAGGTTGGAAACGAATAGGTTGCAGACCCCTAAACTAACTGCACAACTAGAAGCAGCCGTGGAGAGTACCTACGGTGGTCCTAGACGCCTCGGCACAGCCGGAGAGATAGCTATCCCTGAAGATGGAAATAGGAAAGCTAACTGCCCCAGAGTAGACCCCAAAAGAGTAGGAAGCCCCCAAATATATAATGGTGGTTAGACAAGACAAAACTGTCTAGATAGGACAGCACAGGAGAGAATACTGTCTGCAACCCAGAAAAACCCTAGGAAAAACTCCAACACTTCTGAATCCAAAAACACTGAGACCACACGGTCTTGAACACCAATATCAGATCTCTGGTGTGGACACGTAGCTACCCAGCAGTAAAATATCACAAGAACTGAGCAAATTAACAAATACAAAAAACGAACGGAGACCAGCCCAAGACCCCCAAAGGAGACCCGGCTGAAGACAAAAAGCAATGCAGCAAAAAGCAAGGAATTCAAACCACAGTAAAAAAAAACTGAAAGAGACTTATCTGAATGCAAGCAGGAGACAGCAGAAAAGCAAGCTGAATTCCAACCTAGACCAGGAAGAACAACTGATCACCGGCGAGGATCATGCGAGGTCAGCTCACTTATATCAGGCCAATCAGTACCACCTGACAACCACTCGTCAGCTGCATGTGTAGGACTCTTGGTGTTCCACATAGGTTCAATACCCTCAGCAACCACCAGAGGGAGCTTCAGCTCCGAAGTCATCTCCAATACATTCACAACAGGATTGGTTTGCATGCACAACAGCGGAAGAAGCAGTGGTGTCAACCGCAGACACTATTCCTGTACTCTGGGTTTCGGCCAACAAATTCAGGTGCTTTGCTGCTATGTGCCTTATCATACTGGTTATTGTCAGGCTGGTAATTTTTCTACCCCTGCTGATGCTGGCCTGGCAGGTGGTGCAAATAGCCTTTTTGGGGTTATTGGCAGAGTCTTTAAAACACAACTAGACTCGGAAGACCTAACAGTTGGACTGGCAACTTCCATCGTGTTGGTGTTAAGGGGAATGGTTGCCCTCCTTCTGTCTGCGGCCACCGCACTGCCTCTTCCTGACTGTTGGGGTGCTATGCCTCCCTCCCCCTTTGTGCTGCTGTCCTCACTCTGCATGTCCTCTTACCAGCTTGGGTCAATTATTATGTCATCCACCACCTCGCTTTCCACTTCTGCACCCTGGTCCTCCTCCAGACTTTCTGGCAATTGTGTCTCATCATCGTCCACCTCTTGTCACACTTTCTCACTGTCACCTTCATGTGACCATGGCTGCTCAAATATTTTGGCATCGCTACATGCAATCTCCTCTTGCCCTGCTTCAAGTTAACCGGGCGAGAGGCACGAATCTATAAATGGAAAAGTGAACAGCTCTTCTGATTGTCCAAGTGTGGGATCAGTTGCCTCTGGGCACTCGGCATGGTGGGAGGACGGAGAATCAGGGTGAGGAATATGAGGTCCAGACTCACAGCTACTGAGACTTGACCGTGTGGAAGACAGGGTGCTGGTGGCAAAGTGATTGGAAACAGTATCCGCTATCCAACCAACAGCCTATTGACACTGCTCTGGGTTCAATAGTGGTGTGCTGCGGTCCTCTAGTAATTCAGACAGGAAGGTCAGGCAAGAAGATGTGGGTGTTTGTAGTGACATAATTTCAGCTTGCACACGGCCACGGCCTCGGCCTCTGCATGCACCATCACCATCATGTCCAGTTTTCCGTCCCTTGCCACGCACCTTGCCCATTTTAAATGGTGGACAATATTTTCCACGTTCAATACAAATGGCTGAATTTGGAGCGAGCTTACAGGTCCTTCTCAAAAAATTAGCATATAGTGCTAAATTTCATTATTTTCCATAATGTAATGATTACAATTAAACTTTCATATATTTTAGATTCATTACACACCAACTGAAATTTGTCAGGTCTTTTATTGTTTTAATACTCATGATTTTGGCATACAACTCCTGATAACCCAAAAAACCTGTCTCAAAAAATTAGCATATCAAGAAAAGGTTCTCTAAACGACCTATTACCCTAATCTTCTGAATCAACTAATTAACTCTAAACACATGCAAAAGATTCCTGAGGCTTTTAAAAACTCCCTGCCTGGTTCATTACTCAAAACCCCCATCATGGGTAAGACTAGCGACCTGACTGATGTCAAGAAGGCCATCATTGACACCCTCAAGCAAGAGGGTAAGACCCAGAAAGAAATTTCTCAACAAATAGGCTGTTCCCAGAGTGCTGTATCAAGGCACCTCAATGGGAAGTCTGTTGGAAGGAAACAATGTGGCAGAAAACGCTGTACAACGAGAAGAGGTGACCGGACCCTGAGGAAGATTGTGGAGAAGGACCGATTCCAGACCTTGGGGGACCTGAGGAAGCAGTGGACTGAGTCTGGTGTAGAAACATCCAGAGCCACCGTGCACAGGCGTGTGCAGGAAATGGGCTACAGGTGCCGCATTCCCCAGGTAAAGCCACTTTTGAACCATAAACAGCGGCAGAAGCGCCTGACCTGGGCTACAGAGAAGCAGCACTGGACTGTTGCTAAGTGGTCCCAAGTACTTTTTTCTGATGAAAGCAAATTTTGCATGTCATTCGGAAATCAAGGTGCCAGAGTCTGGAGGAAGACTGGGGATAAGGAAATGCCAAAATGCCTGAAGTCCAGTGTCAAGTACCCACAGTCAGTGATGGTGTGGGGTGCCATGTCAGCTGCTGGTGTTGGTCCACTGTGTTTCATCAAGGGCAGGGTCAATGCAGCTAGCTATCAGGAGATTTTGGAGCACTTCATGCTTCCATCGGCTGAAATGCTTTATGGAGATGAAGATTTCATTTTTCAGCACGACCTGGCACCTGCTCACAGTGCCAAAACCACTGGTAAATGGTTTACTGATCATGGTATTACTGTGCTCAATTGGCCTGCCAACTCTCCTGACCTGAACCCCATAGAGAATCTGTGGGATATTGTGAAGAGAAAGTTGAGAGACGCAAGACCCAACACTCTGGATGAGCTTAAGGCCGCTATCGAAGCATCCTGGGCCTCCATAACACCTCAGCAGTGTCACAGGCTGATTGCCTCCATGCCACGCCGCATTGAAGCAGTCATTTCTGCAAAAGGATTCCCGACCAAGTATTGAGTGCATAACTGAACATTATTATTTGATGGTTTTTTTGTTTGTTTTAAAAAACACTTTTATTTTATTGGACGGTTGAAATATGTTAATTTTTTGAGACAGGTTTTTTGGGTTATCAGGAGTTGTATGCCAAAATCATGAGTATTAAAACAATAAAAGACCTGACAAATTTCAGTTGGTGTGTAATGAATCTAAAATATGAAAGTTTAATTGTAATCATTACATTATGGAAAATAATGAAATTTAGCACTATATGCTAATTTTTTGAGAAGGACCTGTATATGTGATCCGTGTGATGGACAAACCACCGCTTGAAATAGCTGGCCTGTAGGTAACTATTTTTACCAGCAAACTGGTGTCAATAACTTCGCTAACACACTGCAACATAAATTAAAGGGAGAGCAGAAATAGTAGAATTTGGAGCGCCCTTATATGTGATCCGTGTGACCGAAAACTGCAGTTTGAAAAAGGTGGCCTGTGGGTAACTATTTTTTGCCGCAAACTGTTTTCAATAATTTTGCTAACATACTGCAACAAAATTTAAAGGGAGGGTAGAAATGGCAGAATTTGAAGCGCACTTTTTATCTCTGATCCGTGTGACGGGCAAACCACAGTTTGAAATAGGTGGCCTGTAAAAAGATGATTCTTGGCCCCTAATACCTGGGTCTTTGTCTACAAATATCTTTAATAGCAGCAGCAGACAGAACTGGAATGGACCCTCTTGCTATATGCACTGCAGACTGTCACATACACTGCCTGCCTATCTAGCACTGATATCTGTGCAGCTTTATTAGTCCTCAGAAGGACTGTTAGTTGAGATAAATATGTGCATAAGATATGGTATAGCCACACTAAGTAACAACCAAGCAAATCTCTCCCTAGCTCGGCAGCAACTCTCCCTACACTGCCTGATTCTGGAGCAGACTGTGACGAGCATGGCGGTGCCAGGTCTGATGTAGACCTGATGACGCTGTGCGGCCAACCAATCACTGTAATGCCACGACCAACATGGCTGCGGTATTACAGTGTATGGCAGACAGTCCCTGTGTTATGAGCTCAGTTGCAACAACTTTATTAAATAATGGATTGCAACCGAACCCGGGGTCCATGATGCAGTTAGAGTCACTGCTGCTGAACACCCCTTGGGTATGAGGGTAACAACTGACAACTTAAAGAATAATATTAGGTCTCGCCTGTGTTACTTCACACTAGGGGAGATGAAGAATTGGCACTATCTCCATTAACGTCACGGGAGATGTGCTATCGACTGGCGTAGATGTAGCCCTGTTAATGGCACAGAAGCCACTTGCCAGATATTAGGTTTGCACTATGTGCTGCAAGCTGGTATAGACGTAGCCCTGTTGACTGCACAGAAGCTACGTGCCAGCCGCTAGGAAGTGCGTGCGACTAATGCCAGGCATATGTGCTGTCAGCCGGTGTGCGACCAGACTGAGCAACTTCACTATTCAGCTGATGGCGATGCCCGCGTGCTGCCTACTGGGGTACGACTGGACTGAGCAGATTCAATATGGCGATGCCTGCGTGCTGTCAGCCTGTGTGAGACCGGACTGAGCAAGCTTCACTGTTCAGCAGGCAGGTGATGCAAAGGTTACGCGCCCCGCAGTCTGCTCAGGGTGTATGGTTACCCTCTAGTCGTAGCTAGACTGCGCACATTGGCTACCTGCCTGGCATAAGCTAAACCTGCCTGAAGGACCTGTGCTAATTAGCCGAGCCTACGCTGGCATCGGCAGGTCCCGGAGAGCAAAGCTAGAGAGCACGTGGAGCCCAGATTCTGGTACATCCACACATGAGCACTGCCTATTTTAGTATGATCTGACTGCGCCGCGCCGTGGACAGAGAAGCTATTTAAAGGGAATCTGTCACCCTAAATTGGCGGGATATTTAAATGATGGCAGTCAGGTCAGATGGGCGGTGTTTTGGGTACTTGCCTTAACATGTTGTTCGCCACTGTCTCCATTATTTCTGGGAATTGTAGTCGTTGCCCTCCATATAACGCGCCTGCGCATTGCAATCTTGAATTACGCAAACGCAGTATGCTTTGCCCGCAGATTGCAATTATATGGAGGGCAACGACTACAATTCCCAGAAATAATGGAGACAGCGGCGAACAACATGTTAATTCAAGTACCCAAAACACCGCCCATCTGACCTGACTGCCATCATTTAAATATCCCGCCAATTTAGGGTGACAGATTCCCTTTAAGGGATAAGATCTGCCCCCCAGCCATCTCGTCAATCACATCACCGATGACGTCATGCGTGACCAATCAGGCGATGCCAGGTCAGAGAATCATCTGACCTTAAACACCAATCATGGCTCTCCATGTCACGGACATGCTCAGTGCAGGCTTTTCTGGACTGTTGGCTACAACAGCCCTGTCTCCTTCTGTAACCTATGCTTAAGGTCACTATTAACAAAGACCCTGGAGACAACTTGTGCTCTCTTGTACTGGCTAGGTGTTATGATTGATGGCGAAGCTAAGCAGCATCTGTCCTGGCTGAGACCTGGATGGGGGACCACTGATGCCTCAGATCCAGGTTCAAATCCAGCTGTCGCCTAACACCCTGCATGTTCATTGGCTCTCTAAAGAGTGCCAAACATGCAGGGTGGGGAGCCAAGCTCCTGCTAAGCAACCCTGGAAATACTCAGCGATCTCCGAGCATCTTGAGCAGTGAAATTCTCGGATGAGTGAGTCGCACATTGCAGGGCCTTGGGGTACTCGGCACCGAGCCCGTCGATTTCTATGGGGAATGTCACGGGTAGCACAGCTCGGTCCGTTGCCCTGGGCGCTCACTGAAATGGGGATATTTACAAGGGATTAAATGTTCATGTAATTTGTCGTGACGCCACCTGTAGTACCTGGTCAGGGTGACCAGCGCTGCTGTGCAGGTCCTCTGGGAGGGATGGTGTTGTGCAGCTTGGTGTTAAGTCTCCTACAGGTGAGACTGTGTCCTCCCAGGGCAGGTAGATGAAAGGTAACAGCGATGGTGCAGAGTGGAGTGTGCGACGGAGTAATAATGCAGGAAACAGTTCTTGTGCAGTTTCAAGGGTTTACTCACAGTCTGTTGTACATACAGATTCCAGCCGGGCACTGTGTCCTTCCAGTGAGTAGTCCAGTAACCCTCAAGTAAATTGGTCACACTTCCAAAGACTCCCTTTATGTTCCTTTCCGGCTTCTTGTGCTATATTCCTTACTCCTCTCTGCACCTCCCTACCACAGAGCCCTCGGACGAGGTAGTATTGGATCCTTTCAGTTTACAGGTATGTCCCGATGCACGGCTCTCCTCTTCACGGAGACCGGGACACCGTCGGATGCCTGGACGTACTTGATCCCTAGCTGCCTCCAGATGAGATTATGGTAGCTAGTGGCTCTTGAAGAGTCCCACTAGACGCGGTGTTACTAATGGTGATGAACTGACCCACTAGTCTAGGAACCATTTCTCGATGATTGCCTGGTCCTTCCTTCTGGTGGATGGGGCACAGCTTCAATTGCTGTCTCAGCCCAGGACCCCTTCGCTCTCTCAGCAAGGCTCTCTGAGGTAAACTAAGAAGAGCTGCAGGCCAGGCAGTACCCACACACTGCCTGCCTGTCTCCAACTGAAACTCTAATCTAACACGCTGCAGCCTAATGCTGCAACTGACTCCACCCACCCAACTCTACACCCTTTACTAACGAGCCTGAAGCTCAGCACTGGCATGATGTGTGTGGATGCGGTGATGGAGTCAATGGGGTGCTTCCTCCTTACCTGAGATTCAGGTGTCACACCGCTGGGTGCGATGCAACATCTCTGTGGCGACTGGACCCTCAGGGCGCCACATGAGCACCGAGTAGTAGTGAGCATGTTCGCTCATCACTATTCGTTAGTGCTCTGGAGCTAACTAAGCAGTTGCTACTATCAGTCTAGTGGGAGATTTGGCTGCTGTGCTGAGAGAGGGAGCAGAGTACTGAGAACAAAGCAAACTGCTGGACTGTGAGTGACATGCAGGCAGAGATGTTATGATGGATTGAGAAAGATGTGTTGTGCTAGGTGACACAAAAGCAGCACTCATGTCTACTTACATAGTTACATTGGTTGAAAAAAGACCTTGATCCATCAAGTTCAAAATTTCTCCACCAATTGTTCATTTTGTCACTAAATTAACTATGATCCACAATGTTATATGTATTGAGGAAATCATCCAGTCATTTTTTAAAAGCTGTTATAGTGTCTGGCATTACTATGTCTTGTGGTAGAGCATTCCACATTCTTATTGCTCTAATTGTAAAGAACCCTACATCACCCTGATTGTAGTGGGTTAACAATTGTAGTTTCTGCGGCCGAAGACCTGTGTGTGAACACTTGAAATGGTGACGAAAGAGGAAGAAACAGCAGATGGGGTTGATGGGAAGGTCAATGTTTGGTGAGGCCCACTAGTCCATATTTTAGCGCAGTGAGATTCCCACACTAAGGCATGTGGATCGGACATGTGCTAGTTCATGTGTGTAGTTGTCAAATTAATGCAATTTTTTTGCAAATCTGACAGATAAGTTGTGTTGAGTCAACCTTTGCGATCTCAAAAAATGCCCAGGCTAGGAAATCCTTGCCGCCTCTGCGAACTGCACACTCATGACCGGTGGCAGTGGTTGGGCTTAGGATGCATTGCTTGTTGTGGTTGCGTCACTTCATGTCTTTATGGGAAACCATATCTTATCTCCTCATCTTCCTCCTCCTCCACCTTAACTGCTCAGCTACTCAGCTGCTACTTCTGGATTGACATCAAGTGGGATCTACAATCTCATTGTCTACCTCTCTGTTCCCACACTGCTCACCCTGAGAAACAACCTCCTCTTTTTCCTGCCCTGTCACCACAGCACAGTGTGCGTGCACCTCTAGTATTGGGAGTCTCATCAGGATCATCTCCACCCATGGTGGTTAACGTCTGGTGACAATGGTCTGGAATCTGCTTGGACTCTACTTTGTCTGGTCCCAGATCCAACATTTTGGTCATCGGTGCAAGTGCTTTCCTTCTCTGGATTCTGTTATTCTTTGGAGAAGACCTCTGATACCCATGGAATACAATGTGCTAACAGGTCTTTTGAATGGCCCATTTGAGGTTCCCTATAGCCAGTTGGGCATTTGGAAATATTTGACATGGGGGGGAAATAAGGGTGATTGGGGTGCCACATATGATGATTGTATTGTGTGTGATATTAAGGTGGAGGATGAAGAGAAGAGGCCACTTGATGCAGCACTTGCCATTCATTGGAGCACACGCTCTTTATGAGCCTCATCTACAAGGCATACCATTGTGTGGCTGCCAAGAAAGGAAAGGGAGTCGAATAGGTCAGCCAGTAGCAGATGTTGTCAGTAGTCTTTGGTTAGGACGAGACAGCGTTTGGTCAGCTGAGTTTTCATTAACATTAACACCAAACCCACGTACATGTGTAAGGTAGCCAGGGTGGTAGTCGTGGTGACTGGCTGTTATGTTCTCGCACCCTGGTGCCCTACAGATAGAATACAGTGTCCCTTCTGCTGTATGTGCAGCGTGCACAGCAGAACACTTACAATTACTGTCAGAGTCCTTTCCAGTTCTGTCACTCTGGCTTTGTGTTTCCGAGTTCCACAAAACACCTTAGAGCCACACTTCTTTTCCAACAGTTGAACTTTACTAATCACAAGGGCATTCATCAACACAAATCACACAGAGCCACATATTCTGTGCTTTCCCTGCCTTCTGTGCAGACTCTATTTTCCTGTAATCTCTATCTCTTTCCTCCCGACAATCCCTGCCGTCTCTTTGGACAATCCATGTCCCAACCGTGCTTCTGGCATCACCGGCTCCGTCAGGCCTTGTCCGGTTCCAATTGGAAAGGTGCCGGGAATGCAATTTCAGCTGCTCCAGCCCTGGTCATAGACTCCGGATGCTTCTTAGGGATGATCCTGTTGAGCTGGTGCCCAAAGGTGCTATTCCTCATCTGTGGCCTCTTACTGCCATAGTAGCTTTATCCCCATGGCCTGTCTACTGTCTGCTTCTCACACAACCTGCCCTTTACAAGGCTGCCCAGGCTTCTGCTGCCTAATCAGGAAGTACTTCTCCCATATCCCTGATGCTCTGCCCTGCTCTGCTCTAACTCCTCCCCTCTTGCTTAACCACTATGCTGCCTGTACATTACTAACACTTCTATCAATTCTATGCTATCCTAACTCTATGATGCCGCCATCTATTCTAATTCCCCCCTTCGGTCCTATACTGTCCCTAAGCTTATACACAATCAATACACAAAAAATGCATCACATTACAGTATACACAATACAAGAACATTGTATGAGACATGCTTGGTATTCAGGAGAGAGGAGGCACGTGAGTGTCCCCACCACCTCCTTACACATGTCAAACACAAAGCTTATTTCCCCTTCCACCATGACCTCACTTTTTCCCACTCATGTTTTAAGTAGCCTTTCCCCCTTGTACCCTGCTTGTTCACAACCTTAGGCCTACAGTTGTCAGTCACTTGTCACTAAATGAACAATAACTATTTATTTTCTTAGATAATGTTCCTGAACAACACTGTAATGCTTAACGATTTTTGAGTGGATATATAGCCTTCTGATTTGCCACTAAAACACAGTTTTAGCACAAATGATTAGGAGAAGCTAATTGACCTCGTGAATGCAACACTATAGTAAGCCTAATGATTTTTACGTGGAAATCTGGCCTTCTGATTTGCCACCGAAACACAGTTTTAGCACAAACTATTTGGAGTAGCTGATTTGACCCTGTGGCTGCACCACTATAGTAGGCCTAACAATTTTTAAGTGGGAAACTGGCCTTCTGATTTGCACAAATGATTTTGAGTAGCAAATGGAGCTTCTAGAGCCACACAATATTTGCACATTCTAATTTGATGCTGGAAAATCAATTTCACACAGGACAAGTTCACTTCCAGCAGCACAAGTACTAGCGCAGGAGCAAAACAAAATGTCAGCTTTTTATATGGCCAAAAACATGTGACTTCGGCAACTAATCACAGAAGACCTTGTGTTGTGACATTCTAGATGGTTTCTGTGCCCTGATTGGTTGATTTAGTCAACACTCATACAGTTAAGTGAAAAAAGCGTGTGTTCTCATGTAATCACTTCAGATACTCCTTTAACCTCTCTACACCCCTCACCTCATCAAAAACATCCAACCACTCATCATACATCATCGCTATCCTAGCCAAAGTCATACAAAATTGTGATGACTTACAAACTGATCGAATTTTGCCGACTTTGAGTAAAAATGCTCCTGAAAGCGAACACGAACCCGAATGTGCTATGTTCCTGCCGAATTTGAGATTGGCGAATGTTTTCTGAACACGTTCGCTCATCTTTAATCACTATATCTGTAACTATGGATGAGTGAACCCGAACTGTAAAGTTCGAGGTTTGTATCAGTCTACTATTGTCTGTTATCGGACACTGAAGACGAACTACTTACTGTGTGTCCGGTTTCCTGTTCGGGTCCAGAAGACTAATAAGGCTGTGAGCACTTCCGCCTCTATCACACCCATCTCTAGTAATGGCCTGGCTGTGATTGGCCAGCCCATGACCCGGCCTTACAGTGAAAATAAATTAATAATAAATTAAAAAAGTTTTTAAAAAACCCTTCTTTCCCGCAAAGGTTTTTTTTTATTAAAACCAGCAGTTGGGAAACAGAAAGCTGTGATCTGGTACTTTTAGACTGGGAAGGGCTAGTATCCATGGAGCTTCCCAGCCCATTACTAACCTATGGACTTGATAGCTGACATTACAAAATTGACATCAACCCCATAAACTATTAGCCTTGTTGCCACCACACAAGGGCAATTAGGAGGAGCTGGTTATTAAAGTAGGGTGGACCCCACATCATTTTTTTGCCCCCTTAATCAGCAAATGAATATCACAGATAGCTGCAGGCTAATATTAATGCTCTGGGATGCTCCATGGATCTTGGCCCTTCCTAGCCTAAAAATACCAGCTCAGCTCACAGCTCTCTGTTTTCACTCTGCTGGTTTTAAAAGTAGGGGGGACCACTAGTCATTTGTTTCATTTATTTATTTATTAATAAGTACAGTAAAATACACACTCAATGCACTGCTATACTCCTCCACATGGACCTCCTCCTAGTCCAAGATTATTATTTTATTGTACATTATTTAAAGTTATTTTCCTATCCATATTTGTTTGCAGGGCAATTGTTCTGCTCTTATCCCCATTTTGCTTCTTTTTGCAGCCCCCTAGCCCTTACTATGACCATTTTATAGCCATTTTACTGCTCTGAAGTTCAGGTCCCCATTGACTTATATGGAGCTGGGATCTGGAATCAAGTTTGTGTTGTAATAAACTGCAGGTACTAGTAATGTCGCCATGAGACAGAGACAGATCAAGAGTTAAAGGGTTTATTTACAGGGGATAGATTCTCCACACAGGGAGAAGCAGTGGGGGAATTAAATGTGTCAGAGTAAACAATATAAACAGCAAAATAGACTAAGGAAGCTATTAAACAGTTATGCAGAATAGAAATGGTTAACTGGTATTCTTGTAACTTATCAGTCCAGTGAGGTCCTGACTGAAGGGTCCTTTTCTCCAACGTGGGCACCGTCAACAGCGGCTCTTAAAGACTCTATAGTCTCTCCTCTGTCGCTTGGAAACTAGAGACTCCGGGGTTAAATCTCTGCAGTCTCTTCTCAGGGTGAAGCAGGAAGCAGGAAGACACTGCTGCATGGAGTCTCTCCTGCTCTGAGTCTCTGTATGTTAGGCTGACAGTCACTCTGCAGTAGCGATGCTACACACACTGGGCAGTTTAATTGCCACACTCAGGGGTCTCGGCTTGCCACTGCGGTCACCGGCGTTGCGCGCTCGGGTTCACTGTCTCTGCACTGTCAGGGGAGAGCCTCCTCTGGTCATGGAGGCTTTCGAGTCCACGCCCTTATGGAGCCCAGCTTCACTCAGTTCCACAAATCCCAGAAGGGTGCATGAAGGATTGAACCACTAGAGGTCCCACTATGCATACACACACCTTCACCCCTCTCCTAAGACCACCAGAGGGAGCCTGATAGGAATATAAAAGAGGGTGAAGACAGGAAGTTTAGAGTTAGTTAGTTGGTTAGTCTGCAGAGCAGAGTGAACCTGCAGAGGAGTTCTGCTCAGTGCAGAGCTGAGTGGAGTTTGCAGTGAGAGACTCAATAGCTCAAGTTAGAGAGCTAGGAGTGTGCCGACGCTCTTAGAGTGGCAGAAGAGGCAGCCCACCAACTGCCAGTGTGTACAATTGTGTGTGGGCCCGAGTAGGCCAAAGGCAAGAGGGTAGTAGCAAAGGGGTAGACGAGCCCAACCAGCTCACCCAGCAAGTACATACCGGACGCCGGGTCCGAGCCTACAGGGATCTCCACGACCCAGTAGGAGACCACCGGAGTTCCTGGAGGACTACAAGTCCCAGGAGCACCACAGAGCTGATACGTTACAGGGCCAGGAGATACGGAGTTCAGGCAAGCAGGGCCCTGCAAGCAAGGACTGTGTACTTCAAGAGGAGGTCCAACCACAAGGTCAGCCAGGTGCAGGATAGAGATTAAATTAGGCCCAGCTACATGCCGGCCAGAACTTCATTACAGAAAGGCAAGGAACAGGAGGCCATACACCTACTCAGTGGGAGAATCTGGATGTGCACCCTTCACCCTATCATGCTCCGGGATATACCTGCAACATCTTCAGTAAAGGTACCGAAGTGACTTGTGTGTGTGTCCACCTTCTTGTCCCTACCCTGCCGGGTTCCCCTCCATCCTGCATCCCTATACATCTACCTGCCCTGGAAGGACACAGCCTCACCTGTAGGATGCCTAACATCTAGTTGCACAACACCATCCCTTCCAGAGGATCTGCACAGCAGCGCTGGTCACCCTGACCAGGTACTACAGGTGGCGTCACGAATCATCATACAAACATTTATTCCCCTGTAAATACCCCCCTTTTTGGGTGAGCGCCCAGGGCCACGGACCGATCTGTGTTGCCGTGACATTCCCTATAGAAGTTAATAGGCTCGGATCCGAGTTCCCCCAACAGTGTCCTGGGCGGCTCACCCTCACATACAGCATTCCCTATGGCTCGTATCTCAGCCTCAGTGCTCTGACGAGGCTCACTCTTCCTCTGGGAGTGCGGTGCTGCAGCCAGCTTTCTCTCTGGCGTTCTCCCCCTCTATCTGACGTGCTCAGCTTTCGCGCCCTCTATCTGCACACTGTCCGGTCTACGGCCCCTACCTCTTCCTCTCTGCTCCCAGCAGTCACATGGTCCAGTCCATTCAGGAGTAGGAAAGGTAACCTCCTTTGGGCTCTTCTTCCTCTTCACCCCCTTACAGTGTCAAGCTCGCGACCCAAACCGGACTTTAAAAAAGCTCTCACAAACTAGATGAACATGGACATCCACTTGTTCACTCATCTCTAATTCTCAGTAGGGATGAGTAAACCGAACTTTTAACATTCAGCATTCATACCAGACAGTGTCTGGTGCTGAAAGCCAAATGTCTGACTTTTCCCGGAAGCCTGCCTTTATGTTCAGCTTTCAGGGGTAAGTCCATGAGGCAGCGTCGCCGGTGGGTGCACACACGCTAACACGTGCGAGAGAGAGTGGTTGTTTTTTTTATTAGCTCCAATGTCTGAATTTGCTCCACTCTGTAACAAATGGAAGTGGAGGCAGAGATGGTGAAGTTCACATTCTTTTTTTATTTTTGAAATGGAACCTCAGGACCACGGTCCGGGGGGCTCCGAAGGGGGCTTAAATAGTGAGCCCCAGGTATCCGTAGTAAGGCCCCTCAAATAGGACCAGAATGGAATACCCGGAGGACCCAGGTGCTACCTACAGTTAGACCCCAGACACGTGCCAGCTGTCCCAGCGGGACCAAAAGGGGTAACAGATATAATGGAAGAGACCGTGGAGAGGTAGACACAGGTGAGGAAGGTCCTGGTTCCAGGTAGATGGTAGCAAGCTGGCTCCAGTAACCTTGTCACAGTCCACGGATTCGGATGGCTGACAAATAGTATGAGCAAATGCACAGAGACTGCTAACGCAGCGCAGACAGGTCAGAGAACCGGATGCAGCAATGGTAGATACTCATTGCTCCGGCACTCCCACTATGGTGGAGTGGCCAGAAATAGTAATCAGTGCTCTGCTATTGGTTAATTGACATTTTCAAAAAATGCGCGCTGTCCCTTAAGAGACCAGGGGGAAGCGCACTCGCGTCCAAAGCATTCTTTCTGGAGGCCTGCTGGCCGTGTGCCAGGAAGTAGAGGAGAGAGCAGCAGCAGGACGCCGAGGGACAGACAGAGAGCGAAGATCCTGACAGGGACTTCGCAGAGGTACAGAGACAGCCCCGGGAGTAGGAGCGGGTGAGGGGCCAGAACTGGGACCTTGCGTAACACACTCCATTTGTTTTCAATAGGGTTTGGGTTCTTGTGGAAGTTTGCATACTGTTCTGAGGCCCAAACCAAACTTTAAAGAAAGGATCTGAACTTCTACTTCTCATCTATAATGCAATGTATTGTATAGACTTTCCTGACAAGCAGGGTAGAAAGCTATTTTAATTAGTTGCTCTCCCATGAACAAATGTTCATTTTGCAAAGACAAAGTTGTAGGGTGACCACTAGAGTTGAGCGATACTTTCCGATATCCAAAAGTATCGGAATCGGAATGGTATCGCCGATACCCAAAAAATATCGGCGATACCCGATACCGATACCGGAAGTCCCATGTAAGTCTATGGGAACAAAATATCGGAATTAAAAAAAAACCCATTCTTGCCTTGTTGGTTAATTGTACATGAAGGAAAACAACAAAGAGTAATGTAGAATGTATTGGGGGAGGTTGAGGAGACATTAAAGGCGTAGATGTTTAACCCAATCAAATGGAATAGCATTAATATTTTTTTTTTTAAAGATGTTCGGATTGACGAAGAAATTGACAATGTTGTTAACGTTTTTTCTATTTTGGCAAATATGTATATTTCACAACTTCCATGCTCTTCACCTTTTTAACTTTTGACGCACTTTCTCCTTCATAATCTTCAGCAGCATCATCTTTTTCATCAAATTATTCTTCATCTTCACCTTCTTTATCTTCTTCTTAAACTTCTTGCTATTCATCTTTTTGTTAACATTACTCATATTGTTCTTATTAAACTATTATTCTTCTTCATATTCTACTTCATCTTCATCTTCTTCATCATATTCTTATTTGTGACAGAGATTCCTGTACTTGTAATCTGTAAAAGTATGAATTTTTCATCCTTCCGTTTTTGCTGTCACAAAAGATTTAAATTACAACAGTATTTGTCCGTGTTCAGTTTAGCCTGCAGCAGCAGGCATTTTCCAGGGGCACCATGAGGAGGAACGGACTCACCCCCATACACTGCTTAGTCTTCTTCTGCTTATAATTTAGAGCATATATTTTGCTCTTCATTTTGGTCTTATACTTAATGTTCTGCTTTTTGATCTTCTGCTTATTGTTCTTCTGTCTCTTTTTCTGTATCTTGTAGTTTGTCTTAACTTTCTTTGTCCTGTTGGTGATGTTCTTCTGGTAATCATTTATTTCTTCTTTGTGATGGTGTTCAGGCTGGTTGGCTTGATGCTCGTCGTCCTTGTGGTCGTCATCTTCTTCGGGGTGGTCATCAGGGTCGTCGTCTTCATTGTTGGAGATCCAGAGTGATTACCCAAAAAAACATTTAAAAAATCTTCAATTTGTAAATGTAGCTGAAGATACAAGAAGGCTGACTAACTTCCGAGAACCAGCTGACGTTACTGGAACCCGGAGGGGCAGCAGAAGGAAAAGAGCCAATGGCACAACCGAGGACCAGCTGACGTTACTGGGACACGGTTACTAAGCAGGAGGTACCTGTGCTCCAAAGCACTACCAAGGACCAGCAGACGTTGCTGGAACTCGGATACCGAGATGGAGGCACCTAGGCCAAAGGCACTGCGGAGAACCAGTTGACGGTACTGGAACCCGGACGGGTAGCAGAAGGTACAAGAGCCAATGCAAGTAACGAGGACCAGCTGACTGTGCTGGAACCCGGAAGGGCAGCAGAAGGAAAAGAGCCAATGGCACAACCGAGGACCAGCTGACGTTACTGGGACACGGTTACTAAGCAGGAGGTACCTGTGCTCCAAAGCACTACCAAGGACCAGCAGACGTTGCTGGAACTCGGATACCGAGATGGAGGCACCTAGGCCAAAGGCACTGCGGAGAACCAGTTGACGGTACTGGAACCCGGACGGGTACCATAAGGCACCCATGAAAATGTAAGTTGACAGGCCGCAAGCCGTCCGCAGTTACCGAATCACACAGTCCTACAGTGGGTGATTGTCCTATTGTCACAACGGAAACAGCCTTTATTTACATATCCCACAGCACACATAGGAATGACTAAAACTGCAGGCACCATATAGTCGGCTAACCAGAATGCAACACGACAGGACAACTTATTGGAGGCTAATTGACGTTGACACTGCCAGGAAACAGCTGTCGTGCTGTAACCAGGCTGGGCAGGAGTCAGTACCCGTGCCAAGTACTTCCGAGCAACAACTGGCGGTGTTGGAGCCCAGGGATGAGAAGAGAACAGGGTGGAGGCAGCAGGACTTTTTGCCGTACACACAGCAGGGGAACAGCTGACATTACTGAACCCCAGTAACACAGGAGCAAGTGTTGACTGTGCTAACAGCACTTCCAGGCAACAACTGGCAGTGTTGGAGCCCAGGGATGAGAGGAGGACAGGGTGGAGGCAGCAGGACTTTTTGACGTACACACAGCAGGGGAACAGCTGGTGTTACTGAACCCCAGTAACACAGGAGCAAGTGTTGACTGTGCTAACAGCACTTCTAGGCAACAACTGGCGGTGTTGGAGCCCAGGGTCAAGGAGGATGTTTAAATAGTAGATCAAGTATTTTCCTTGTTACGTGTCAATTTTAAATGTCTATACTCCAAACAATAGAAAGATAAGCTTTACTACCATAAGATGATGATTTCAGTTAAAAAAATATCGAGATAAATAAAGAATTGACAAACATAAACGCATACATTAACATGTTTAACAGCAATGCAAACCACAAAATAAATTAGTTAAGGAATCTGCTATACGGTTGTACATAAAAGCATACAAGTACATATCTGAATCCATTAATGATGGATAAGTAACAGTATGTACACCATTTTTATTGCATAGACAATGAATGTCTGACTTCAAAACATCATCAGCATTACAAGTTATCTGTGACATTCATAAAATGTTACATTTGCTGAATAATGTCACTAAACAGTTTATAAAAATTATACAATTTCCATCATGTAATACTCATAATATGTGCCAATAATCATTTTTATTAACAAACATAACCTTTAAAAAGTGCATAGTGCAAATTGCTATTTATGCCTGACTGTGGACTTGCAAGCATGACAACGGATAGATAAGGTATATATAGATGAGACTGCATAGCCACAGATGGTGAATGGCCATGTAATACTGTACCTCAATAAAGTGTGCTTTACTACTACATAATTTTTTTTATATAGCTTTATAAACAGGGTACGTGCATGTATGCTTGCGCCTTTGTTTGGACGCACAGACTGCCTTCCTGCTGTGACGCGTTGAGTAGTGAACAGTTGTGTGCAGTGTTCACTGCAGTCTCTGCGGAATAACCACACTTAGGCCTTATAACTTTTCAGACTTTCTTTATCAATCTACCAAGATGAAGAAGGCAGGGAGTAAGGCACGTGGTCGTGGCCGTGGAGTTTCAGCAGGGAGAGGACGTTGGGATTCTGTGGCTGCTGCCGCCCCCAGTGACACAGCATCCACCAGTTTTCCCCGTGAGCGTTCCTTTATGCGCACTTTTGTAGGAGGTCGGCGTACCCCCTGCTGCGGGAAGAACAAATTGAAGCCGTTGTTGGTTGGATGTCAGCCAATGCATCGACTTCAATTGCTTCCACCTCCTCTCAGGACCACAGCACTGTTGAGCAACCATCTGTCTCTTCACCGCCTGCCAAATTGCCCAGGCAGTCACAGAGTTCTGTACAGGAGCCAGCTGAGTGTCTGCTTCTGTTCTCAGAATCTGTTGGCTTGCAAACAGGGGCCCAGCCAAGCAGCATTCTGGAATGTGAAGAAGAGGGAGTATGCAGTGATGCGCAACAGCTGTGTCTCTCTGAATCTGAAGAGGCGGGTGAGACAGTGCCGATGGTCAGCACACCGCAGAACGCATCTGATGATGATGAGACTCAGGTGCCAGTTTCTGTTGAGCATGGTGCTGGCCAGACCACCCAACAGCAGCAGGTGTTGGAAGAGGGTAGTGGAGATGATGAGGTCAAGACCCAACATGGCGTGAGGAACAGGAAGGTGGTGGGAGCAGCTCAGAGGAATACTACTACTAATAATAATAATATTAATTTATATAGCGCCATCATATTCCGCAGCGCTTTACAGTTTAGCAGTTTCAGAACACAAGTCATAAGTAACAACGTTAACAATACAATAATTTAAGCAAAATAAGTCGCCCCTGCTCGTGACAGCTTACAATCTACAATGAGGTGGGGGAGATACAAAGTATAGGTGTTTATATACAATGGTGCATTTACAATGATGGTCCAGCCATCTTAAGGGAGTGAGGGATGGAGATAGTGAATGGGCTAGACACACACACACACACACACACCACTACACAGAATACATAGAATGACTTTGATTAGTGAATGTGATAGGCCGCTCTGAACAAATGTGTTTTGAGGGAGCGCCTGAAACCATGCAAATTGTGGATAGTCCTAATTTCTTGGGGTACAGCATTCCAGAGGATTGGCGCAGCGCGGGAGAAGTCTTGGAGTCGGGAGTGGGAGGTACGGATTAGTGCAGAGGTTAGTCGAAAGTCGTTTGCAGAGCGCAGCAGTCGGTTAGGCCGATAGATAGAAATGAGGGAGGAGATGTAGGGGGTGCTGCACTGTGGATAGCTTTGTGGCTGAGAACCAGTACTTTGGTTGAAAGCTGTGAGAGGCCTAGAGAAGTGGTTAGTGATAGAAGGAAGATAGAGGAAGACATTGCCCCAACGGTACAAACAGGAGGGAGAGTTAGGCTGCAGACTCGGTTGCCTGTAGCCTCCAGTTTGGCACCTGTTCGGAGCAGTTGTCTTCCAAAAGTCAAAACGTGCGCTCCCAGGACTTGCACTGCGTGGTCCTTTTTTGACACACTTGCAGATGATATTTGCTATGTCAAATGCAAGCTGTGTAATCAAAAATTAAAAATAGGTAAAAGTGTCAGTAACCTCAATACCACTAATATGTGGAAACATGTGCGGACAAAGCACGTAGTTGAGTTACAAAGACACACTGGAGATGTAGGCCAACCTACAGCAGCACCTACATCTTCAGGTTGTGTTGAAGCCTCTTCATCGAGCTCACACACAGTGGTTCTGCTTCCTCACAGGATCGCCATGGAAGAACCTCGGTCACTGTTGTCCAGAGACAAAGTGTTATTCCACACACAGCAGCAAGTTCCCTGTCATCCTCACACTCCCAGGCCACAAAACAGCCATCGGTAGCACAGGCATGGGATAAAAGACGGCCATACTCGGCAAACCATCCACGAGCACAGGCTCTGAATGCTGGCATTGCAAAACTCCTGTCCCTTGAAATGCTGTCATTCAGGCTGGTGGAAGACAGTTTCCGTAACTTAATATCATTGTCAGTCCCACAATACAATGTGCCAAGCCGATTTCATTTCAGCAGGCAAGCCGTCCCTGGTCTGCAAAAGCATGTTGAGGGAAAAATTAAACATGCGCTACTAAACGCCTCAGTAGCAAGGTCCACCTGACCACCGATGCGTGGACCAGTACCCATTGTTATGATCTGCTACAACCACTAAGGAAAGAAGGGAATTCTGTCCCTACAATAGAACTAAGCTGAATCCCTACGATGTAACGGGGAACCTGATCCTGCGACCAGACCCGCTAAAGTCCTCAGCTAGTCTGAACGAAGACCTATAGTTGCGAGGGAGGAATCCCTACAAGATCTAGGGACTGGGAGAAAAGGTGGACACCTCCTAACAGAAATTGTAGCAGGGATAATTAAACAGAAAACAAAATACTTTGAGATCCTAACATCAAGCAAAACTGACTGAGTAAGGCACCTAAGCACCCGGCTAGCTTAACAGTAGATAATACAATGAAGTCAAGCAAAGCCAGAAGGGCGGAGCCAGACTAAATAGGGAAAAAAGGTCATGTGACCAGCAAACTGAAACAAAACCTAACAAGAGGGTTCTAACACCCATGGCCAGGGACGATACCTTTCCCTCACTGCCCATTGGGTCAATGTTGTGGAGCCGGGTACTGATCTTGCGAGTGGCGCTGTACGTGTTCTGCCAACTCCAAGGATTGCAGGAATCAAGTCTGTACACATTGACTCCTCCTCCTACTCCAGTTCCTCAGAATCATCGCTGCAGGAGCCGTCACGGTCTACCTCCACATGGACCCGTGAACGTTACCTGTTGCGACCGATATGAGCACAGCCGTGTCCAAACGTCAACAGGCCGTCCTGAAATTAATTTCCATGGGGAATCGAAGCCACACAGCGCAGGAGCTCTGGAATGCCATCAAGCAGGAGAGCGACGTGTGGTTTTTGGCAGCGAATCTCCAGCCAGGCTTGGTAGTGTGTGACAATGGCCGAAATCTGGTGGCAGCTCTGGGCCTTGGCAACCTCACTCACATACCATGTCTGTCACATGTGCTCAACTTGGTCGTGCAGAGTTTTTGGAGGGACTATCCGGATCTTGATGCACTGCTGCACAAGGTCCGCCTAGAGTGCGCTCACTTGCGACGTTCCAGCATGGCCAGATCGCTGATTGCAGCTCTGCAACGCAGATTTCGCCTTCCTGAACATCGCATCATATGTGACGTACCCACCAGGTGGAATTCCACGTTACATATGTTGGAGCGGTTGTGTGAGCAGCAGCCAACAGTAATGGAGTATCAGCTGCATCAGGCGCAATCAACTCGCAATTTGCGCCGTTCACACTTCACCACTACTGACTGGGCCTCTATAATAATAATAATCTTTATTTATATAGCGCCAACATATTCCGCAGCGCTTTACAGTTTAACAGTTTCAGAACACAAGTCATAAGTAACAACGTTAACAATACAATAATTAAAGCAATATAAGCCGCCCCTGCTCGTGACAGCTTACAATCTACAATGAGGTGGGGGAGATACAAAGTACAGGTGTTTATATACAATGGTGTATTTACAATGATGGTCCAGCCATTTTGAGGGAGTGATGGATGGATGGAGATAGTGAATGGGCTACACACACAGACTTACACATAGAATGACTTTGATTAGTGAATGTGATAGGTCGCTCTGAACAAATGTGTTTTGAGGGAGCGCCTGAAACCATGCTAATTGCGGATAGTCCTAATTTCTTGGGGTAGAGCATTCCAGAGGATTGGCGCAGCACGGGAGAAGTCTTGTAGTCGGGAGTGGGAGGTACGGATTAGTGCAGAGGTTAGTCGAAGGTCGTTTGCAGAGCGCAGCAGTCGGTTAGGCCGATAGATAGAAATGAGGGAGGAGATGTAGGGGGGTGCTGCACTGTGGAGAGCTTTGTGGGTGACAACCAGTACTTTGAATTGGATACTATAATGAATGGGCAGCCAGTGTAAGGACTGGCGAAGGACTCTATGAAGGACATCTGCCACGTTTTGCGTGCGTTTGATGAGTCAACGCGGATGGCGAGTGCAGATGATGCACTAGTCAGCCTGACTGTCCCCTTATCTGCCTGCTTCAAAAAACAATGCAAGCACTAAGGGATGAGGTTTTGGAAGAGGTGGAGGATGAGGAGTCACAAATTCGTCACCTTCTGGACAGTCAGCGCAACGTGGTTCCTCACAAAGGGCTGGGCAGGGCTCACTTTGTGAGGAGGATGAGGAGGAGTCAATGGAGGAGGAAGACATCGCTCCAGAGGGAGGTACACAACGCTCTAGTCAGTATGTATAGCGAGGGTGGGGTGATGCAGAGCAGGCAGAGATGACGCCTCTTGCAGGGGACAGCGTTTCTTGGCCAGTTGGAGTCTGCAGCACATGGTTGATTTCATGCTGCAGTGCCTGAGAAACGACCGCCGCATCGCCCACATTCTCACCACGTCTGATTATTGTGTGTCCACCCTCCTAGACCCTCGCTACCGGGACAACTTACAAAGCCTCATCACACCGTTGAACCGGGAGCGTAAAATGCGGGAGTACCAAGACACACTGGTGCAATCCATAATGTTCTCCATTCCAGCCGAGAGCACTGCTGCTACTACTGCTTTACAAAGCAGCTCTGTGCGTCGAGGCAGTGGAGACAGCTCTGCAACAAGAGGGAGCACAAGCAGCGCCTCTGCACAGGGCAAGATGTTATGATTTGGTAGCTGAGGAGAGCAGGCAAAAAAGGCAATACATCAGAGAGGTTGGAATCTATGGGATTGCAGTACCCTGACTAACCACCACAACTAAAGGCAGCCGTGGAGCGTACCTACGTTGGTCCTAGACGCCTCGTCACAGCCTGAGAAGCTAACTACACCTAAAGATAGAAAGAGGAAAGCTATCTGCCCGGAGCAGATCCACAAAGAACATAGAAAGCCCCCAAACATGTAATGGCGGTTAGACAAGAAGAAATACTGACACAGACAGAAAATAGTATGAGCAAACGTTGGGGCTCAAACTTCATAAATAGAAAAGGATAGGAAGGTCACTTTATGCAATCACAAAAAACCCTGAAAAGTACCAACTCTACTAATTACAAAAACACCTGAGATGACACGCCTCTAGCACCTAAATTAGTTCTCTGGTGTAACAAAAACTAAACAGCAGCCACAGAAAAAAGTGGAAAAGGAAAATGAACAAACAACAGTGGCTGAACTAAACTGAGAGGAGCACAAGCCCCCCAAGGGGACCCGGCAGACCCCACAGAAGTGCAGGACAAAATGCCAAAAAAAAACCACAAAAAACTAAAAGAAGAAAATGTCTTATCTGTTAGAAAAAGATGCAGGCACGAAACAGCAAGCTACAAAGTGTACAGGAATCAAAGATGAGACCAGAACAATTGATCACCGTCAACCCTGATGGGAGGGAACCTCCCTTATATAACATCAGTCAGTAACACCTGATCTCCAATCTTCACAATCTTCATTGGATAGTTCAGTACTGTTTGTAACCACCAGAGGGAGCTTCTGCTCAGAATTCATTTCTAGCACATTCACAACAGCAAGACCAGTATGTTCCAAATGTGGCAAGTTTTGTGGCAGCGCCACAATGTCTACACCATCCGAGACGGCTCCAGTCAGCAGGAGGCAAAGTTTCCGTAAGATGGTGACAGACTACATGTCTTGGCCTCTCAGTGTACTCCCAGATGGCTCTTCCCATTCAAGTTTTGGGTCTCTAAGCTGGATACATGGCCAGAGCTTAGCCAGTATGCATTGGAGGTGCTGGCTTGCCCTGCTGCCAGTGTATTATCGGAGCGCTTCTTTAGTGCTGCAGGTGGTGTACTAACAGACCGTAGCATGCGACTATCCTCCGATAATGTAGACTGGCTTACTTTTCTGAAAATGAACAAGGCATGGATCTCGCATGAATTTGCCTGTCTGGTTTCAGATTAAATAACTGGTTGGCAACGTTATCCATGTCTCCTGTTATGTTCATCTTTCTACCACCTGAACTCTACTGCCTGGGCTACAACACTGCCAGTTGCTGCTCAGAAGTGTTGGATGCACAGATCAAAACAATCGCTGATGTGTTTGTGGGGTTCAGTAACGCCTGCTGTTCCCCTGCTGTGTGTCCGGCAAAAATTACTGCTAGGTAGCTACACATGTTGAAAAAAACATGACATGTTAAAGTGGCTACTGCTACACATAGATAAGAGGCTACACCCTTATTTCTAAGCTGTAAACAAGTGAAACGTCACCTTTAAAACCATAAAATTATTAGTCTTTGTCACAAATCTGTAACAAATTAATTGTGACATATTACTGCAGATATCCACATGTCGAACACAAATGCTAACCACAAAAGCCTACTTATGCTATAGGGTACTGATGGTGAACCTTGTCACTCCATAACTTAGACAAATCCAACTCACATCATGCCTCAAATGCTGCAATGTTGGAAGTGCATAATGTGGGTTGAACTTTGACAACAGCTGCAGTGCGAAGGTTAGCCTTCAGTGTTCTTGGCTTTTAAATAAAAGCATACAAGTAAATTTAATAATCCATTGTTGATTAAGGGACGTGATGTACACCTGTAATATTGTGCAAACAATGGATGTAGGACTAGTCCTCTTCAACATTACTTATATTTGTGTCTTTCAAAAAATACATATTTAATTACAAATTTAACAACCCATATCATAAAGGTCCATCATGTAAAAATGAGAATCGGTAACAAAACTCATGCATTACCTTGTTAAAGTCAATAGTGCATAGTCACAATAGCTAAATATATACCTGCAAGTTTTGCTGAAACAACGACAACTGATAGAAAAGGTGAATGATATCTAGTTATCAGACTGAATAGCGACACCTGTACAATGTCGATATAATACTGTACCTTAACAAAAAGGCTGTTTGCAACCAATGTATTATATACGGATGGAAGCGCATCACACTAATAGATTTGAGTTATTTGAAATAGAATGGAGCAGCACCAATTAGAGAAAAATGTCAAGGATGAGGCAGTGAGACACGCTCAGCAGAGTACAAGCAGCAGTGGTTGAAGAACTAACTGGAGCGGGATCTGCACTCCAAAAATGAAAACCTCTGACTACAGTAAACACTGCACACAACTGTTCAGTAGCTGTGAAAGGCCCGTTTGTGTACTTCTATATTGTTTGCAACCAATGTATTGGATACGGATGGAAGCACGTCACACTAATAGATTTGAATTATTTGAAATAGAATGTAGCAGCAACAATTAGAGAAAAATGTCAAGGATGAGGCAGTGAGACACGCTCAGCAGAGTACAAGCAGCAGTGGTTGAAGAACTAACTGGAGCGGGATCTGCACTCCAAAAATGAAAACCTCTGACTACAGTAAACACTGCACACAACTGTTCAGTAGCTGTGAAGGCCGTTGTGTACTTTATATTGTTTGCAACCATGTATGGTAGGATGAAGCACGTCAACTAATAGATTTGAAATTATTTGAAATAGAATGTAGCAGCAACAATTAGAGAAAATGTCAAGATGAGGCAGTGAGACAGTTCAGCAGAGTACAGCAGCAGTGGTTGAAGAACAACTGGAGCGGATCTGCACTCCAAAAATGAAACCTACTGATAAGTAACACTGCACACAACTGTTCATACTTGAAGGCCTTTTTACTTTATATGTTTGCAACATGTATTGATACGGATGGAGCACGTCACCTATAGATTTGATTTTTTAAATAGATGAGCAGCACCAATTAGAGAAAATGTCAAGGATGAGGCAGTGAGACACGCTCAGCAGAGTACAAGCAGCAGTGGTTGAAGAACTAACTGGAGCGGGATCTGCACTCCAAAAAAAAAAAACCTCACAGACTAGAGTGAACACTGCACACAACTGTTCACTATCTCTGAAAGGCTCCTTTGTGTACTTGTATAGTGTTTGCAACCAATGTATTGGATACGGATGGAAGCACGTCACACTAATAGATTTGATTTTTTTAAATAGAATGGAGCAGCACCAATTAGAGAAAAATGTCAAGGATGAGGCAGTGACACACGCTCAGCAGAGTACAAGCAGCAGTGGTTGAAGAACTAACTGGAGCGTGATCTGCACTCAAAAAAAAAACCTCACAGACTAGAGTAACACTGCACACAACTGTTCACTATCTCTGAAAGGCTCCTTTGTGTACTTGTATAGTGTTTGCAACCAATGTATTGTATACGGATGGAAGCGCGTCACACTATAATTTCTATTGAATGGAGCAGCAAGAATTACACTAAAGAAAAAAAAAAGAGTCTGTGAGTGACACGTGCAGATGCCTACAAACAGCGTTGGATGCAGAGCAAACTGCAGCGTCACCTGCACTCTCACACACACACCTTGCACAGAGCTGTTAAAACAACACTGCAAGGCAAAAGGAAGCTTTACACAGCGGTTGGTAAACTAGCCTGCCTAAAGCACAGTACACAAAATCGCAATCTCTAACTGTCCCTCAGAGTCAGCAGAGCAGCGTTCTGTCCCTAACTGAATTCACAGCACAGTGACGCTTAAATGGCGGCGGCGCCTTTTATAGTGCATTCTGACATCATTTCAGCATCCAATCACAGCCATGCCATTAGTTAACATGACCGCAGCATTACAGGATGTGCCCACACTTCTTAGGATTCCTCATTGGCTGACTAAAATCACATTGCCTCTCAAAGAATTATGGGAACTTCCGATTCCGGTATACGATATATGGAAAATATCGGAACTAAGTATCGGAATTCCGATACAGCGAATATCGGCCGATACCCGATACTTGCGGTATCTGAATGCTCAACTCTAGTGATCACTGATTAACTGAGCATGTGTGACCAAGATGGCTCGGCTCATAAGTTGAACACACTGTCACGGGTGTGTCGCCACGAAGATCGTCACGATTACACAGCCTGACTTCTCGCAGCTGAGTTTTTGGTGCTTTGTGTTTTTCGGCAGTGAGGGAGTTAATTCTCTCTCTCTGTGTGTAAGGTTCTTTGTACATGTTCTTGAAACTCAGTTTTCCGTCAGCCATTTTGCTTTCTGTCTTGCTGCAGCTATCTTGCCCTCAGTCAATATGGAGTTTTCAGCTTTCATGTTCCCGCCCTGATTCTCTCCCTCTTGCTTCTTAAGCAGCCACAGCTGAGCAATCAGTGCTTCAGAATCTAGCCTGCAGTGAACCTGTGACCTGACTCCTGGAAGCCTTGGACTATGTACTCCAGCTATTCCTACTGAGGAACTCTGAACACTTGTGGACTCTGGAACCCTGCTCTTTGAAAGATCCACGTTTGCATGGACTTACGGTAACAGAGAAGAAGATCCTGAACCTGTTGTGGAGAGTGATTGCTGAGCTTAAGTTACTCTGGCCTGCTGTGTCTCCTGCTTCTGTATCTGCAAACTGTGTGACTATTTTTGCTACTTTTATGAAGTAATACAAGACCTTCTATATCAAACCTGTGTCTCATGTATTTTCATCGCACCCAAGCACAAGACGCTATTTAAACTGTACTACATACATTACAAGATTCTGAAGCCAAAACGTTAGTGTCTGCTGGGTCTGGGAAGGCTGTGTCTGCTGTAACTGTGGATATCAGACGTCCAGTTGTACTTTCTGTGATGACAGTGGTTGTGTGACTTCTCACAACCATTCCAGATGAGCAATTCCCTTAAGTTTTTTTTTTTCTGCCGTGTTACCACAGGTAAACACTATTGTTTTTTTTTTCTCTTCCCTCTTTTGTGTCTGCTGTAACTGTGGATATCAGATGTCCGGTTGAACTTTCTGTGATGATAGTGGTTGTGACTAGAGTTGAGCGATACTTTCCGATATGCTAAAGTATCGGAATCGGAATGGTATCGCCGATATCACTAAAATATCGGCGATACCCGATACCGATACCGGAAGTCCCATGTAAGTCTATGGGAACAAAATATCGCAACTAAAAAAACCCATTCTTTCCTTGTAAACACTAAATATACACACATAGAATACATATATATATATATACATGTCATTGTGACATATTATATATACATATATGTATAGTTTATACACTTCTACATAGTAAAATATCCTTTGATTCAATTGCCGGGTAAAGCCGGCTTCAGTGAAAAGACAGAAGCACCCGACATGAAATGACACTTGGTGTACATAGGGTTAAACATTTCTTTTCATGTCCTTTGCTATCTAATTTGCACAAACAATTAAATCAGAATATGTGTGCAAAATTTCACACCTCTAGGGGTTAATTAAAGGTGTAAATTCGTTGTAAAAAAAACGGACTTTTTTGCTACGAATTTACACCTTTAATTAACCCCTAGAGGTGTGAAATTTTGCACACATAGTCTGATTTAATTGTTTGTGCAAATTAGATAGCAAAGGACATGAAAAGACATGGTTAACCCTATGTACACCAAGTGTCATTTCATGTCGGGTTCTGCATTTTCACAAAAGCCGGCAATTGAATTAGCGGCTATTATACTATGTAGAAGTGTATGAACTACAAATATAAATATATATATATATGTCACAAATTCAATGACATGTATATATATATATGAGGTGTAAAATTGCTGAAAAAAAATGCGTGGGCTCCCGCCCTATTTTCGCAACCAGACAGACAAAGCCAGTGAGTGGGGGCAGATAATAATAGCCCAGAGAGGGACCATTATTTTTGCCCCCCCCCCGGCTACTAACATCTGCCCCCAGACACCCCAGGAAAGACAAATCTATAATTAGATTCACCCTTTCTGGCACTTTGCCCGTCTATTCCCATTGCCCTGTAGCGGTGGCGAATGGGTTAATATGGGGTTAAAGCCACCTTGCTATTGAAAGGTGACCTTAAGCCAGGTTAATAATTGAGAGCTGTCAATTAGACAACTATCAATTATTAATCCTATTGCATGAAATAAAAATAAAACACACACACTTTAATTAAAAATCATTTTAATGAAATAAAGACACATGTTTTTGACCATCTTTTATTTTACTGCAAAAACCATTTCCTGTAATAAAAATAAAATAAAAAAGCAAAATTATTCTTACCTATCCCATGCACAGTCAGGTCCCACGGTGTAATCCTTCAGAAAGGGTTAATGTTTACTGCAGGGACCGCAGCTAATGCTGCAGCCTCACAGTAAACCCCAAATGAATGAGTTCCTCTCCTGCCTGACAGGAGAGTAAAGGCTGGGTGTCACATAACGATACACCAGCGATCCCGACAACGATATGCACTTGTCAGGATCGCTGGTGTATCGCTACATGATCGCTGCTGAGCTGCCAAACAGGCAGCTCAGGCAGCGATCTGGGACAGCGACACTGCGGGTAACATCGCTTAAGGGCCCGTCTCACATAGCGATATCGCTACCGAGATCGCTGCTGAGTCACTAGTTTTGTGACGCAGCAGCGAGCTCACCAGCGATATCGCTGTGTGTGACATTCAGCGACGATCAGCCCCCCTGCCGGGTATCGCTGATCGTCGCAGAAATGTCAGGACCTTTTTTTGATCGCTGGTTTCCCTCTGACAGGCACGCATCGCTGCGTGTGACAGGCGGGAAACCAGCGATCAAAGGTCCTGACATTTCAGCGACGATCAGCGATACCCGGCAGGGGGGCTGATCGTCGCTGAATGTCACACACAGCGATATCGCTGGTGAGCTCGCTGCTGCGTCACAAAACTAGTGACTCAGCAGCGATCTCGGTAGCGATATCGCTATGTGAGACGGGCCCTTAAGTGGAAAGCTTAATTGATTGCTTTCCACTTTCACTTCAGGTCAGCCAGGGACACAATCAGTGACGTCAGAGGGAACTGATTAACAAAAATAGGGGTTCCTTCGAAAAAAAAATGGCGTGGGGTCCCCCCTATTTTTGTTAACCAGCCAGATGAAGCAGACCGCTGAGGCCTGGATTTTCAGGCTGTTAAGGAGCCAAGATCCATGGACCTTGCCAGCCTGATAATACCAGGCCACAGCAGTCTGCATATCTTGGCTGATTAACAAAAATAGGGGATCCCCTCGAAAAAAATTGGCGTGGGGTCCCCCCTATTTTTGTTAACCAGCCAGATGAAGCAGACCGCTGAGGCCTGGATTTTCAGGCTGTTAAGGAGCCAAGATCCATGGACCTTGCCAGCCTGATAATACCAGGCCACAGCAGTCTGCATATCTTGGCTGATTAACAAAAATAGGGGATCCCCTCGAAAAAAATTGGCGTGGGGTCCCCCCTATTTTTGTTAACCAGCCAGATGAAGCAGACCGCTGAGGCCTGGTTTTTCAGGCTGGTAAGGATCCAATATCCATGGACCTTGCAAGCCTGATAATACCAGGCCACAGCAGTCTGCTTAGCTTGGCTGGTTAACAAAAATAGGGGATCCCCTCGAAAAAAAAACGGCGTGGGGATCCCCCCTATTTTTGTTAACCAGCCAAGTAAAATGCAGACTGCTGCGGCCTGGTATTAAAAGACTGTCAAGGCCCATGGATTTTGGCCCTCAACAGCCTGATAATACCAGGCTACAGCAGCCCCACATTTGGCGCATCAAAAGATGTGCCAATTGTGGCACTTTACCCGGCTCTTCCCACTTGCCCTGTAGCGGTGGCAAGCGGGGTAATAAGGGGTTAATGTCACCGTTGATTGCACGGTGACAATAAGCCCGGTTAATAATGGAGAGGTGTCAATAAGACACCGATCCATTATTAATCCCAAAGTTATTAAATGTGTAAAAAAAAGACAAAGCAAGAAAAAAGTATTTTAATGAAATAAAAGAGACAACACAGTTTTCATTTTTTATTATACACTCATTCCTGCGACGCCATCGATCTCCTGTAAAAAAAGAAAAAAAACAAACCAACAGTATACCACCTGTCCGACGCAGTCCATAGTAACGATTGTCCCACGACGATCCAACTCTGCTACATCGCAATGACAGGCAGAGCCTGTCATTGCAACGCAGCACAGCTGATTACCTGCTTCCCCGGCGGTGACGTCATCGGACTGACTGCTTTACGGCCGGGATTACCCAGCAGTCACTGCAGTTATCGCGAGAAACTGCATGTGACCGCCCGGGAGAAGAGGATGGCGGCCATGAAGCAGTCCGGGATGTGACCGCCGGAGATCTTCTGCCAGGTAAGTGCCGCTGACTCCTGACAGACCCGACAGACGGACACTGACAGTGACAGTGACATCCCGATTCCGGTATCCGATAAGACGAAAATATCGGAACTCGGAATCGGAATTCCGATACAGCTAATATCGGCCGATACCCGATATTTGCAGTATCGGAATGCTCAACACTAGTTGTGACTTCTCACAACCATTCCAGGTGAGCAGTTCCCTTAATTTTTTTTTCTCTCTGCAGTGTTACCACAGGTAAACACTATTGTTTTTTTTTTTCCTTTTCTCCTCTCCTTCCAGTACTCCTGTCTTAAAAGATCTGGAAAATGGAGGCCCGCATAAAGGAACTTTGCGGAGTGACTGATAATATCCTTGCAGATTTACAGACTATAAAAACCCGTTTTACAAAACCTACAGGACCTCACTAATCACAATTTGCAAGTGTTTGGACAGACTGCCCAGGATTTGCGAGCCAGGATTGAGGTTCTAGAGGAGCGAGTCCAGGCTCCTGCCGTAGCCCCAAGTTCTGGGATTCCCAAGTTGCCCCCTTTTCGTTTTGGCGGTGAACGTGAAAAATTCAGGGGATTTATTAACCAATGCAATCTGTTTTTTTCTGCACATGCTTCACAATTTCCCACTGAACGATCTAAAGTGCTTACTATAATTATGTTACTTACCAACAAGGCTTTGATGTGGGCAAACCCTCTGATTGAGACTGAGGATGAATGTTTGGATCATCTTGATGCTTTCATTTCAGCCATGGGGCAGGTGTTTGATGACCCCAATCGAGGTGCAACAGCTGAAGCAGCCATGTTAACTTTGCGCCAAGGTAAGCACTCGGTAGCCGAATATGCCTTGGATTTCAGGAGATGGGCCCTTGATACCACCTGGGACAGTTCCGCCAAAAAATCTATTTTTCGAAAGGGGTTGTCTCCACTAATTAAGGATGAACTTGCTCGTGCCGACCCTCCCACTGCGTTAGGTGACTTTATTAACTACTGCATCCGTATTGATGCTCGCCTGACTGAACGCAGGCAAGAGAGATGGTTCGAAAGCAATCGCACTAACCTTTTCCTACCTTCCTCCCCAGCTAAGGAACCTTTGAGTAGGATCACACGGGAACCTGAACCTGAACCCATGCAGGTAGACTCTTTACAAAGACGGGTTAGTGATGCACGCAAGGAACATCGTTTTAAGGAAAATCTATGTTTCTATTGTGGTAAGTCAGGGCACTTCATTATAAACTGCCCCAGCCGTTCTCGTAAGACTACTGCAGCACTCATTCACTGTGAGTGTTGCGAGAGGAGATCTGTCAGGTCCGAGCCTCAGGCTCCAGAGAGATCTGCAGCAACAGATCTTGATTTCTCGGACTTAAACTCCGTTACTTCTGATGACGATGACTGTGTAAACGCTGCAATTTTTCAAGTTTCCTCAGCGGTGTCCCAGCTGAGTTGTAGGAAAAACAATTCTCATTGCTTCCTTTCCATCAAACTCTGGGTTAACTCAGTCTGGGTGTCTAGCTCTGCTATGATCGACTCAGGGGCAAGTGGGAATTTTATGGATGTCTCCTTTGCTCTGAAACAGGGGATACGTTCAGTGAAGAAGGCTACTCCAGTACAGATGGAAACTGTGGATGGCTCCCTGCTGACCTCTGGACCAGTGGATCAGGAAACGGAGCCTTTGAGGGTCCTTATGGGTAAAGATCATCAAGAGAAACTGTCCTTTATGCTTATCTCTTCTCCCCACTTTCCCATTATTCTAGGGCTACCATGGCTGCAGGCTCAGAACCCTACCATTAACTGGGAGACCAAGGAATTACACTTTCCAGAGAAACAGATGAGTCCAGAAGTTTAAGCTTGTTCTGTTCCTAAAGGAACCATGTCAGTCCCTGAACTACCAGCTGTATACCAGGACTATGTGGATTTATGTGACAAGAAGAACGCTGACCAGCTTCCTCCTCACCGTCCATATGATTGTCCAATTGAATTATTGCCTGGAGCAGAGATACCTTTTGGTAAGATCTACCCCTGGCGGGGCCTGAGCTAAAGGCTTTAAAGGATTACATAGACGAAAATCTAGCCAAGGGCTTCATACGCCCCTCTTCATCCCTGCAGGTGCACCCATTTTCTTTGTGAAGAAGAAAGATGGATCTCTGAGACCCTGCGTAGACTATAGGGAACTCAATAAGGTTACTATTAGAAACCGTTATCCATTGCCTTTAATCCCTGAGTTATTGGAGAGAGTGCGGCATGCCAAAATTTTTTCTAAATTGGATCTCCGTGGGGCCTATAACTTGGTCCGTATTAGACCTGGGGATGAATGGAAGACTGCATTCAGGTCACGCTATGGACACTTTGAATATCTAGTTATGCCTTTTGGTCTGAGTACCGCCCCAGCCACTTTCCAACACTTGGTGAATGACATCTTCAGGGATCTCCTAGATACATTCGTGGTGATTTATTTGGATGATATTCTAATTTTTTCTAACTCCACAGAGGAACATCATGGACATGTGAGAATGGTCTTGGAACGTCTAAGACAAAACCATCTTTACATCAAACTTGAAAAGTGTGAATTCCATAGGACCGAAATTCAATTTCTGGGGTATGTACTGTCTACACAAGGAATTAATTTTTATGGGGTCGGCTAAGTGCCTGCTCCCAGGCTCGCGGAATTTTTTTTTAAAAACCAATTTTTTTTGTCTTTTTTTATACCCCGGATCGCCAAGGAAAAAGGCTGATGCACTCTTGGATCATTCAGAGAGACCCGTCCACTTGCCCCTTCTAAGACTTTCTTCCTGCTCTAGTTTTTGGGAGTGATTCATAATCAAGACCTATTAAAAGGACATCAAGGAAGAAACCAGGGGGGGGGGGGGAATTTTCCTTGTTGGCACAACCCCAAGGGACGTAAGCTTGTTTTTAAAATTTTGGTGGGGGGGGTTTGGGAAACGTTGTAATTCCCTGAAACAGTCAGATTGAGATTTTGCACTCATTCACTTTCCAAATACCCGGGCTAGGGAATTCAAGCACGGAATTTTTTTCTCGTTTTTTGGGGCCCCTTGCGGAAAAGGATTTTTAAATTTTATGTCACTTCAGGAAAATCTGTCAAGATGAAAACACCCCTCCCCCCCCAAACTGGTCTGTTACAACCTCTTCCCCCCCCCCCCCCCGTGGGGATCCATTTCTATGGACTTCAGGGAGTACCAACCCTCAAGGGAAAAAAACCCCTTCTAGTGGTGGTGATCGTTTAAAAAGGGCAGCTCATTTTATTCCTTTGTGGTTTTACCATAAAAAACGACATCAGATTGATGTTAAAGTTGTTTCGCTTACTGGGTCCGGATGGGTTATTTCGGATGGGGGGTGCAATTCACTTCAAGGTTTTGGCAAAATTTGTGCGCATTGGCATTAAAAAAAACCTTTTCTTTTTTTCATCCCCGCTGGGGGACAGACCGAACGAACCAATAAACCCCTTGGAGCAGTACCCCCGTGCTTTATCTGCCACCTAGGGGAGATGGTGGATCTATTTCCCTTTTGGTGATTCTCTTATAACAACTCTCAGAGCGCCCTCCCTAAGCAGTTCCTTTTTATTCCAATCTAGGTTATAATCCTAACATTCTTCCACGATTTCCATAAAACCCTTTACCCAGTGGCCAAAAAAATCCTCTTTACAAAAAATATGGTTTTTTCTAAAGGAGAACGGATTTGGTCGGGAAAGGGGGACAAGAAAGCAGCAGATAAATTCGTAAACCTGCACCCTTTAAAGGTAGGAGCCCCGGGCTGGCTGTCAACCAGAAATTTTAAAGTTAAGGTTCCTCGCTAAGTTGGGCATAAGTACTTTGGGGCCCATAAAATCATTAAAAATTTTAGTGCCTTGCTTGTCGTCTTCAATGCCTAGAACTATGAGAATCCCCCCTGTCTTTCATGTATCCCTAAAAAAGGTGCAAAAACCCAATCGTTTCCGGACTTTCTTCTCCTTTCCCTGCCCATGCTAGGTGGCAAAGAATTTGTGGGGAAAAAATTTTAGATTCCAGGTTATACAGAAATCAGTCAAAAATTTTTTAAGGAGGCTACCCATGGAGGACAAATCGGGGAAACCGCAAAAACGTTAAGTCTCGTTTCCCGCCGTTTCATCAAGGTACCCGACAAACCCGGGGTTGAGGCCCGGGGGTTTTTCCCCAAGGGGGAGTAAAGTAAGGTCTTTGTACATGTTCTTAAACCATTTTCCCCCAGCCATTTTGCTTTTTTTCTTTTTGCAGTTTTGCCCTCAGTCAATTTTGGAGTTTTGCTTTCATGTTCCGCCCGAAGTAACTGCTTCAGAAATTTTCCTCAGTGAACCTGTGACCGTCCTGGAAGCCCTTTGGCTAGTACTCCGCTATTCTACTGAGGAACTTGAACCTTGTGGACTCTGGAACCCCCCTTTTGAAAGACCCCCGTTGCAGGACTTAGGGGGGAAAGAGAAGAAACCCCCACCTGTTGGGGGGGGTTGCTGAGTTAAAGTTACTCTGGCCTGCTGTGTTCCCGTTCTGTACTGCAAATGTGTGATATTTTTGCTATTTTTTTAAAAAAAATATAAGACCTTTATATCAACCTGTGTCCATGTTTTTTCATCGCCCCAAGCACAAGACCCTTTGAATGTACTACTAATTCACATGCTAGATGGGCCCAGCATCGCCCAGCTGCAGTCATGCTGCAGTAGTGGGACTCCCCTTAAATATGCCAGTCTGTGGAAGTTGCAGTGAAAGCATCCTTGCAGACAAACAGAGCGGCTTTGGTATTTTGGGTTTGGGGGAAGTGTACTTGGTGTGGTTTTTTTCCCTTCCTGCTTTATATTTATCACCCCCTTAAAACCCCTTTGGGTCCTCTGTTTTTGGTTGATTTTGTATGCAAGGGGTTTTTTTTTTCCCCCGCTGTCCGGGGTTGTCTTTTGGTGTGTGGGTTATTTATCCATGAAAAAATTAACCTGTGACAACCAAAAAAGGGGCCAGAGTGGTTCCCCACCGTTTATAGAAATGAACCGGCACTCACTTTTTATAGTGAGAATAAAAAATTTTTTTTACAGTAGTAACACAAACGTTTCGGTCCTTATCGGACCTTTCGTCCCGTTTTCGGGAAGGGGGGTTATCCCCCTGGAAGAAAGAAAGGGGGATAAGCCGTATGGTGGGTGAGAGGGAAAAAGGCAAAGCCTCTATTCTGTAACCTGTGGAAGGAGTCCGGGCCGGGGATAGGTC